>OZ038515.1:8758449-8813449 GCA_964036315.1 Acanthosepion esculentum
TAACCAGTTAAGTGTACGTCTGAATTTCGTAGGTTCCACCTCAAACACAAACGATAACAAAACTCAGATGTCGACATCGAGCCTGGCAGATTTAGAAACGCTTATGCCTGGTGACGGTCTGAATATTTTTCATATAAATTAACCGCAATTCACTCTTCTATTTACGTTCTTCCAGACCACCAATGATGACCTACAATAATGTAGGTCTTTCTTAAATGGAAGAAATAAAGTTAACTTTTAAAATAACTAGAGAAACATGAAGATATATATTGTCTGTTGAGAGATGGGTATTCCGCAGTCTTTGTTCGTGACTATAAACTTCTTTCTCAAAAAGTAATTTCAGCTGATGCCATGACAGATAATTTAATCGAGGCGTGGTTTGACAGCAAATGGAAAGGACTTTTTCCTATTTTACCAAGCAAGAATCGAGCACAAAACTGAAGACTTCTGGCAGGCATTGCCGTCAACTCTCATGGTAGTCAACTGTGACTCCATCAATTTTGACCGGCGCCAGACATTCACGGGACGGAATATCTTTGGTCATAGAAAGAAGACACTACATTTTTTAAGATATTATAAAAAATAATATTCTTTTCCGTTTTGTTTCATTTTAAAGCAGCTACAGTTTTTTTTATATATGAAAACACCAGTGTTATTAAGAGAGACAGGGATTTTATGATTGTGTTTTTCGTTTTCGATATAGTTTTCAGCAGTGTTCCATTTGCAAAAGAAATCATTCTTCTCTTATTTGCTACTTTTAAAACATGGTTTCGTAAAGTAACCAAAACGAATCTGGAATTAATGCATTTTATTTGATATTTGGACCTAAATCACAAATACGCACGTATGGACACATGCAAGCATGACCGAGCTGTTTATTTGATTCTAATTCAAATTTGATTTAATCAATATTAGTAATGATAGCCATACACCAGCTTCTCTGCGTTTCGCAGTCGTATTTTTAATTTCTTTTTGTTTGATTTACTTTGCGTAGAATATTAAAAATATACTGTTGAATATTATTAAAATATCTTTAAAATATTTTCGATACATTTAAACATGTTGGTATTTGTGCATTTTAAACAATTTTCTTTAGCTGTCAGTGGCAATGCAGTACTTGCGGCATCATGCCAAGTTGACGGAATAAATGGAAACTTTAACGGCAACATGGTAATAAATGTGAGTAAACAATACATCTTGCCTTAAATAACTCCTGAAAAACATACATTTTCCATTCAAAACTTTGTTAGAAAATAACGGTTTATAATTTTTTTCTTTAAAAAGCTCAATGAAGATGAAAAGTAAATGTACTATTAAACAAAGCAGAATGGAAATTAAGTCAGATATTAAAGAAAGCGGATTAATTTATTGTTCTTATGAAGAGAATTTAATATTTTGCTAACCCGAATTATGCTGAGATCTATAAAAATAATTCCGCTGAGTTAGCTTCTAACTTACGCAAAGCCGACATAGAATTATACACGGTTATTTTCATAGTTTTGTGAATATTTTCACCACAAATTTTGAAAACCTGCAACAGACTTTGAGTTCGGTTTATTGTATTTGAGGCATATCGAATATTTATGGGTCATTTAATGCCGAAATATAATTTTATTGGCATCATTAGTAATTTCATTTACAAAAATGTATTGCTAGAATTTTTAATATCAAAAATTTATTTCTGTATTTTCATAGAGTATTAACCCCAGTTTTTGTGTTAAGTATTTGGCCATGGCTAGGATACTAACAGGTGCTACCACCGCGGGTCTAGTTGTATATGGGAACAACAGTAATTAAGAGATGGTTCCACGCCCCCAAAAACTTCCATGAGAGGCCTTCCTGCCCGATGAAGTTTTTCGTCATACCTTGGACGACAACAGACTCTGAAGTTTAGCTATGTAAATGATATTCATTCAGTTAACAAATATGGTAGAAAACAAAAAATTACTATAATTTAAATTGGCCTTTAATTTTGCACAGTAATCTCTCTCTTTCTATATATATGTATATATATATATATATATGTATATATATATATATATATATATATATATATATACATATATATGTATAACATATATATGCATATATATATGCATAATATATATATATATATATTATATAATATATACATACATATATAATTGATATATATATATATATATATGTGTGTGTGTGTGTGTGTGTGTGTGTGTGTGTGTGTGTGTGTGTGTGTCTACAAGCATATTTGGTTGAATAATATTGAAAAATTATGTCTAAAACATTTTATTCATTTTTCAAATTTTCGAATTAGTTGTTTTATATGATCAGTAAGTTTACCAAAGTTGAAATTTTCATTTATTTTTTCCTGAGTACTTTCGAATGTAGGCAAAAGACAATAGTTGAAAACAAATGTAGTACCATTCGAAAGTACTTTTGAAAAAATGATATAAACTTTGGTAAATTTACTGATTTCAGAAAACAACAAATTCGGATATTTTCCAACTAATTATGTTTAAAGAATTCTTCCTGCCGAAATGTAACATTTATAGACACCCATATATATATATATATATATATATATATATATATATATATATATATATATATATATATATATATATAAATTAAACCTAAAGAGCCAGACAGATCTACCACGGTTTCACCTAAGCGGATCATCAAGGATTTCAAGGTTTAATTTATGTTTGCTCTATTTACCATTATTTTACATACTCGTGTCGGTTTTTTTTTCTTTGGAGTCTGAACTTGGATGCTAGACGATTATTTTCGGCTGTCGTACACGTTCTTTGTTCTTTCTTTTTTGTTTCATTTTTTCCCCTTTGGTATTGGTTTGTTTATTTGCAAATCAAGAAACCGAAGTTTTTCCGAACGAGTATAATATCTTATATTTATAAAATTACAACTAATATATATATATATATATATATATATATATATATATATATATGTCCAGATATATATGACCAAATATAGTTTTAAGATATGCTATTTTTAAAAATATGCTACTTTTATTTAAGATATGCTATTTTTTATATGTAAATGTTCTCAATAACAGGGATATATCCTATATAAATATGGAGAAATGAACTTACTATCAATTGAATAACACTCTCCTTATATTTGAGTTTTTAGATGGAATTGATGATGCTGGGCCAAGCATTTCGACAATTCTCAATTGTCATATTCAGGGTGTAATATTTTCTTTTACAGGTAAAAACCAATGCGAAATAAATGTAGTGTATACCGAAACGTTTTTTTTTTAAAACAAACAAACAAGAAAATAGACGCTATTTTTGGACAGTTATATTATTTTTTGTTGGAACGTGCGATACCGCTACGCCATAACTCTTGTTGAAATGATTCAAGTGAGAATTTTGTTTGAATTTATAATATATATATATATATATATATATATATATATATATATATATATATATATATGTGTGTGTGTGTGTGTGTGTGTGTGTGTGCGTGTGTGTGTGTGTGTGTGCGTGTGTGTGTGTGTGTGTGTGTGTGTGAGTGTGGAGCACACGGAGGAAACGTCGCTAAAATATTAGATTATAACAATATCAATCAAATCAAACTTCTTCAGATTTCGCGATTAGGGAACGTGAGAAAATAAGTATAGTTACCATCAGTGCCATTATCGAAAATCATTCCGCTGTGGAGACGCAGGTATTATCTCAGACACTATCACAGGTGTTTATCTAAACAGAAGTAATATTTGAAAATGGCAACCTAAAAATTAAATCTTGGTTAAAAATATAGTTCTGTTTCCATAGCGTTTTTAACCAAGATAGATACCCCAAATTTCATTTAAATAAATTATATGAGAGATATCTGAAATTAAGTTGCAATCATTGACTTATCGAACACGTTCATTACCATACAGTTAAAACTTTGCCAATGTGGGACCAATCTTACTATGCCACTGTATTTCTTACCGAGAGAGAACCACTTGTCATATCAATGCAACAGATACATAGCTATAAAAAGCGATACTTATTCCTATTTAACAGACCATGTTGAATATGTCCTAGTAATTCTGTTGGCGTGGTAGTGTCATCTTCAAAACACTAGGATTGACACGATTACTGACAACTGGATGACAAAGACCAAGTGTCTATTGACGACGCCACAGGTGTGTATAGACAGAAAACAACCTCGAAGTACAGACCCAAATCACGGTCTACGTAACTGCTGCTTTGACAAACATTCCGTAAAGTACTAAGTTCTGTCGTGCTACCCCATCCGTCTGTCCGATGCAACTTTACAATTTTATTACAAATTTGAATGTCTTCAAGAAAACCATGGTCTTCGTTATAGAGAATATCCTTATAAAGACCCAGCTATGTTTTTCGAATGTGATGTTTTATAGACTGCAGAAAGGATACATTAGCTCTCATATGAACCCCCACCCCACTCCGCAACAGAAGAGTCCAGAAGAAGCGTTATGAGGAGAGTTTATCAGGTCCCACTTCTGGGCAGTAGAAACAATCAGTATTCAGCCTTGCAAAGGCTTCTGGATAAAATATGTTGAGGGGAGGAAACTAATGACAGTATGGAGGAACCAGTGTGGTGCATACGGTATAACAACTACAAAATATCAGTAGAGACGTCGATTTGTCCAATTGACGACGGGTGTGATGACATTTCATGCAGTAGAATGATATCCTTACGTAAAATTCCAGGTGCCATTCGATATATCGCTACTATCAGTCTGTCCAATGTTTGGCAGTCCTGGATATAACGATAATCAACAAGGCCATCGATCAGGAGATTGGAGCTATGGGCAAATAGGCAATTTCTCCAAACGAAACAAAAGAATATGAAAGTATAAATATACACTTTTACAGTAAAAATTACAAGCAATATATTTTTATATAAAATAATTACCAATGATATATATTACTGCGGCTGCTCGGTCTCACGCTGTCCGCTGACCTCAGATGGAACAAATACATCGAGTCTATTGCTTCATCCACCGCAAGGAAAGTTGGCTCCCTGTGCCGAGCCAGGAAATGTTTCTCCCCGGAATCAACCCTCTAAATCTATAGATCAACCATTCGCCCTTGCATGGAGTATTGCTGCCATATATGGTCTGGAGCCCCTGCTGTATGCCTCAGGGTTCTTGATAAGATCCATAGACGAATATGCAATGTAATTGGCCCTGATCTGTCATCTCGTCTGCAGTCGCTCTCTCACAGACGCGCCGTTGTGTCACTCTGTCTTTTTTACAAATACTTTCACAGTAATTGCTCCGATGAACTGCTTTCGGTGGTTCCCAGGCCTCATCAATTTAAACGTCCTACGAGGCTGGCATCCCGTTCCCACCCCTTCACCGTTGAAACTGTTAGATGTAGACGTCTCTTCTACTCCACTAGTTTCATGTCTCGCACATCTCGCCTGTGGAACTCCCTTCCTTATTCCTGTTTCCCTGACAAATATAATCTCTAACTATTTAAGTGTAACGTCAATCGACATCTCCAGTTGCCTTGATCTATCCACATCCCTTCTCCACATCCTTTCCCCTTTCATTCCTATCTGCTCTCGCTCCAAATCTTCTGTAACCCCCTTGCCTTGATCGATCCACTATCTTTCTCCACATCCTCTCCTTTACCACTCCTATCTGCTCTTCCTCCAAACCTTCTGTAACCCCTTGCGTGCTAGTGGCTTCCAGCTTTGCTTGGAGTGATAAGCTTTAAAAAAATTACCAACAATACGCACGTACCAAGAAATCGTAGCGACTTCATCCCCCTAATCCGTTTACAATACTACCAAACAACCAACTTTAAAGACCTCTTTCATGATATTAATGCATATAATACCCTACAATTTCTTAAAGAAATCAAGCTGTATTCAAAAATATAACTTCAACCTAAAAACAACATAAAACACATATCACTGCCTCTAGTAATTATGTCCACACAAACATATAGATGCTCGAATGATGTCTATCTACCATGTGTTTAATTTTGAAAGCAGAATAAAATATAGCATATTGTTATTACTTCAAAGTTTCCAAGACACTTAAATTTCGGCATTAAATGACCTATAAGGTGTTGATATGCCATTAAACAAAAAAAAAATCTGAGTTGAAATTAGTTCGGAATTAAATTAATTACGAGGTGAAATTAATTCCGAGTTGAAATTAGTTCGGAATTAAATTAATTCCGAGGTGAAATTAATTCCGAGTTGAAATTAGTTCCGAGTTTAAGTTAATTCCGTGGTGAAATTAGTTTCGAAGTGAAATTAGTTCCGAGTTTAAGTTAATTCCGTGGTGAAATTAGTTTCGAAGTGAAATTAGTTCCGAGTTGAAATTAATTCCGTGATGAAATTAATTCCGAGTTGAAATTATTTCCGAGTTGAAATTAATTCGGAGATTAACTTAATTCCGAGGTAAAATTAATTCCGAGTTGAAATTAATTCAGAGTTGAAATAAGTTCCGAGTTGAAATTAGTTCAGACACTCGGTTCATCTAAATACAGGCCAGGCTCAGCCTTTCTTAACTTCGATGAGCGTATGGAAATTTGTGTTTCAAGGTGATATGGTTGTACGCTGCTCTGTCATTCTAAATGAACATATTTCGGTTGGGTGTTTCTTTGGGGGCAGATCAGTACATATCTACCCACCGCCAGATGTTTATTTGCATAAATACTTTTGACGGACACTTTATTTAAATTAGTGTCCAGACTCCACTGATCAACGGTCAGGATACAAATGTGACATAGACTGTAAGAAAGAATTTAATAGAGACAGACTTATTGGAAGGTTACCAAATATAATCTTTAAATGTAAATGAACTAGTCGATAGTTTTTGCACGTCGTAAAGTTCAAATTTATGCGAGGTGATTTAAAGCTAGGCTAGTGCAGCAAAATAAAATTTAACTAAGAAGAGCTTTCTAAAATGCATAACTGAAAACATCGTTCCGTCATACATAGATATTTATGAAGAGAGACACAGATATGAACAGACTCACATAGATAGGTAGGTAGGTAGGTAGGTAGGTAGGTAGATAGATAGATGATAAATACGCAGAAATACAGAGAGAGAACGAGAACGTTGAGATAGCTAACTAGCTAGCAAGATAGATAGATATATAGATAGATCATGAACACGTTGATATAGATAAATATATTAATAGATAGACTGATCATGAACACGCAGAAATTGATAGATAGATAGATAGGCTGAGATAGATCGATATATCTATAGATAGATTAAGAACACGCTGAGATAGCTAGCTAGATAGACCAGGAACACGCTGAGCTAGATAGATAGATAGATAGAGACAGGCAGACAGACAGACAGATAATGATGATACTGATATAGATAGATAGATAGATAAGTAACGAGTGAGATTTATATGTAGATAGATAGATAGATAGATAGATAAGTAACGAGTGAGATTTATATGTAGATAGATAGATAGATAAGTAACGAGTGAGATTTATATGTAGATAGATAGATAGATAGAGACAGACAGACAGATAATGATCATACTGATATAGATAGATAGATAGATAGATAGATAGATAGATAGATAGATAGATAGATAGATAGATTTATTTGTGATCAAATACAGATAAAATATGTATCGGAACCTGGCAGAATGATAAGATAAAGAATAAATAAGAAATATTTATCAATCTAAAATGTTTCACTTTTGTTAAAGCTTCGCTACAGATTATATACTGACGTTGGTTTAAAAGAGTCGAATGCACGTGATACCATGTTGGACCAATGAAAATCAAACAACACAAACGTAAAACTACCAGAATTTATTTCTTCTTTTCTTTCCATATCTTAGTCTTTACGAAAAGTGAAACATGTTAGAGTTATAAACGTTTCCTATTTTTTTTTATTATTATCTTATGTTTAATATAGCAAAACCTCTAAGTAGAAGCTCGTGAAGCTTTATGTGACAAGTTTTAGCAGAGAAAATGTTTATTTTCTTATAGCTGATGATTACAAGCTAGAGGGAAGATGAAGTGTGCTTATTTTATTACATTATCATATATAGATAGATTTTGAATTGGACATAGTCCGACAATTTATTAAAGACATTTTTGATATGTTTAACGTTCTTTTTATAGATACAAGTATTTAAGTAAATGCAACGAAAATTTTTCTATGAAGATTCTCGGACATTCAGGCCGGTAAATGTTATTTAATACTGTTTATTATAAACATAACATTTACTTAAATACTTGTATCTATAAAAAGAACGTTAAACATATCAAAAATGTATTTAATAGATAGATAGATAGATAGATAGATAGATAGATAGATAGATAGATAGGAAGAAAATTGAGTGAGAGAGAAAGAGAGAGATGCATCTGATATGAGACGGGTGTATAGATAGACAGACAGAAAACAGCTAGATTTAAAGCTTAATCTAGGAATATGAAAAAAAAAACGAAAGAAATGAACCACATAAATACGTAATTGGGTGAGCTGAAAATTTTATAGCTCGACCCATTTCTTAAAATTTGATAAAATCTTATAGCTTAATGTAGTCGACCGTGCGGTGTGTGAATGGAGGAGATGAGATGATATCACTCTGCGTTAAGACTTCAGCTGGCCGGTCAAGCTACATAAGAATGTTGGACTTCAATGGAGTCCAACGAAGGCAAAGAAACAAACAAGACCGATATACATGTATGCAAACAAATATATATTAATAACAAATAGATTAATACACGAATTACAAATAAATTGAAGACATGAATAAAATGTTACAGTGTTGTATGGAAAGTTGTGTGAGTGTTGAGTGTCCGTACGAACGCGTAAGCGTGTTCCTAGAATATGGGAAACGCTGCTTGTGTGAGAGGATCACATAGTGGTGTAAGTGAAAAGGAGAAAGTTTTTTTTACCTCACCTCACGCCCGAGGTTGCGGCCCCAGGAGAGGCAGTTTGGCCGCACGTGTGCGAAGCCGTGGAAAGAGGAAGAGGCGAAAGGTCAGCCAGTATTTATACTCCCGGGAGAGAGAGAGACCCCTGTTGAAGGGTTAAAGAAATGAGGAGGAGCTAACTGTGACATAAATGTTTCCCTTGCAGAACTTTATAGAGTGAGAGAACTAATTTCAACTCGGAACTAATTTCAACTCGATTTAAAAGCCCTAACGCCTAAACCTAACCCTTAAGTCCAAGGTGAAATTAGTTCGGAGTTGAAATTAGTTCCGAAGTGAAATTAGTTTTATTAATATTGCTTATTCACAAATTATCCTAAGAAATGAAGGAATGCCAATTTTCTTAAATTATAATGAGAGTGAACCATAATCACCAAAACACTGGATACGTATCATATAAAAGAAGACAAACTCATATAGACACGTGCATATATTTTTTAAGCATGTCACTCCCAGCAAGGTGGGTGTGTCCCTAGCACGAAGGAGTTTACAGAGGGTGAAGGGGTACAAAATTAAGTTTTTGGTTAGGGTTTTTAAATCGAGTTGAAATTAGTTCCGAGTTGAAATTAGTTCCGACTTGAAATTAGTTCCGATTTGAAATTAATTCTGTGCCCCTCTTTCTATTCTCCCGCCTCGCCCACCGAAGTGACTTACTAACTTTACATACAGATACCATGGTTGGAAATTCCTTCTAGACTGTTTTCGTTTGGCTCTAATCCAACTGCGAAATGCCATACTCTCCCCTTCACTTCTGTCACTTTACCGGGCAGTTTGTCAAATGTCTCCCGTCACTGGCATATCAGGATTGTCAAAGAAGAACTGACTGCATGAGAGAACTATATTCTCATAGCTTATCGTTCACCCAGCATCTCTAACATTTCTGGACATTTACCAAACCACCAATCCTAGCCAAATCACATCGTGTCTTCAAACATATAAATCAATCTCTTTTCTTCTTTTCTGTCTTGTCATATAATTTTCCCTGCATATTTACCGTATTTTGCTGCTTATAAAACACTTCGAAGCATTAAAAGGAATAGTCTATTTTGCCGGTACCGGTAAAATAGACACCAAGGCTGTTTTTTTACCGGGAATTATAAATAGCCTTTAAGAACGTATCGTCAGTGCAGTGGTTGTGGGAGCAGTGTAGGCAAACTTGAACCACATGGATTCTATGGTCTGTGATTTTTGTCTTCAGTGAATGCATCTAAAATGTATTTGCAAGAGAACCATACTCAAGGGCAAGTTTTGGATTTGCAGAAACTGCTATGCCTGAAGTGATTAAAATATCCAGAGACTTCTATATTTCTTTTAATAATTAATGATAAATACATGATTTTAACTTGTGTTTTAACAATTGATGGTGGAAAAGATGTTAAATTGTCTTCAATGTTGATGATAAAAAATAAAAATAAAAAACTTCTATATTAAATATGTGTGGTGATTTTTAACATTACCTGGCTATTTATCAGCAAAATTGTATGAGGTTCTATTTTACCGAGACAGGTAAAATAAGCTTAAGACCCAGTTTGCCTATTTTACCGTGGCCGGCAAAATAGCCTCTTCCATCAGCAGAAAAAAATGTTTCATATACTTATACATCATAGCCGGAGAGACAATGCCTTTCTATCCGCCGAATAGCATATTTCATCATAAAAGACTAACTAACCATGAAGAATTCATCACAGACTCAGAAGAAGTACCAAATTTATGGTAAATATTTAAATGTAATAATTAGGAAAATAGTATGACAAAGTAGAAAAAGTTTACTTGTGACGAGTTTCGTTCTTCAGGACTTCATCGTACTAATTTTTTTTATGTTAGTACAACTAAACAGGCCCACGAACGGAGGGTGATGTGCTCAGGATTTTAGTATATATATATATATATATATATATATATATATATATATATATATATATATGTGTGTGTGTGTGTGTGTGTGTGTGTGTGTGTGTGTGTGTGTGTGTGTGTGTGTGTGTGAATTCGGCTAGACGTATAATAAAATATTCTAAAATTCCCAGAACTCACGTTCGTGCGCATGCGTAGTTTATACCAATATAACATATTTAGCCCAATATTTACCCTGATATGCAAAAATATATATAGTTATCTCATTATAATAATTAGAAAAGAATTTAGAGTGCGTCATACCAGCGAAACATAACCTTATTAGATGTTACATAAACAGGTTTTGCTGGAGCAAGATTTTCGCCTCCTGTCAATATTCCAGTATCCCAACAGTATGGATAACTTATCTGAAAATCTTGCTTGTTTCATTTTGAAACACTGGTCTTATTTTATTTTCAACGGCTCAGAATTGGATGTAACTGGGATGCTGACACACACACACACACTACACCCTAAAATGAAAACTCCTCTAACTGACCTTCGATTTATAAGACGCATAGGTGATTTTGCGGGGAGATATTATAGAATAAATGAGTCGTATAGGCATAAAAATACGGTATCTTAGTCTCACGCTCACCTATAAATTTAAAGATAGTCATCGGTTCCCTTAACTCTCACTCCTAGTGATTAGGCGAGCAGAGTTCGAGATAACTATTCGTAAACAATTATTCGAAAAAAAATATTCGAATTGTAAAGTGTATGAGAAAAATTAATCGAAAGGATAATTATACTAAATAATAATTATCTGAAATGCAAAATTCTTTATTGCTATAAAAATGTAAAAATTAAACGAAGAAATGATAATTATTCGAAATACAAATATTAATAACAAAATTTAGTAAGAAAAAAATAGATATAACCTTACGTTATATGATACTGCACGCAAATAGTCAACTACTGAAGATTAATATCTGTCTATATTTCTGAGATAATTATGTACATTATTTACATTATTCATACTATTGTCCTCATCTTTGTCGCCATGTTTATCACAACTTTTCGGCCGTTGTACACTCCGGCCTTCTTCAGGTGGTTGGAAGATTACTCGTTAAAGGATGCCACTAATTTTGTAAAGTTTTCCATTTACCTCGCGGTTATTTCTTCGCGCTATTGATATTTTGGCAACCTGCTCTTACTTTTGCAATATGAAATTTCTTGCACGTCCTGTATTCTTTTAAGAGCGTCTAAGAATTTCCATATTGTCGAATAGTGGTATGACACTTGCTTCAAAAAACCCTTATGCCATCATTCAAAGGCATTATTATTTCCCGGTAAATCAGCATTGACACTGCCAAAGCAAGAACACATGTATTTTACACATAGGTTTTACGAATAATTATCATTTAGTATAAATTTTAATTAATTTTCATTCAAAAAATTTACAATTCGAATAAATGCTTTTGGAATAATTGTTTTTTTGAAAAATTGTTTTCGAGCAATTGTTTTTCGGACAATTTTCTCGATACCCCCCCCCAGTTAAGCGCTTTGTGTCACTCCATTTTCTCAGTCACATAAACCATATATACCAACGCACACAAAGCCATATACATATGTTTTCCATGTTTATAGAGAAGTTTATCGACAAATTTATTGAAAAAAAATCAACTGACACCTTTTAAAACTGTTTCTCCTTCTTTGAGATATAGAAAATATCTAAGCAGAAATGTTACTTGTTCAGATATTGAGAAATTTGAAGGCCCAAGTAGGTATACGTTTTTCAGATTACTCAAATACAAATACAGGGTAGCTCTTTAAATTTAGAATCCTGTAATTTCTAGTAACATTCATTACGATAAAATTGAGCTAACCCTAATTTAAAATTTTTTATCATAGACAGATGTTAGCTGAAAAAAATATTTTAAAACTATAATTGCATACCCAAAAAGCGCATAATTCACGTGTCCTTTTCAGTTTTAACTAATGACATTTGTTAAAATAACATGTCGAACACAATTTTAGAGCTTAATCGGCCATATAAAGAAAATTCGAACTCTCAAAACAAAATTTCTTAGACAATATTTTCATCTACTGCAAGAACAAAATCTAAAAGTTTATTTTAATTTTTCCTTGAATGAAAAATGATTTTTTTTTAAAGCTTTTCACTCCAAGCAAGGCTGGAAGCCACTAACACGCAAGGGGTTACAGAAGGTTTGGAGGAAGAGCAGATAGGTGTGGTAAAGGAGAGGATGTGGAAAAAGATAGTGGATCGATCAAGGCAAGGAGGTTACAGAAGATTTGGAGCGAGAGCAGATAGGAATGAAAGGTGAAAGGATGTGGAGAAGGGAAGTGGATAGATCAAGGCAACTGGAGATGTCGATTGACGTTACACTTAAATAGTTGGAGATTGTATTTGTCAGGGAAACAGGAATAAGGAAGGGAGTTCCACAGGCGAGATGTCCGAGACATGTAGCTGCTGGAGTAGAAGAGACGTCTACATCTAAGTTTCAACGGTGAAGGGGCGGGAACGGGATGCCAGCCTCGTAGGACGCTTAAATTCATGAGCCCTGGGAACCAGCGAAAGTAGCTCATCGGAGTAATTACCGTGACAGTATTTGTAAAAAAGACAGAGCGAGGCAGCGTCGCCTCGGTGAGAGAGAGAATGCAGACGAGATGACAGATCGGGGCCAATTACATTGCATATCTGTCTCTGGATCTTATCAAGAACCCTGAGGCAAACAGCAGGGGCTCCAGACCATATATGGCAGCAATACTCCATGCAAGGGCGAATGGTCGATTTATAGATTTGGAGGATAGATTCCGTTGAGAAAAATTTCCTGGCTCGGCACAGGGAGCCAACTTTCCTTGCGGTGGATGATGCAATTGACTCGATGTATTTGTTCCATCTCAGATAAGCGGACAGCGTGAGACCGAGTAGCCGCAGAGAGGAGCTCTCAAGAAGTTGGTTATCGGTGTGAAAAAGTATTTGTTAACATTCTTATTTCATTCGGTTTTTCCAGTTTCGAGTCCTTTTTTAAAGCTGATCGTTTTGTGTTCTTTTTCTTTAGTTCCTTTTTCGTAACAGATTTAATGTTTAGTATAGAGCTTAGAAAAAATTCGCAGTGTGAGATAGGCAAGAAGTAAGGCATGTAGCAGGATCAGCACGGCAAAGGGCACTCCTTTAAAGGCAAGGAAGGGCAAAAATATTTTAAGTGAAGTGATAGCCATTGCTGTATGAGTCGTACGATTTTTGAATCAAGCACGGGTAACGCCGGGTCATATATATATATATATATATATATATATATATATATATATATATATATATACGTGTGTGAGCGTGTGTGTGTGTAATATATAAATGTATGCATGTATGTTTGTATTATTACTCTTTCTGTACAGTAATTGTGTATGAGTTTAGCTAATGTAATAACTTTCCATTCACGGAAATATATTGCATCTATTTTTTATGAATAAAACTTTCTCTATTATTGTATTGTTGTCATTCATCAACAATTTACAACATAAGTTTATGCAGCAAATTTATTATAATCTTCATTTCAATGAATAATTACAGCTTCAGTTCATGTTTTGATTTAATTGATATTGTAACAGAGATTGCCTTTTATGCTATTTTTTTCAGCAGTACAAAAATATTTTACATAATTGTTACACTATATATATTTTTGCATTGGTGTCTGTAAACACCTCAGCGAACTATGCCTTTTTTGGAAATCCGATGTGATTAATACTCTGTTAATTCTATTCACATTGGTTTGATAATATTTATAGCCAGGTTTTGTGCTGGCCAGTATTTTACTATGTTTAAATTTTATTCATCCATATATTGTATATGACATCCTTCCCAGTCCTACCAACCTCCACCTATCGTATGAAACAGAATCGCCACTATGCCAATTGTGTTCGCGTCATGGAACTCTAAAGCATATTCTAAGTAGCTGTAAGACAGCCTTAACGGAAGGCCGGTATAGATGGAGGCATGATGAAATATTAAAGGATATAGCAAAGATAGTTAGTACGGCCATCAGCAATAATACCTTAAACCTAGATAAAAGAGCCACAGAGTTTCATAGAGCTGGTGAGAAACCCCCCAAAAAGAACAAGAACATAGCAAATATCCTGTCACCAGCAACGGACTGGGAATTAAGGGTCGACTTAGGGAAAAGATTAAAATTCCCCGACCACATCGTGCAAACATCTTTACGCCCAGATTTAGTATTTTTCTCTAACAATATTAAGAAAGTAATAATGTGGGAACTGACAGTGCCATGGGAAGAGCATGCAGAAGAAGCCCACGAACGGAAGATGTTAAAATACGACGAATTAAAAACGAGTTGTAAAAACAATGGATGGAAATCAAGCTGTTTATCAATCGAGGTGGGTGTAAGGGGTTTTGCTGCAAGGTCGCTTTGCAAAGCCCTAACTGATATTGGCTTAGCAGGTGCTAACAAAAGAAAGGCCATTCGGACCATAACTAATACAGCAGAAAGGACAGCAAAATGGTTATGGATTAAGCGTGATAGCTCTTGGACTACAAAGTAAAATTATTAAGCCAATTAAATCTGTAAATAATTATTATATAATGGTAACATAATATTGACAGCGTTTTCATATATATATATATATATATATATATATATATATATATATATATATATATATATATGTATTTAAATACATGACTTGATTTGTACAGGTACAGTCAACGAACATATGTCAATTGGTAAATTGTGTTATTTGTAAATATATTTTTATGTTAAACCTTTTTTATACGCGGTAGTTTAAATTACTATTTACCTTAAGCGTTTTTTTCTTTTTTTTTAATCGGAATTATAACACGTACATAATGTATTTATAGAGTTTTTCTCTCGATTTTTGTTTTAAATCATTTGTATATTATTTCTATTCTATATTATTAGTTTATAGGGTTTACTTTTAAGCAATTCATATATGTATACATGTGTGCGTGTGTGTGTATTTATAATATGTGTGTGTGTGTGTGTGTGTGTAGTTTTATAATGTGAAGTATATTAATTATTATATTCCAGGAGCATTTCGTAGTCTACTGTATTTAAACGACCTTAAATTTGTAAATAGTTTAATTGTAAGGAATATTATGTTGCTTACTTTACTTTATCGATTTTCTTTCTAATTTTATTATTGTGTGTAAAGAAATAGACTATGTTCATGGACAATTATTTAAATATAGCGAATAAAACCAATCCAAAACCGAATAAATCCAATCCTGTAACAAATTTTAAGAATCGGGCTAAACGATAAATGTAATAGTAGGGTTGAGTTTAATCCCCCCCCCCCCAAAAAAAAACAAATAAAATACAACCGGCAATATTTAAACGATGCAACACTTAGGGAAGGGATTAAACTTAGGAATATTAAGATTACCTCCTCGGTTATTCATTGAAGCTGCTATCCACCAAAGAAAAAAAAAGTTAGTCCCCACTGCGGGCCATTTAAAAATAGTTCGCGCAGCTGATTGGTTGTACAAACAGCCAATCGGATGTGCGGAATACGTGGTCTTTCTTCGTAGAATTCTTTAAAAAGGCCAGAGTAACTGTTAGCGTTTTAAAAGTGAGGGGGAATCAGGGTTAGATCTCCCCTGATTGGGTCGATTTGGTGATGGGGAGTATGATGTTGAAAGACCCGAAACTCCCTGATGAACCAAGTCAAAACATCACTGACGACCCCCTCGGGCGCCTACTTAAAAGCGTATTTTTGAATTATGATGAGTTAGACGTGCTCAGACATATTGAATTTATTTTCGCTCACTCATATTCTGAAACAAATATACCGGCTGTATTTAAATGCATTTGTTACTATCATACTAACATTCCGTCCACTTTTACCAAATTTCTAGAACTATCATTTTTAAATCGTCCCTAAGTGTTGGGGCGCACCCACCTTCACAACCACAAGAGACTGATCCTATTATTATAAATACAACAGTAGTTCTAGAGACTGTGAGTAGTGTAGCAGTGTACGAGACGCAGTCTCTGACTGTGCGCTGCTCCTGTCGAACTCTCTGCTTTGGCAGAGAGGAACCCGGTCGAGGCTTTGCCGCAGGGCAAAGTGTCGTCCGGGGAGGTAGACAGTCCCTGAACCCGTTTATACGGGTTCTAATGGGCATATTTTTGGCCGAGCCTACGGGCTCGGGGAGCCCACATTAAACCGGCCTTGTGCCACATTCGACCCACGTGGGAGGGTTGTTAAATATCGTAGTGTAGCAGTATACGCAGTCTCTGACTGTGCGCTGCTCCTGTCGAACTCTCTGCTTTGGCAGAGAGGTAACCCGGACGAGGCTTTGCCGCAGGGCAAAGTGTCGTCCGGGGAGGTAGACAGTCCCTGAACCCGTTGATACGGGTTCTAATGGCATATTTTGGGCCGAGACTACGGGCTCGGGGAGCCCACATTAAACCGGCCTTGTGCCACATTCGACCCACGTGGGAGGGTTGTTAAATACCGTAGTGTAGCAGTGTACGAGACGCAGTCTCTGACTGTGCGCGACTCTTGTCGAACTCTCTGCTTTGGCAGAGAGGAACCCAGACGAGGCTTTGCCGCAGGGCAAAGTGTCGTCCGGGGAGGTAGACAGTCCCTGAAACCGTTTATACGGGTTCTAAATGGGCATATTTTTGGCCGAGCCTACGGGCTCGGGGAGCCCACATTAAACCGGTCTTGTGCCACATTCGACCCACGTGGGAGGGTTGTTAAATACCGTAGTGTAGCAGTGTACGAGACGCAGTCTCTGACTGTGCGCTACTCCTGTCGAACTCTCTGCTTTGGCGGAGAGGAACCCGGACGAGGCTTTGCCGCAGGGCAAAGTGTCGTCCGGGGAGGTAGACAGACCCTGAACCCGTTTATACGGGTTCTAAATGGGCATATTTTTTGGCCGAGCCTACGGGCTCAGGGAGCCCACATTAAACCGGCCTTGTACCACATTCGACCCACGTGGGAGGGTTGTTAAATATCGTAGTGTAGCAGTGTATCAGTAATGGTGCTCTGCTGTCGAACTCTCTGTTTGGCAGAAAGGAACTTGGACAAAGCTTTGAGCTAGGGCAAAGTTTCGTCCGGGGAGGTAGACAGTCCCTAAACTCGTGTATACGGGTTGTAAATGGACATATTTTTGGCCGAGCCTACGGGCTCGGTAAGCCCACTTTAAACCGGCCTTGTGCCACATTCGACCCGTGTGTGGGGGGTTGTTAAATATCGTAGTGTAGCAGTGTAGTGCAGTGCAGAGTGAGACTTCTGTAGTGATCAGTTACACTTCCGTTTCTCGACCGGAAGATACCGTTGGACTTTATTACTATTACTTATTGTTACTACTAACCTACGTTCATTCTACTACTAATCTCTCTTATGTAAATACCTCTCTGAATATACCAGTATTTTTCCCTACGACTGTGTTCGTTCGTTATTACCATATACTCACGTGGAAACACTCAACATCTCAACATTAAACATTATAGAGTGCCCTACAAACATAACTATTTATGTGAATTTGCGAGTCCCTTTCGTTTTGATTTGGTCTTCTAACAAATTTTCTCTTCTTAGAATAGGTTGCAATTATTCTTTATTCGCCATATACGATTTCTTTTTCCAATTATACTAATAAAGTCGTTTCATTATGTCGGGCGTGATTTTTCTCTCCAGAATCTATCTTACATATCTATAAGTCTACTATTTGTCCATGCTTAGAATATTGCTGCAACATATGGTCCGGTGCCTCTGCTATTCACCGTGAGCTCCTTGATAAGACCCCAAGAAGAATCTGCAATATTATTGGTCCTGATCTGGCAGCTCGACTTCAGTCATTTTCCCACCGCCGTTAGGTGTCCTCTCTCTGTCTTTTCTATAAATACTTTCATGGGAAGTGTTTGAAAGAGTTCTTCGTTATGGTACCTAGATATTTTTAATTTAAGCGCACCATTGGCGTCAATATCTCATCGATTTACGTTTCTATTCTAACGGTTTCTTTTCTCGCACTTCTCGCTTGTGGAACTCACATCTGGCTCCGTACTTTCCAGACAACTTTAATCTGCAAAAATTTAAATGCAATGTCAATCCGTATCTACTATTCTCTTGATTACTTTCTACAAGAACGGGAAACTACAAGAACTCCAACAGAATGTAGAGAAGGAAAGGGAGAAGAAAGGACTAAACATCAATTACAAGAAAACAGAATGCATGTTTGTCAGAAAAAAGGAACAGCCCAGCAGGCAAATTACAAATTGGAGATACCGAAGACAAAGAAGTACCAGATAAATATTTAGGAAGTGTTTTCACAGGTGATGGAATGTGAGACAGTGAAATCTGAAGTTCCATTGGCATCACGAAAAATGCCTACCAAAAGATGAGCAAAGTATTAAGAAACAGAATTTTGTTAGAAACAAAGAAACGAGTACTGAACCGTTATATAAGTCCTCTTCATTACAGATGAAAAAGAGATTTCAAGCAACAAGAATGTGGTTCTACAGAAGGATGCTGAGAATACCATGGACCAAACATGTGAGCAACGACGAAGTTTTAGATATAATGGAATAAAAACTATACTTATACCCAACATCAAAAAGATACATTGATCTTTCTATGGCGCAAGAATGAGGAAAGAGTGTTTGGAAATATTGATGCGCACAGGGCCGACTGAAGAGGCCATAGGAAGACAACGCATATCTGACGAAAATAAGTAAATGGTTTCGGAGAGATAAGAAAAAGACAAAATTTATTAAGAGCTGCAATGGAAGAAGAAAACGTAGAGAGCCATGACCGCAAGACTCTATAAGATATACGTCACATAGAAGAAGAAGAAGAAGAAGAAGAAGAAGAAGAAGAAGAAGAAGAAGAAGAAGATTTACTTCGGTTAATGTTTTAAATGTAATGAATCCTTTACGCCAATATCTTTCGACTGGTATTACTCTCAGTATCACAACATATGCGTCCGGTTCCCTCAATGATATCATTTAAAGCTTTATTGTAAATTTGCTCTATGACTTAGATTGGCGGCTTCTAAATATTTTTACATTACGACAACTTTACTTAATGCATTAGGTTTTTTCTAATTTTGAGAATGTTGTAGAACTGCTATATCCTTGCATTATCTAATCACATATCATCATTTTCCCAAATTGTTCCTCTTTGTCCGTATCGTCTGTGTTTTAAAGTATCTATAAATAAACCCACTAGAAACGGATGTGGCACAAAGCCGAGTTTAAAGTCCTAGTTCCAAATGTACATGAAACAATTAATAAAAATTATCCAACCTCTCTCAGTATTTTGACTTTCTTTGAAGTCAATATGTACTCCAGGACGCACATTAAAAAAGCGGTAAATTCAGAAATAAATTTATTTAGCTATCATGATTCATGCACAAAGTGAACCTTCATCGTTTATATTTGAAATGTTTGCCAGAATTTTCAACACAAGCGTTTTAACCATGAGGCAAGAGTTTTGAGGATAGTGTCAAGAGGGTGGTCATTCCAAGCTTCAGTTAAGTTACACATCAAGGAATCAATATCAACGCATTCACGACGACTATTTTTCCCATCCTGGGGGTGAGGATAAACTCTATCCGCGTCCTGGGTAAGACGATAAACTACATCCAACAGAAAGGCCTCTGATCAGAAGGTTTTGAGGAGCGTGGAGCCACCTCTTAATTGCTGGTATTCCCAGGTCTACCCTGACCCGGGGTGGTAGCACCTGTTAGGATCCCAGCTCTGGGCAAATAGTTAACCCCCCTCATAAAAAATACTATGAAAGTGTAAAAATAGCTTTTAATACCAGCAATACTTTGTATAAAAAATTGTAGCCAGCAATTTATTTTTTAAGGAAACAATTATTACTACCAATACATTATTAACAGCAAAGCATTCTTGAAAGAAAAATAATCGCAGCAAAACATTTTTGAAACAAAAAATCTTAGCAGCAAAATATTTTTGAAAATAAAAAAATATTACCAGAAAATATTTTTGAAAACAAATATTACCAGCACAACATTTTTGAGTTTATAGATTTTGAGCTAGTGCGAACAAAATATTACCAAGTAAGTAATTTCAAAAAAAAAATTTTACGAAAATAAAACCATCCAAGATTTCAAATTTCCTAAAAGAATCAGGATTGTACTAAAAGATATATGTGATTGAAAAATTATCTAAACTATCGTTATGAATCTATTTCAAAATTTTGTTGGCATTAAATGACACACTGAGGTAGATATGCCATAAAACAAAGCAAGCAAGCAACCAACTGAGCTAGAAGTATACTTCAGATAGAGTAAACCATAACATACAGGTCTGGGCATTTACAGGGCCACTGAGAGGGATCAATTAGATCTGGTGTACTTTCTAGAAGAATAACTTTGCGGCTTTTCTTTTTTACAGGGCGCTCAATATATCGAGAAACCGATTATCTCCTCAATGACTTCAAATTCTGATGACATGAGATTATTAAACAATTTAGCCCTGACTGAACCAGGAAAATAAGGCTTTATACCCGCGACGATTCCAACAGAATGCCTAGTTTACTGTCTAGCTTAAAGTGCGAGTCTACTAGGATTTCTCAATCTTAATCGAAATGTTCCCTTTGGTGAACATTAGGCGCGAGTTTTTTGCCCTAGCCGCTCTCAGCAGAGATATAATGTCTAGAGGAACCGCTTTTCTTGGACTTGCTTCGATCATAATACATTTTGTAACTGTCGAGGCCATTTTTTAGGTGCAATATCAATCGCCCCCAAAAAACAGAATTCGACACAAGCTGGAATATAAATAGGTCAGTTGTTCGCATGTACAGGGACAAGGGAAATAATATGCACAAACTCCATATGATAGCATTAGAGCGCGCTCCTGAAGGAGAGATATTATCTGGGTTAACCCTCCAAGGCTGGAGCATATATTACGTTTTCAAGACTCAACCTAACAATGATAGTCTGTGTTTTTTCATAACATTACAAAGTTTTTTTTTTTAATTTTTAATAAAATCATTTCGATTTGAACATTGGTTTATAATTCAAGTGTATACATCATTTAATAAACATGTTAATTATTATTATTATGTTACAAAAAAAAAGAATGTATTATTTATACTGATTTTACGACACCTAACAGCATTGAGGATATTCGTTCGACAATGACGCAGCAAATAATTATGGGCAACTGCTTAGTACTGAAACTGCTCGAAACAGTCTATTAGTAATCGATAATATAGGGTTTGTTTATGTACTGAGCTCCATCGAGTACTGCAGTATTGAATACTTACCTGGCACATACTGGCCGGCTAGATTTATATCATAACTCAGTGGCGTCTCTGTCTTCGAACAGATTGCAACACAGCTGTGACTCTCACCGGGGACAGAGATGCAGCCGGGAACCTAACCACCGGTTGCGGGGTCTGGGCAATTTTTGGCAATGACCCGAGTGTACGCGCTCGGTTTTAACACATTATACCAGACATTGTGTCAAAGTGGGGAGACATTGTGTTACATCTCGTCACAGTGGGGAGACATTGTGTCACATCTCGTCACAATAGGGAGACATTGTGTCACATCTCGTCACAATGGGGAGATATTGTGTCACATCTCGTCTCATTTGCGAGATTTTGTGTCACATCTCGTCTCAGTGAGGAGACCGGAGAAAATAACCATGGAGTACTGACGCGGTGAATCTCAACACTCGCTGTTCCGAACAATTCACGATATGCTAATTAGATGTCGCTAATATTGCGACCGTGAATCGCCGTATTGTATGATGAAGACACGGAATTATTAAACATTTCGAACTGGAGAAAAAGAATAAAACACAAGGGCACCGCGGCATACATCTTGTTAATCAGTTTGGCGAGCTACGAGCAGAAAATGAATATTATTTGTTTCATTCTATGTTGTATTAATTATTTGTAGCAACAGTGCTTTTCGCCAATCTCTTTGCGAAACTTATTAGTGTCTATTCCGTAAGATAAGAGAAAGGTTCTCGCCTTCGTTACTTCAAGATGGTTGCAAATAGAGGCGTCAATATACTAAACTGATCAATTCATTTCGACAATTTTCATAGAAACTAGAAGTATATTGCATAAATATTCAGGTATTCGAGTATTTTTGTGCTACGCCGTGTATTAAAGTGCCTATTAATTACTGAAAAAATACCTTATGTTTATGCAGGTAGGATAATATATGGAACAACTTCGCAAGGTCTAAAGACCGTGAAAACTAATTACTTGTAGCAGCTGAAGATTTGGCAATGCAAAAATATTTTTCGCATCAAATTAATTACATATTAAGATTTAGGAAAGGGGTTAATTAAGAATGTCGATCCTTCTTACGCGCATGCAATAGACCTACTGAAACACACACACACACACACACACATACATATATATATATATATATATATATATATATATATATATATATATATATATATATATATGCACCTGTATGTAAAAATAAATGCATGTAAATTAACAGAGATACATTAGACTTAACAAAAGTTTCCATATCTCTCAATGTTTCTTTTCCACTTTCTCTTTCAGTCTCTCTATCTATCTATCTATCTATCTATATATATATATATATATATATATATATATATATATATATATATATATATATATATATATATAATGTCTCTGTGTGTGTGCGCACGCGTGTGTGTGTGTTTGCATTAATCATTTCACCACAAGTAGCGCAATAAAGGGACTAAGTTTCAAGGGCTTACTGAGTGTGAGAGATTACGAGAAAAAGACACGATTAACGAAATAGAAGAATAAAAGTTCAGAAATTAATAAGACAAAAGGTAACGATTGGCATTGCATTTCATTTTTTGGATATCAAAGATGACTGGGAGCAAAAAAAAAATAAAAAAAATAAAAACGGGGTTCCACAAAGGAGAAGTGCGAGAGAAGAAAATGTTAGCACAGAACTTACGGTTAGGCCTATCCAATTTAACTGTCAGATGATGAAACCTTGCCGCTAATCTAGTACTGGACTAGATACATAGATATTACACATCTAGCATTCTTTTTTGTATCGAATACTGTTGCCATATCTGGTCAGGTGCCGCTGCTGTTCATCTCAAGTTTCTCGACAAAATCCCAAGAAGTATCTGCAATGTAATGGGTCCTGAATTGTCTTCTCGACATCGCGCATTCTCTCACAGACGTGATGCGTCTTCTATCTGTCTTTTCTAGAAATATTGTCATTGCTACTGCTCTGACGATCTTTCTTGCTGCTGCCCTACTACATGAATTTAAGTGTGCTACTAGATTGGCATCGAGGTCCCATTCTTTTCCTGTTGAAATAGCTAAATGCAACTGCCGCTTCCACTACAGCAGATTCTTTTCTTGCTCTTCCCGACTATGAAAATCCCTTCATCTTAATTGCTTCCCTGATAACTACGATATTTAAAGATTTAATGCAACGTCAACCGCTATCGACTGTTGACTTGAACCCTGTTCATCTTTTATCCTTTTCCAAATCCCCCCCCTTACACTCAGTCTTTTCTCTCCCTTTCACTCTGAGTGATAGAACAAATTTCAACTCGGAATTGATTTCAACTCGATTTAAAAACCCTAGGCCTAACCCTTAGTTCCGAGGTGAAATTTGTTTAGAGTTGAAATTAATTCCGAGTTGTAATTAATTTTGCAACCTTCACTCTCTGTAACCCCCTGACACTCCCGCCTTGGTCAGAGTGAAATGCTTAATATATATATATATATATATATATATATATATATATATATATATATATATGGACATTTCATTAAAAACGACTGACAAGGTTCTTTTATTTAGTTTTTATATAAGTTTTCGTGCGATCTAATAAAGTTTTTATTTTCAGAGGATAAATTATATATAAACTGTCCGAATGTTCTTTTTATCCGAGCGCTTTCGGCTATACATTTAGCCATTTTCAAGGATTATATTTCATCTGTTAGAATTAGAAATAGTTTGTTATTTGTATGTTTTTATATAATTTATCTTCTGAAAAGAAAAAACTTTATTAGATCGCACGAGAAATTATATAAAAAACTAAATAAAAGCACCTTGTTAGTCGTTTTTAATGAAATGTGCATGAAAGAAGGATTGCTGCCTAAACACACACACACACACACACACACACACACACACACACACACATATATATATATATATATATATATATATGCACGTATCTAGATGTGTTTGTCTTCTTTTATATGCTACGTATCTAGGGTTTTGGTGATCATAGATCACTCTCATGGTAATTAAGAAAAATGTCATTCCTTCAATTCTTAGGATAAATTGTGAACAAGCAATTTTAATAGAGTGGAATATTATGTTATTAACGTTGAGCTAACAAGAAATTTATATATAAATAAATAAGTCAACGTTTCAGCTGCCTATTCCCTTTGAAGAATCTGAAGGTAGACGTAAACAAAGACCTGAATTAATTTACAAATAAATAAGTTTTCAATATGACGTTTTATTTTATTATTTCAACTGCAGAAAGGCAGTAAAGCCACTATGGCACAAAGGATTACTGATTATAGAAACGATAGTAAGTTATGCTTTGTTTTCTTCCGTTCTCTTGACTTCAATTTGTCCTGTGAATATCAAATTTTACAAAACCTCTTTCCTAACTATGTGACTTCATTGAAATGTGAAATCTTCTTTCCTAAGCCAAAAGATTTTCTTCTTCTTTATCACAAATAGAGAGTAACGGATTTGCAGTCTAGCAAAATGGCATTTTTATGTAAATGTGCGTACAAAACAGATGAGCCTAAGCGAATACCTCATGACTGAAAAACGATTTTAAATCAATCAAATACAGAGAAAAGACATTATTTAGTTTGTTATTTCATGGAAATTTAATAAGACATTTTGGCAGTCGCTATAGACAAGTATTAACTTTCAAGGCTTCTACTTTTTTTTTCCCTACGTGTTGTGTCTCTTCGGGACATTGACGGAACATAGCTCTCGAGAATTTTTTATCCTTTGTAAGTCTTACTAAATTTTGTCTCTTTGTTATCTCACTAAAAGCCTGTTCTGCCATCATTTTACACAAACTGGTTTAGATAGTCGTGCGAAATTTTTCTCTGCTCTCTTTAAAATGTTCGGTTAGTAGCAAATGGCCCTGGCTGTCTTTCATCTTTATATGCCCTAAAATGTTAGCTAGTTCTTTCTCGTGTTAAGTATCCTTTTTCTTTTTGATACCATTTTCTATTAAACTTCATCGTTGCTCGCATGTTCGGTCCATGGTATTCTCAGCATCCTCCCGTAGTAGAACCATATTTCTGTTGCTTCCAGTCTCTTCATCATCCGGACGGAGATTGTCCAGCAGTAACTGCCATATATATATATGGACTAATATTACTTAACAGTTTTGTTTCTAAGATAATTTTTAAAAAAGGACTAATTCTTTTAGGGATTTGTAGAACCTTCGATACTTTTCTGAATGAGAAGTTAGATATTACTTGCTAGTATATAATAAAATACAGAATGAATTTCTGTAAATATTTAAACACGGGGCTATAATCTGTAATTTCTGTATCTGTCTGTCTCTCTCTTTCTCTATCTCTCAGTATTGTTACTCACCTGTGAATCATAGGCCTACCTAACCATACAAGGTGCTGCTACGCCTAAAACGTATATCTGTCGAGAGAACGACTGAATACATCTAAGCATGTCTCTTTGTATTTATATCTATTTTTTTATTCCTGGCTTAAAACGCTCTGTGCTTCTTCTTTTGCGTGTGTGTGCGCGCGTGTGTCTTAATACGCTATTCAAAATTGTCGGATTGTTTTCAAACGATCAGGAGATGAAGATGCTGTTTCTTGCTGTTAGCTTCTCTCTGTCGTATCGTGCGTCGCTTAACTAAGCCGCCTGTTTTTGAGAACTTTCTTTCACGGTACGCGAATTCCAAAGAAGCAGACTTGCAATGAAAACAACGCGGCTTTGCTAAGAAGGAACGTCACGGAAAGACCGGCAAAGCACGAGGCGTGAGTCTAATTCTGAGGATGAATGCGAAACGTATCATATAAAACATCGAGATTAATATAACCTGTCTGCTTTGTGCAAGCAGTTCAGTGTAAAACTCTCCAATAGTTGCCCAGTATGATGTCCTAGCAGTATAGCGGTTGTCGCCGCGAAAACGGTAATCAGCGAGTTGATTTCGAATTCCAGCCTTGCCTGCTCTGTGGACTTTCGCCCAAATGCTCCTGGTAAAGGCATGAGTCGATGTTTCGGATAGTAGAGTTGATTAAACCATGTAGTCTCTTTGGAAACTAGACTAAGGTAACAAACATCTGAATTCCAAGAGGTCGAATAGGCAACTGGGAATCACTCGAGTATTTCCAATAATTCATGGCAAATCGCAGATATGAACAAAACTAATGTGAAAGAATCGGAGAGCCGTGTTTGAATTCCAGTCGAAACCTTTACATTCATTTACTTGCTAATACTCTTAGTAAATGTATGAATCTTCTTCTTCTCCCCCTTCCTCAGCTATGGGGAAATAGCAGGACAGACTGGGTTCTATAGCCTTGGATGGCAACTGGTCAGAAATAAATGTCAACCTACTGCGTGGAAAAAACTGCCTCGTCAGTCATGTATCAAAGATGCATAATCGCTTAAGCGTGTGTCACTCATGGCCCATAACTGACTGACTGTTCATTTAATCAAGCACACTATGGGTAAATAGCAGGGCAGACCGAGATCTATAGCCTTGGATGGCAACTCCTCTACTGCCGAAAATAATGGCAACCTATTGCGGGAAGAAAATCTGCCTCGTCTGTCATGTACCGAAAGATACATGATTGTCTAACCATGTATCAATTATGGCACATAACTGACTGTTCATTTAATCAAACACACTATGGGTAAATAGCAGGAAAGACAGGGTTCTATAGCTTTGGATGGCAACTGGTCTACTGCAGAAAGAAATGGCAACCTACTGCGAGAAAAAATCTGCCTCGTCAGTCATGTATCGAAAGATGCATAATCGGCTAAGCGTGTATCAAGCATAGCGCATAAGTGATTGACTGTGAAGGTCAATAAATGTTTATGTCCTGAAATAGCCTGATATATATATATAAAAAAAAAAACTTGTATATTTTATACATCTTTGACATATTGAAATGATACTGTAATTTTCTGACAAAGCAAAGATTGTAATGCTGGTTCAAACACGTTGGACTATGTGTTGAATACCCAGACTCATTCACTACGGATTGGTTTGGTTGATTTTGTATAGCGACATATGAACAACTCTATTGTTTATGTAATGCCGAAATCTAAATATATTCAACTGAATTTTATGGCTTCAATTATATTTTTAAAGTAATTGTATGCCTTCAACTACAGCATAAATATATTGCTAGTCATTTTACTATAACATATATTGTTGGTCATTTAGCTATAAAATATATTGCTGGTTTTGGGCATTCTGACCGTGAGGCCAGGGTTCGAATCTCACCATGGTCAATTTGGCAGGAAGGCGACTTGCTTAAGTTATCCGATCGAGGTCGATCCCGGCGTGCGGCACCTTTTGCCTGAAAAACCATACCACGGTTTGATCCAAGCCTTGTGAGTGAAATTGGGTAGATGCCGTCGATATCTGTGCTAGCACAAAGTTACAATCATCGTGGCCGACGGCTTGAGTGTGCTGGCCTTATACAAATTGTTGATCCCGCTAGATAACACACACATTTGATAAGAGCAGACCTTAGTTTACAGTTTCCCAGAAAGTGTAACTACGGTCTGCTCAACATTGTTGGTGGGCCCTGTAGGTGTTAAATAAACACAAATGCGCCTGAGCAAGCGTCTGCAATAGGGATTGGCTAGCCGCCCTAGTAGACAGGTATTCTCGAATACGAGTGGCCAGCGATACATACATAAATACGTCCATATTGTTGGTAATTCTACTATAAAATAATATTGCAAGTCATTTCGCTTTTAAAATGTATTCTTGATAATTTTACAATAAAATATGTTTATAGTTTCATAGTGTTTACTATTCGCTTATAGCTAGGGTCCAAAAAGGTGCTACCACCCCTTCTCAGGCAGGACCTGGTAACAGCAGCATTTAAGAGATGATTCCATCAAACGTTCCAGCAGCCCAATAAGAGGCCGTGCTGCAGGATGTAGTTTATCGTTCTATTCAATTCTATTCAATTCCCTAGGGGAATCGATCTGAAAAGATATTGCTGCAAAATAGACCTGGAGACTTGCGGCATCAACACATGACAGGGGTAACTAGTTAGGTTCTACGAGGCAAACCTGAAAGAAGATAATGGATATCGCCCTGTTGATGATCGAAGCAAAACCTGTCTAGCAGTCAAAGGTTGAGGGCAAAGAAGAAAACACTAAGTCGGAAAGAAAGTTTTTCTATCATACCTCGTTGTGAAATGTGTGGGAGACGCTGTGCTATTCTTGAATAGGCCTATCACAATTGACATTGCAATCATATCTGAAATTCTATCCATATCACAACTACATACTCTCCTGAGAGTGACGCATGCATCATGATATGTTTTCATTATGAACATAAGTGGAAGATTTATAGAAAATGGAAATCAGAATAATAATTATTCCTAAAAATTAGAAAGAGATTATTAGGAAAGGAGTCTGCAAATATTTAACACTCACAAGTCATATCGAAAGAAGGGACAGCTGGAAATGTCAAGTAGCCTCAGCAGCGAGTTTTTTTGTGGTTTGATGCCAGAGTGGAGATATGCAATTGTAAATATTGGAAAGCTGCTTAGGGGAAGTTGTGGAGATCCATTATTATCCATCTCCTGAATAGCCACAGCGCATGATAAAAAATAATTGATTGATTTATTTTTACAGCTTGTGAACGATGCGTGGCCTATTTAAAGTCGATAGATGCGAAGACTGATAAAAAAAGGGGCTTTTACAATAAATAGAAAACTAAAACACCTTACGAAACCACAGACATTACCCAGCGTCCTTTCCGTTTTTGGAACGAGATCTGGAACTCTCTTATGTTGTGGAGAGTAGCATGGTATTTACTTGTCGCATTCTCTTGGGTTAATTCACCGTCTTGAAATTGTTTTCTTTTCAAGCGGGGTTGTATTTTTGAAGAGGGATAGTCACAAGGCTCGTTATCTGGGGAATATAGTGTCTGTCGGAGCTGGGGATTGTTAAACTTAGCCAAGAACTGCTGCACGATCTATAGTTCCTTGCGATACCTGTGTGGTGTGATGAGGGATGTTAGTCCCAAGCATTTTTTTTATAAAAAACGAAATTGAGCGAACATGCGCAATAGTATTCAAGGTCAATCTATGCTAATCAATATTTCTCTGTGTACTTTAGCTCACGTTACCATAGCAACAGTCCTGAAACTATTTGATTAGACGGTGTAGTTTGGATTTTAAGAATAATACTTTTTTAACACTGAATATTGTATCAGGCATTTTTTAGAGTAACAATGATATATTTCCAGATAGGAGACTTATTTGTTAACCCATAGTTTGGAGAGAAGACGGATGCATCACTTTGCAAAGTTGTTGTTTTTCTTTCGTAAGTGAACTCCAGTTGAATTCGAGAACGGATATCAGATTGTAAAAAAAGGAAGGACATGTAAATTTGTCATTTTCTTGCTTTCATTATCCTACGATTAATCTTTATCACTGTGTAATAAATAATGATAAAATATTCAAAACTGCAATCATTTGAATTTTGTTTTCTTACAGGAAAAGGAAGACAGAATTGATTTTTATAAAATTTTCATTGTAAAAGCTTGGACTTCGTTTCGATGATGACGCCCATGAATCTCGATCTATAAAAGGCAGAATGTGTGTGTGTGTGTGTGTGTGTGTGTGTGTGTGTGTGTGTGTGTGTGTGTGTGTGTGTGTGTGTGTGTGTGTGTAACGAATAAACGGTCGCAATTTTCGACGGATTTGCAATAAGACTTGCATGCACAGGCTCCAAGTTAGTAAAAAGGCCAAGATCGACGTTGCATTTCACAACTCCCATCGATAGTGCAAATAATCGATTTTGTCATGCTTCTACGGCAGTTCTCATGTAGTTTGCGGCCATTTTCTACTGGCCAGACTGAGAGCCAACAGCTCACTGACACGAATATTAACAAGCATGCTAGCATGAAAAAATAAATCGATAGCTGCATTCATCACAAGTGGGAAAAATTTGAATCTGCATGGCACTTTACTCCAATTGGTTCATTCGCTTGCTTAAACTCAACGTTGATTCTGATTCCGCAGAACTGTGTTGGGTGTGAAAAAGTATTTGTTGTTAACATTCTTTTTTCATTCGGTTTTTCCAGTTACGAGTCCTTTTTTTAAAGCTGATCGTTTTGTGTTCATTTTGTTTAGTTCTTTTTTCGTAACAGATTTAATGTTTAGTATAGAGCTTAGAAAAAATTCGCAGTGTGAGATAGGCATGTAGCAACATCAGCACGGCAAAGGACACTCCTTTAAAGGCAAGGAAGGGCAAAAGATATTTTAAGTCAAGTGATAGCTATTGCTGTATGAGTCGTACGATTTTTAAATCAAGCACGGGCAACGCCGGCCCATGCTGCTAGTACAGAAATAAATCTTTGTAGCACTTCATCGAGAACTTGGAGCAATAAAACGCAAATAAATACTTGACAAGAACAAAGTAAAAGTCAACCAAAGATAATTAAACATTTCAGGGAATACCTTTTTAGTAGGGCGGCTCGGTTTAACGTCCGGTAAATGTTAAATCAATACCCAAATCATCGACGCACAATAATTCACACTAATTCGACTGGATAGATCCACTCGATAGTCACACAATAATCACTGCAGTCAGTAGCCTGACTCCGCTATTTATACACCTGGCGGAAAACATTTATTCATAAGTCCAGAGTGTCACGCTCGAACCTCGGTCGGTAGTTACTCATTTTGTTCCTATATGACAAATGTGCTGACCGTGTAAAAAATTCTAAGAACACACGCTGAGTGTATACGTATATATAGTCATAAATTAAACTATGTTAATAAATGGTTATATCGTCGGCACTAGCTCGCATCCAAGAATTTAATTGCTTCATTGCTAAACGTCATCCTTTATGATGATGATTTTGATGACTGCATTCACCACCAACGTGCAGGATTAGAAGCTTCCAGTTTCACCAAAACTTGCTCCTATCATCAATTCCATATTGCTGTTTGGTTTTGTAAGAGTTGATTGAAGAGGAAAGAAAATCAGAGTACAAGAATGTACCGAAGGCGTGAATTTGGATATGGTGAACATCAAATAGTCAGGATGTGACCCACACACTTGATATCCTGACTTCCCTCTGCGGAACTTGTTGAATGAGACGAACAGAATCCACTTTTGGACTGCAACCTACAGCCATTTTCGTGTGGCGCCTTCTGTAATATGGTCGAAATTCGTACCCTCCTACATCCGCTGTTTCATACGTTGGGATCTGTTGTAATCAACCGCTTGTTCCCCAATTAGGGTATTTGGGGTTGGTCGCAACTCATCTGCTGCTCATCTTCGTAGTTGCCGTCATTTCTCTCAGATTCGAACAATTTGTATATATATATATATATATATATATATATATATATATATATATATATATATATATATATATATATATTATCATAAATTTACTAACTTAAAAATATTGTACAATCACTATACAGGAATTACCATGTTTAAAAAACAGAAATTAAAACTTTAAATTTAATTATAAAATTGAATTAAAATCCCAAGTTCTGTTTCATTCTCAAGCGATTTTTGGAATAACTTATTTCGACATTTACTGCATTTTTAAGCACACATGATCTTAAAATTATTAGTTGTGAAGGTTACGGGAAATTCAATCATTTTGATAAGGGTGGTAGGGTATTCAATTTTATAGACAACATGTATAACCTACTATCAAAATCAGGTTTAGTTGAGGTAGAGTATAGACGTTATTCAACAAATGATGACGTCGGTTTTCGCATGTCGTCTGGTTTTTTTTTCATTTACAAAGGTTCTTGGGATGTTTATTTGGCCTTTTAATCTGTAATTTTATACACAAATATATTTTTAAAAGGGTCGTTTGAATATGAGTAAGTCGTATTTCTAATATTTAAAATCTATTCCTTCAATTCTAAAGTATTATTCCTACTTCTAATAACTAATATACTATACATTTTTAACAAATAAAAAATATCAAGATTGTATGTGCTTATAAATGCAGTAAATGTCTAAATAGTTTATTCTAGAAATCGCTTGAGAATGAAACAGAACTGGGGATTTTAATTTAATTTCATAATTAAATTTAAAGTTTTAGTTTCTGTTTTTGAAACATGGTAATTCTTGTGTAGCGATGGGATCATATTTATAAATTAGTAAATTTATAATACTTATGCTCTACAGAATTATACTGAGCACTGTTTTTTTTTTTAAATAAAAATAATTAATAAGAACACCGGATTATAAATCTTACTGTTTCTCATTATTTTAATGTGTGTGTGTGTGTGTGTGTGTGTGTGTGTGTGTGTGTGTGTGTGTGTGTGTGTGTGTGTGTGTGTGTGTGTCTAGACATATAAATACTTGGGTTGGTGGCCTTGCGCACGATTACACCACTTTGAACGAAAGACTCTTTATTTGTTTCATAAGAAAGAAAATTCTGATGTAAAATCTGCGGGCCCTTCAGCACATGAAAAACCGTGCACCAGTACAGGCTATGCTGTTTTGATGAAGAGAGTGTGCATTTTTACTGTAAAAGCAATGACCATTATAAACAATTAATGTGCAGATTGTTCAGTAAGCTCCATCAACGTGCTTTGTGTTCTTGCAATCAATATGGCGCTGAGGAGATGACAGTGGCGGTTCCCCAGCTTGAGCTTTAGACGTTTTGGTTGGTAGATGGTTGTTTTGTACAAACTCTTCGAGTAATTCTGCTCCTTTCATAGAAAAGCGGCACTATTTAGGACTGGTTTTCTCCTAAGGAAGAAGAGTCGAGAAAATGAGGCCTAAACATTGCTTACACATTTTTTTCTGCCTGCCATTAGAAGCAAATGAGTGGGCAGCTAAATCTGCACCAGAATAATAAGTTTCATACTCAATATATTTTTATTTGATCTTGGAATGTGACGACTCTCCAGGATAGCAAGACAAATCTTGAACGTAGGACTGCTTTGATTGACCACCTCCTAAAATAAAAAGAAGGAAAACGTCATTATAGCTGATCTCTTGGTAACTAGACAATCTGTTTTTGGTGAGCTATCGGAGGTTAATAATTGTTATATTCCATGCTAATAGGAATATATACCTGAAAAACAAGGTGGATAAAATAATTAAAGGTTCATCGTACAAAACCAGTAAAATAAGACTAAAGGTAACAGTTATGCACAAGGTCGTCGCAAGTCAATTCAGTAGTGAGTGCTAGTTAAATAGGTGGTTTTAATGTGGGGCAATCCGAGCCAGTAGCCTCGGCCAAAAATTCCCCGTAAATCCCGCATAAACGTGTTCGTGTCTGTCTACCTCCCCGGACGAAACTCTGCCCTTCGACATAGACTCGTCCGGTATCGTCTCTTCCCGAAAGCAGAGAGTTCGACAAAGGCTAAGAGCTGAGTAACAGATCCAAGCTAGTAATATTTACCAACCTCCCCACGAGGTAGTATGTGGCACAAGGCCGAATTTTATGCGCAGATGGACAGAGAAATTCAGTGCAGGATTGAAAAGTCTCGGTCTCTAGTCTTTACCACAGGCTTCGGAATAAACGTAATGTTTCGGTAAAGGTGAAAATTGATTTGTGCAAGTCAGTAATACTGACATCTTTAATCTATGGTGCAATATACAAACAACACATCAATCAACGCGACGATTTCCATAATTGTTGTCTACATAACATCTGCAAAAGGAAAATAAATAACATATGGTTCAACGCATCTTACCACAAAAATATAAAACTAGTCGTAGGAAAAATATTCGTATACAAATACTTCTTCCTTTCCATCCCCTCCTCAAGATATTCCAAAAAGCAGTAAAAATCCTTTGCAGTTACATCGAGAATATAACACTAATAATAAAAAAAATGCAACAGGCAAACAACCAACGAAACTCCAGCACAAATCAAACCGAATTGTAACTGCAGAACAAACAACGAATTCACCAAAATTGCAATTGCATGCAGAACAATGTAATACGTCATGCAAATGTATAAACAGCAGATAACTAAGAAAATATACATAGGAGTAACTTAATGACCCTGGAAACAAAGAAACTATGCACACAAAAAATTCTTTACAAATAGTAAATATGCGAACAGCACAATACTTTCTAAACATATCTGGGAGATTAAAAACAACAAACAAATCACACAAAAAAATCATGTAAAATATGGGAAAGAACACTAGTCTACAAAAATAACTCCAAAAACTGTAAACTCTGTACGGAAGAGAATATTAATTATAATTACATTCCGATTCCAACACCAATTTAAAAGTATGTTTTCATCGCGATACAGAAATTACTATGTTTCGGAACTAAAAATTAATATTAAAATTTCTATTCCATTCTTAACGATGTTGAATAACTTCTGAAAAAATGTTTTACTTTTTTCAGCAAAGTTATATTATATTTTAAAAAGTAAGTTGGAGAGGGAATGAGATTTCAAAATGTAAAATGAGTGTTGTTGTTTTTTTGACGAATCAGGAAACAGGTCTAAGATGGAAAAGTTTAAAAAATAAAAGAAAAACAAAATCTGTTCAAGGAATCAACCGACAAGATGGCAAAATTTAAAACTCTTATCCAGATAAAGTCTAAAATAAAAACAGCAATACTGAAAAAAGAAAGAGAAATTAGGGCCTAAGGCAAACTTACCTACTCAGTAAAATAATCGAAGTCTAGAGTGGCTTGACCGACCAAATAACGCTTAACAATGTTAAATCCTATGAAAGTTTGGCGCTAGTCGTAACCCGAATTTAACGCTCACGCGAGTTTCAGAGGACATTAACGATAAAAACATAGATTGATTGCATGGTATAATTATGGGTTAAATTATACAATATCAGGGATATAGCATATGTAAATGGATACACCTTTATTTCTGGATTGGTAGGCCTGAGACAGCTAAGAGTGAAGCAGAAGTCGACTTTGCTATTCGGGACGACCTGGTGAAACATCTGGAATCTAACGAGAAGAAAGTGATCATTAATATGCGGGCTGATCACGAAAGTGTGGTCAGTAGACATGGCCTGAGGATTGCGTGTCTTTAATTCAATGTCGACATATATATATATATATATATTTGTGTGTGTGTGTGTCTGTGTCTGTTTGTGTGTGCGCGCGCATGTATATATTTACCTTTATAGTCTGGATATCAGAAATGTTGTCGGCATGATCATTTTTCCAAAATGTATTCAAATTAGCAAAAATGAGATTTTCTTTTTGTTGAACTCCGCCATCTTTGTACAAAAAACCATTTCAGTACCTGGATATGTGCGCGCGCAAATGTCTGCGTGTGTGGGCTAAACCCATTTATTTATTTCCGATGTTAAATTTCTTCCAAATTACAAAATAGAGTAATTTGTTTTGTTTTTTTATATCCTTCCGAACAGCAGACGACATATAAATTCCTGAAAATAGGTTTTGATTCTTTCAATACGAGTCCTAAATTGCTATATAAGTTTTTTTTTTTTTTTTTTTTTTCCTAACAAGAAAAGTTTCATGTAAATATATTCCTGGATTTCAATTTTATTTAGGTGTTACATCTGGTTTCGTTCTTTTACTTAATTTCGTCCAAAAGTTTTTTTATTAAAAATCAAAAATATCGTTAGATACCGAAAAGTTATTTTTCTCTCTCTTTATTTCCCTTTCACTCTCTCTCCTTGTCTCTCTCTTTCACTACACACACACACATATATATATATATATATATGTGTGTGTGTGCGCGTATATATACATATATATATATATATATATATATATATATGTTTTATTTATTGTAAATAAATGACTCGTGTTTCGTGAGTGGAAATCTAATAAACTTTAAATTAAACAAAACCCATAAAGTAATTACATCTATTTCTTTTATTGTCGTTTGTTAAACTCATTTCCATCACCAGATCTTAATAAACATTATGCGCGTACAAATTAATCTTAAATAAATTTTTCGAGTAGACGTTTCTGCTGTAATTTGATTCCTGATGTGTATTAGGCCCGAGTAATCTTAGAATTGTTAATAAAATGTATGTTTTAAATTAAATATTCATGCTAACTGTAATTTTGATACCGGGATATCTTTACACGCAGATCTATAATCAATAAAGAGAAAAAATTAATATCTCCTCAAACAGTTCCGAAAATATAAATAATAAGATTTAATCAATAAAGCATAGTTAAAATTACCAAAAAATATCCCCGCCATGTTGAATTTGAATTTAAATTAAACACAGGAGGTGGTTTATTTGAGTTGAATCGGCTAGACACTTGGAATCAAGTATGTACAAGGAAATATGTTTTTCTTTTTTGAAATATCTACGCTAAACTAGAATAAATATTCTTTGACAAATTCAAAGCATCAGTCAAGGCCATCGTTCTTTCCAACTAAAATTAAATGAAGTCACGCATATAATACAACATTTCATTAAATTGACAAATTTAACATGTCGGCATGAAAGTATATTTTCATCTCAAAGAGCAAACTTTTAAAAGTATAATGTAATATATTAAATATTTAATATTGTTGCATATTTGAAATAAAATCCGAATGATTATTTGTTCTCTTAGACATTATCGACTACAAATATTATTATTATTATTATTATTATTATTATTATTATTATTATTATTATTACCGAACTTTTGCCAATTTCGATATGAGTGTAAAATATTGGTTCTCAAGTGAGAGAGAGAGAGCCGACACACAACTTCCTTTTTCTCATTAAATCTTCATAACGAATAAATAAAAATTTAAAAATGCATATATTTATCAATAAATCAGTTGTTTTTTTTTCGTTATTGAATTTTTATTTGATATAGGCGGCCCACTCCATCCAGGGCCCACCTGCCATCGGGTAAGTTGATGCACTGATCAGTACGCCACTGACTTTCACTGAGATGGGTTCAAACACCGGAAACAGTTTTAAGTGACTCTCTGTCAAATGTCAGGCAAGCATTTTCCGCAGGATAAATGCTGTGTCTCATAAATATTGGCAAGATTATTATGCTAGGAGCGATTCTGACGGAATCAAGTGGTTTCTAGAGATTCCTTGGAAATGCACCAAATTATCATTATCATCATTATTAGAAGTAGTTGTAGTAGTAGTCGTAGTAGAAGTATGTTTGGTATCATATAGTCAGAGATTAGTATTATGTGCCTAATACTAAAACTACTCCGGATTGGATGAGTAAAAGAGACATTTTAAGAGAATCGTCTATGCGTTTCGATGAAGAGGTTTGTGTTATGTGTTCATTATTTAATCTTTTGTACCTCTGAGATATTTTATTGTTATAATTATTTTATTTTATTAGATTTCTGGTGTATACCCGTATTATGGTCCAATATCCTCGTCGCCACTGTTATGGTCCAAGGTTAGGACCAAGGAAGAACAACACGAACACAAGAGTAGAAATAACAAAGATATATTACACAGAATAATAATACAAGATGTGCAAGGTGTTAGTATGACTGTCAGTCTAGTTTGGAGTGAACTACTATGGGCTCGACTCGATTCGTCTCTCTCTCTTGAGAGGCGTAGTAAACATAGTGTCAGGAAGAGTTCATTCTGTCGTTATAGCTAAGTTCCCATAACAACCCCTTTATTTCCAGGTCCCAACAAGAGTCCTAAGTTCAGAAAAGGCATCATGACTTTTTCCACGGCATTTTACAAGTATAAATCAACATACACACACACGGTCACACATATTTTACGCATAAAGCCCTTTTTAAGGTCTGAGCTGTACTTCTGAGTCCGATTTTTTTGTATTCTTTAAGTCATGGGCTACAAGGAATCCCTTAAATGCGTCTACTGGTATCTTCTCCAATCAATCTGAGTGCACCAATTACAACTGGAATTGCTGATGTTATGTCCAACATGTTTGAAATTTCGATTTCAAGGTCCTTGTATTTTGATAGTTTTTGGAAGATCTTCAAAGATACATTACAGTCTTAGCGAGTACCAAGTCAATAAGAAAACACATTTTGTCTTTGCAGTCTCTAATCACTATGTTTGGACGATTAGCCTGAATTGTTTTCTCTATGTGTAATGTAAATCCCATAAAATTGTCAGAGGCCCTATCTCTGTAACCGGGTTTTCGTGCTGTCTGTACCAGCTTTTATTTTGTAGATTCCTTTCCGTAAAAGTTTAAGATTTTCAAATGAAGATATTGGCCAACGTTGTCCTGCCGACATTTATATTCAGTGGGTGCTAATACCGGATACAAGATTGCCAATTGTTTCTGGATATTTACCACAGAAACTACATATTGGGTTAACATAATTTTTCAGAATGTGTGCTTAGTAATTTCTTGTTAGAACGCATTATTCCTGGACAGCAATAATAAAACCTTCGGTTTCAGCTACGTCGCCGCTGATGGGTACGATGTTTGTCTACATCAGCCTTTTTGGTATGGGCAGAATATTGACCCCGAAGAGGTTTATCCTGCCATCTTTTCTGTATCTGGTCGATTGCATTTGCCTTTGCTTCTTTTTTTTAAAAAGGTTTTTGCAGCTTCAGTACGTGTATCATGCTTTACTTGTATTTCTTCGCCAATTCCAAATTCCATTTTGAATTTGTTGGTTTCATTTATTACTGAATAAAGTTTTTTTATTTCTTTCATATTCTTTGACAGATATCCTTATCTATTCTTATGTAGTTTCCAGGTATATTTCTAGACGGATAGTTGTAGTTTCGTAAGACAGTTCTAGTTGAACTAATCCTCTGCCTTCTCTGGATCTGGACATATACAGACGATCAACATCAGCCTTGGGATGATGCATGCAGTGGCTAGTGAGAAGATTTTTCGGTTGGGCGTCCATTCGCTTAATGTCAGCTTTGGTCCTGTTAAGGATGTTGAAACTATATTGCATCACGGGAGAAGCCTATGTGTTTATGGCTTATATTCTGTTGTTTTATATATTTCAATTCAACTCCGTATTCAATACCATACACAAACGCTTGTAGTATTTTTTCTTACTTTCTCTTTCATTTGGGTATTCTCTATTCCATTTCGTTCACTAATATCTAGATACCTACTTGTTGCAGGGTTCGCAGTACAACGTTGTATATTTACACAATATATTTATTGGATTTTGTCATATCTATTTTTGGGAGCTGGTCTCTGACCGATATGTGTGCGCGTTACTCTGCTGAGTACTTGAATGATGTAGTTTTTTCGCTTCGGTGATTTCACCTCTATTGTTTTCAAGGAATTCTCCCCTAATATAGTTTAACTCATCTTTAGTAACATAACCTGGATAACTACAGTTTATGTCGCAAGTAGATCCTTCATTTTTAGTTCCTGAGAGATTATTATTTCGTATCTCATTTATTTTAGTTTTACCTCATCCCCTATATTCTTGTTATTTCCAGTCTCATCTCTTGAGATGGATTATTTTATTCAGTCCCATATTATTGTTATCTGATCTATTTCCGCATTTGTTAGTTTTTAGGGATTTTTTCGCACGATGTCATTCTGAACATTGGCAAGCATGCTTGGGTTGAGATAGGGTTTTATAACAGGTCCTACCATAGTTCCCCATATTTGGCATGTCTGATCTGTGATCTTCTATGGATTTTCGAGTAAGTTGTTGATAGTCTTCGCGAGTTCATTTCGTTCGCTTTCTTCTTATTAATTGATTTGGTATCAAGAAACTTGACCCAAGGTTGGAAATAGTCTGTGTTTGGTGACCACATGTCTCTTCATTGTTAGAAGAGTTTGTTCCAGTGACAGAATTTTCGGCCACAGACTGCTTCCTTTCTGTAGGATGCAGCACTTGTTGACGCGGGTGTCGGCCGATCTGTTATAAGTATTTGTCAGCATTGAAATTTGTAGTGTTTGCGTTTGATCTTTGAAGGCCAAGGGGTAATTTTGTTCAAGGTACCAGCTGTCTAACCCATGAAATAGGGGTGTTATATTCAGTTGTCCAGTGTTCAAAATTTTATCATCTGGTACTGCATTCATGGAGGAAATAAAGTGATATGCAAACGGTATTGACCCTACTAAGTTTTAACTTCGTATACTTTGCAATGACCACTACCAGATAAAAGGTCAGGTAGACATACATTGGAGCTTATCATAAGAAAAAAAAGGAACAAAGGAAGTTTCATGATTACATAGATATGAGCACTCGTCAGAACAAAGTTAAACTGCTGATATTCCTCGATTTTTGTACTTTGAAGTAAACACGAGTTAAATGAAAAACTTTTTTCCTATTAATTTTATTAAGGCTCTGTTTCTCTCTGTGTCTTATATTAAGCACTGTACCGCAAAACCCGCTTGCCTTAAATGCATCCTTATCAGCAAACGACTGAAAAACCAGCAATTCTGGTTTTAAAACAATCTCACAAATTAACTATATATATATATATATATATATATATATATATATATATATATATATATATACTTTCCCAGCTATGGATAAATAGCAAGAAAGACTGGTTCTATCGCCTTGGAAGGCAATTCATCTAGGAGTATGACAACTCTGAATTCAAAAGTTGCGGAGGGAGGTTTCCGGACCTTGTGACACTTAGTGTCTCTGCATTCGGCTCTTCAAAAAGTGTGGTTGGTTCTGGAAAAAGTCTTCACCGCTCTAATCGCATCGTATGTGCTGGTATCTGCCTGTCGGTTCCAAGAAATTGACGTGCTTGATACTCATACTTCGTTAAAAGACGGGAGATTCCAGCATATATATATATATATAAATATATGTATATATATATGTATATAAATATATGTATATATATATATATATATATATATATATATAAATATATAAATATATATATATATATATATATATATATATATATATATATATATATATAGTCAAACCTAATGAGCCAGACAAACCTACCAGATCTAAGTGAAACCTTGGTAGGTTTGTCTGGCTCATTAGGTTTGACTAGGTTTGCTCTACGTTTGTATCGAGCTCTTTATTTAGTTGTTTACTGGTATCGGGGTTTTTTCTTTGGGCTTTGAACCTGTATCTGTGCGATTATTTTCGACAGACTTTCATGTTCCTTGCTCTTTCTTTTTTAAAACCTTTTTTCCCCTTCGCGATTGATTTCACTATTAGTAAATCAAGAATTCGAAGGTTTTTCGAGACGAGTATAGTTACCTATATTTATATAGATACACATACATATATATATATATATATATATATATATATATATATATATATATATATATATATATATATATGTGTGTGTGTGTGTATCGAAAATGATTCACTATGTTTATATAAAAAGCGGAAGCGGAAACGTCAGCTTGAAGTGTGGAAAAATTAAATAAAACTAAAAATATAAGGAATAAAAAATTAAAATTAAAAGAAAAGAGAAAATATTTAAAGTTGAAATGAAGTCAAACAGGCTTAAAATGCAATTTTAAAAGAAACAAACAGCTGTGTGTGCGCCTGCATGCGCGTATAGAAATCGATAGATACAATGTTCAATTGTTCCCTGCAGTTTGCCAAATTTCTAGCTGGCAAGCTACATTCTATGTCTTTATTTGTGCCATTGTCTTCAGAGTGCAAAGAAAAACTCAGTGTGAGATAACTAGTCCAGGTGATTCGAAATCTGCGACAACACCTCCATTTCGGTCCTTTGTTCAGATACCCGCCCCCGTACTCGCCATTTTAGACAGCCCTTGTGTCAGATACCGTCACCGTTGCGAGCATGAGTAAATAGTAGTTCAATGGTATATCTTCCTACTCGGAGATTCACAAACACCTGCTCGTCAGGGTAAGAAAAATCTACTGATTTTTTAATACAATTAATTTAATTAATAATGGTTATGTGAGATAAACTTTTTCCATGCATTTTCGTTATCCATTGACTGAACTCTTAACGGTATCATCGGTTGAAATTTATTCAATCTTTATTTCAAACAGCTTTATAGGAAAATAGATTTATCAAAACCATTATATGATTTTCGAATAAAAACTTATTTATTGAACAAAGTAACTAATAATAACAAAACAAAAATCATTGAAACAAAGCAAGTTCAGTCGACCATTGATGACAATTGCAGAACAACGTAACTATAAACAATTTTTTTTTATCCACTGCCAGCCGCAATGATGGAGAAAGCATTACCTCGAACCATCGCCAGGGAGACACGCTGCAAGAGCCACTCCGTTTCGCGAGGCTCGTTCCTTAATCGAGACGCAATCGCGCCAATCCTCCGAAGGAACGCCATATGACGAGGGCCAATAACCCCTGAAGTCTTCGAATTGATATTATATTTATTTTATCAATTCAACCCAAATTTGTTCATGAAGCCATTATGACGTAAGGGATTTTTCGAAGTGAAAGAGAATGAGACGAATTTCAAAATAAGTGGAAACCCGATCCTAAAATATAGCAAGGATGTGCTTGAACCGGACGATAGGCGAAACCATTTCTTTTTTTTTTATAAATAATAAACATATTTTATATTTCATAGAGAATATTTGATATTCAAGGAAAAATACAATTAAAAGGATAAATAAAATTTCAGAGTTTAGTCGAAGTCGTTACAAATATAGAGTTGAAGTAAACTTTAAAAGGAACCAAAAATCCAGTCTTAAACAAGGAACAAAGGACGAACCACTATCCTTGTTCAAAAGACAGGGGAGGAGTATGAACCGGACGATAGGCGAGCCAGTCTACTCCTATTAGGGAGGAGAAAAATAAACAGTGAATAAAAATTCAGAGTTTATGCGCAGACGTTAGAAGTATTGAGATGAAGTAAACTTTTGAAGAAACCAGAAACCTAGTATTAAACAGGGAACAAGGGTTGAACGACAACTTCTGGTCAAAAGACGTGGCAGGTGTCTGAACCGGACGATAGTCGAACATATCTTCTCCTATTAGGGGAAGAGAAAAATAAACAGTGAATAAAAATTCAGAATTTACGTGGAGACGTTAGAAGTATTGAGTTGAAATAAACTTTAGAAGGAACAAAAAAAAAAACAGTATTAAACAGGGAACAAGGGATGAACCACTACTCCTGTTCCAAAGACAGGGGAAGAGTGTGAACCGGACGATAGGCGAACGTATCTACTCCTATTAGGGGAGGAGAAAAATAAACAGTGAAAAACAATTCAGAGTTTATGCGCAGACGTTAGAAGTATTGAGATGAAGTAAACTTTAGAATGATCCAAAAACCAAATCCTATCGGGGGAATCAATAAATAGATAATTTACAAAGTTTGATCTCGAGATTAAAGCACTTTCTATTTTAATTTTGTTCAGCAACTAAATGTTTGAATGTGTTGTTTTGGAAACAAACCCTTAGGTGTTTATATAAAATCTTTTATTTAAATTCCTTTGCCGTTATATTTATGTGTATTCTTGTGGCAATTATTGCAGGTGATATAGTAAATTCCTCTTTCGAAATGTGTCACAGGAAAATGATTTTCAGCTTTGTTATAAATTTTCTTAATATACCAGCTGTAACGGCAAAATGTCCAATTGTTACATTAAAGCTTTGAAAAGTTGTATCTTAGAAATGCTTACAGATATATTACTGGAATTCGCCGAGGTTTTTTATCACACCAGGTGGACATTGGACAATAAGAATGTATTTAGATCTAAGTTGAAATGATGATCCCACTTGATGTTGCGATCTACTGATCTAGATTTCCTCTCTACTGATCTCACTTTTCGAAACCTCTTCCCCGTTCGAACTTTGAAGATGGAAGCCAGAGTATGAATGCTGGTACCATTACAGAAGACCTGAATGATCTTTTTCCTCGTCATTGCTTATTTGGGAAATAAGTGGAGTTAACACAAAACGATTTTAACCTGTTCTTTATCTAGCTGAATAACTAACAGTTTTTTCTGGGATTCTTACGACAAATTGTGTCAAAATGGTTAAACGTCTTATCTGAAAACCTGGACAAACTCAATTAGGTAGCGGGTTTTTAGATATTAAGCATTTTATGGTATGATCAATTATCGTATGCAGAATTTGGACATTTTTGATGATACACCAGGCATTGCAATCGGTTGTAGACTGGGGCAGGAATTGGCTGGTTAACTTTAATGCCTCTAAAACAAAACTATTCTCTATTGCTCACCACAGGGAACCATCCCTGCCGCCCATTAGAATGTCTGAGGCTCAACTCTACGAGAGCCTCTCTTTACGTCCGCTTGGTCTCACACTGTGCGCTGACCTGAGATGGAACAATTACATTGAATCAATAGCTTCATCCACCGCAAGGAAAGTTGGTTCCCTGTGTCGCGCCAAAAACCTTTTCTCGCCTGAGTCCATGCTTCAAATCTACAAATCAACCATTCGCCCATTCATGGAATACTGCTGTCATATATGGTCTGGTGCCCCCGCTGTTCGCCTTAAGGTCCTCGACAAGATCCAGAGAGGGATAAGAAATGTGGTTGGTCCTGATCTGGCATCTCGTCTTAACTCGCTCTCTCAACAAATACTTTCACGGTAACTGCTCCGAAGAGATACATTCGCTAGTTCCCAAACTGAATGAATTTAAACGTGCTACTAGGTTGGCATCTTAGTCCCACCATTTCACTGTCGAAACTGTTGAATGTAGCCGTCTCTTCTACTCCAATAGCTTCATGACTCGCACTTCCCGTCTGTGGAACTCCCTGCCTCTTACTTGTTACCCTGATAGCTAAAATCTCCAAATATTCGAATGCAATGTCAATCGACATCTCCAGATGCCTTGATATATTACCCATCCTTCTCTTCATCATTTCCTCTATCACGCCTCTTTACTCTCGCTCCCACTCTGTAACCACCTGCGTACTAGTGGCATCACGCCTTGCTTGGGGTGAAATGCTTAAAAAAAAAAAAAAACTCAACCGACAAGGCTTATTTGTTTAATATTTGATGTATATTTTCAATATTTTAAAAAAGTTGATGTAAACCCGAATAAATACTTTTGGCAAAAACTCTTCTTATTTTCTTCTGGCTGTGTTTGAGTCCTTATTAACATCTTCGTCATTATGAAGAACTAAGCAGTTAGGATCGTATCTCTCGATGCATGCGTATTCATGGGGGAGCCACTGTCGTACTGCATAGTTTTTTACTGAACACACTGATTTCTAAATATTAACACAACTAAACTGAATAAGGAAATGAAAACCTAACCCCACAAATATAACAAACGCAGACACCCAGATTCAACATATCCTACACCAATGTGAAAAGGGTCTACATTACACCTTTCACCGAAGCTGACCTCCTATTCCCGTTTGGTGTTGATATCGCAATCCTACTGAGGAAGTTGCAATCTAGGCCTACTCGCCTCTCATAGCTAAATATGATCATCGAAATCAGACCCTTGCTTATACTGACGGCTTTCAATGTGGCAGAGACGCAACAATCGAGGAACCTGATGTCCTGTCTATGGCACTCGTGCTCAATTACACTTTCAGTTTCACTCTGTGTCGTCCTCAGGATGATGGAAATAAACTGTTCAACTGAATATATGACTTCAATATTCGCCATAAAGAGTCCACGAGAAAAAAAAACCTAAGTAGAAGGCAGATACAGCTTCGACTTCTCCATCGCCTACGAACTGACACGTGTCATTGAATAGTACACCCGCTGTCCTGATGCAACAGGACGTCAGGCAAACTGCCTTGAGCACTTCCTCACATCTTGCCATGAAAAATGCTTCCTTGATGTCTCCCAGGAGAACTCCATATATTTTAGTAGTCAGTGTCAAATTTGACTCCAGACCGAAGGCCTCTCTTGATGTGCAATCCCATAGAACAAATTGTCGGCACAAGAAAACCGAATGGGACAGCTTCACATGGCGGAATCTCCTCTCACAGCCTTCTTTAAAAATACTACTGCCGAAATTGCAGCCACATCTCCGAATATGTACTTTCTGTAATGGAGAGTTTTATATCACAGAACAAGGTCCAGCAAAAAACGAACAGCATGTTAGGTTCACCCCTGGATGCACTACTGCCTATCTCACAGTAAATACTACTACAGTATGTATTACAGGCAGTGGTGTATCAGGATACTTTCTGCATTCAGAATTGCCCACAACCAAAGCAAAATATTTCTACAGACTGTATTTATGCACAAGCAGTCCAGCCCAGTGTTGTAAACAAACCAATTGGATCCCGTGAAAATATCATATCAACCTAAATTCTGAATAGAGGCAAAGCGTCCGTCCTTACTATTACAAATGGCCCTCGTCATATAAGGCAAAACTCTTCGCGAATATCTTTACCTTCAACTCAACGTTAGATGACAGAAGTCATCCGCTTCCCAGTATTTCCCGTCTCACTGAAAACAATCTCAGTAATATTTTATTACTTCCCGGGAAGTCTCAAGATTTATCGAAATTCTTTATACTAAAACGGCTACTTGTCCAGATAAAATCCAAGAAAAATTCCCCTTAATAATATTAACTTGGAGTTATCCCCAATCTTAACGAAATTATTTAACTGCTAACTGAAGGGAACTACTTTTCAAGTTTTTGGAAGTTTCCAAGTGTGTACCCTGTATTCTAGAATGCGAGTAAGCGCTCATCCACTCACAGTATACACACATCAATGTCTTATCTGTAATTAGTGAACTTTTTGAAGCTATAATCAGCAAGAAGTTTGTTGGTCAACTCACTAAGGAAAACATCTTTAGCGACAAACAGCACGGGTTTTGAATGCCCGGTTCAATTCTGATATCATGTCATCACTCATAAGGGTAGGACATGAAATGCATCTAAAGGACGGTTGGAGTAATTATTACAAATGCCTTTGAAAAGCCTGATATGAAGGGATAATGTACAAACACTCTAGCTAAGGCATCTCTGGATGTGGCTTCTCAATTATAAAATCTCTCCTAAAGGATAGGTTCCTGAAGTTAGTTGTACAAAGTTGGCAGTCTTACGAGTACCAAGCGATCAAGGCAGGAGTCCTCGAAGATTCCGGAAACACCGGAAACACGTGTAGCAAAAATATGGAAAATTAAGTATCAGATATATTTTTAAAAAGTCCACATCATAAACAAAAACGTTTGCGGTTTCTCTCTTCTCTTTAAAACGCGCGCACACACGCACGCGCGCGCACACACGCACGCGCGCGCACACACAAACACACAAAACACACACACACATATATACATATAATTATTAATTATTATGAAAACAAAGACTTTAAAAGATCATGGTAATATTTTATTTCATTATCATGATCTTTTAAAGTTTCCGTTTTCTTGATAATTATTATTTGCTCTGCTATTACATCGAGCTCACTCTCTATATCCTGTTTGGAATTATACATACAGATTATCAAATATATCATTATCTCTGTCGCTCTGTCTCTGTCTGTCTCTCTCTCTCTCTCTCTCTCTCTCTCTCTCTATATATATATATATATATATATATATATATATATATATATATATATATATATATATATATATATATAATGATGAAAATGTGGAAAAGACAAAGCAAAATCCGAATATGTGAGTTTACTGTTTTTTTTTATTTTGTTTTTGTTTTTCTGTCGACGTCAGACGTTTCGGTCAAATAGACCTTCTTCAGGACATGGTTAATGGAGATATATTTATATTAGATTTAAGTTAAATGAAGAGACGATATATACAGGACTAGTCAGAAACAGAAAAACTGAAATTCTAAAATTTTTCTGTTTCCTACTAGTCCTGTATATATTGTCTCTTCATTTAACTTAAATTTAATATAAATATGTCTCCATTAACCATGTCCTGAAGAAGGTCTATTCGACCGAAACGTCTGATGTCGACAGAATAACAAAAACAAAAAAACAAAAAAAAACAGTAAACTGACATATTCGGATTTTGCTTTGTCTTTTCCACATTTTCATCATACCGTCGGATCTACATCCACATATTTTCTTACACACACACACACACACACACACACACACACACACACACACACACACACACATATATATATATATATATATAATTATTTATTTGAATATTACAACATAAATATGTTATAAAATCACGACAAAAATAGCCATTTTGTTTCAACACTTCTGGTGTCTTGTCAAGTGATGATATAGAATATAGAATAAATGGTTTTAAAAGTTTCAAATTAATTAACGATCCTTAGCTAGGAGTAAACGCTGTTACATAAGCTAGAATGACCAATCAAAATACAAGTATAGGATGATTCGAAAAATTTGACAACTAAGCAAGGTTATCATAGATATTAAAAGATTTATAAAATTTGAAATTAAAATTAAAAGTAAAAAATTACCTATTTATAAATCTAAATCAAATCTCTATTAAGTTTTAAATTGTAGAATTACCGAGGAGAAAAAATATAAAAATATAAAAATAAAAATAAAAGATATATATGCTACTTAATTTGTATTTTCATTGAAATTATGTTGAAAGGGATGTTCAGAATCCCAGACAGAAATTTATACACTTTAGTTTCATTTCAACATGTTAGTCGCCTCTCACGCGAAATCATTCGAACATACGCAGGTTAAGCGCTCAGACGTATTTAGATATATACACACACATACAAAATATCTACACCACACGTACGCAAATGCACTTTCCTTATATATATATATATATATATATATATATATATATATATATTACTTAAAAGTTTGTATATATTATTATTAAATAGTTGAAAAACATTTTGAGAGTTCTCTTAAAAATGCTTACCGGTTTTCCTTTCTACTTCGCATAAACAGTCTGCCTAAAAATATTCCCTGATCATTTATGAAAATCTATACAATGGTATATGGATGCACCGCCATGAGTCTAGATTACCAGAGCTTGACAACTGATCTCTCCACTGACCTTGATATAACGGCTCAGTGGAGGAAAATTGGCTGATTACATTTAATGCATCGAAACCAAACCAATTACATTCCATCATCGCCGATCGGACTCAGAACTTTCGCCGACTGCGATGCAAGAGTGTTCTGTGAGGAAGTCTCCGTGACTTGATTGGCGAGTGGGACTTAAACGCAACGGAGAGCTCAAGTGGAACTCGTATATACGATTCATGTCTAAAGATGGTAGAAAAATCATCGGATCCCCCATACCATTCTAGTAAGTACCTGACTCCTCCTGCTATCTTCTTTCTTTACAATATCCAGATCAGACCGGAAGTTCTGTTGCCATATATGCTTAGTAGCAACGTTGTCTTAAATTTACAATCTTGATACTGTCCAAAATTGTCTCGACGTACTTAACTGATTATCCATCTAATTTTTTGATGTAAAATAATTCTAGGGCGTCAAAAATAATTCAAGGAAGTCAAGAAAATAAGTCAAGAACGTCAAAAATAAGTCAAGGGAGTCAAGGCCTTTTTCACAGACAAAATATCGCAAACCTCACGATGAGCTGTCGCTACCTCGTTGGAAAGGGTCAAGACGTACATCATTCCTTAGATTCATCAGTTTTAATCTTCACTGCTAAGACACGCCATGACATGCCCATTGTAGGGAACTACCCTCATTCCCTCCGTATTCTATTGTGAGATGTAAGTTCCACTCGGGCAGCTTCTTTGTACGAAAGACAACAATAAATTGATCATAGCTAGTATCAACCGTTGTCCTTTCCAAAATTCCCTATAAACTATGCATCTTACTCTTTAACCCTTGTCACTAACGAGATGGGTAACCGTTGTGGAAAGTATGAATCCACCATTTCTCCCCCAACTATGAAGTAATTAGTAATGAATAGATCATGAAAACAAAGTCTTCAAAATACAAATCTTAAAATGTAAAAAATATTTTCTGTTTTATATAATCTCAAAAGTGTTGCGAAGCAATATAAAATGAATCTATCACTCTTTACCTCTATCTCGAGGAGTTATTGGTTTGGCTGGTTTATTTTGTTTAACAGCATATCTACCTTAATGGGTTATTTAATGCCGAAAACATTTTTATGATAGACTCGTATGAATACAATATGAATTCTTTGGTTTAGATAAGTTTGGTTTATTTTGTTTTACGGCATATCAAACTCAATGGGTTGCCGACAAAATTTTTTATTGCTGGTAATATTTTCTTTTGTCAAAAATCTGTTTCTGTTAATATATTTCCTTCAAAATTGTATTGCTGGTAATAATTGTTTTCAAAAAAATTATTGATGGTAATAGTTAACTATTTGCCCATAGCTGGAACCCCAACAGGTGCCACCACCCTGGATCAGGGTGGACCTGGAAACACCAGCAATCAAAAGGCGGTTCCACACTCATCAAAACCACCAGATCAGAGGCATTGCTGCCTGGCGCAGTTTAACGTCTTACCCAGGACGCGGATGTAGTTTAACGGAGTAGATATTGGGCTTTGCACAGAGTAAACGTGAAAGTTTTAAAAAAAGAGGGTGTTATCTACTAAAATTATTCTGTGCATTATATTTCAAATTTCAATATACCCGTTTCATATAACTGACGTTATAATTTGAACGTTTTCAGAGTTAGGCATATATACATACATATATATATATATATATATATATATATATATATATATATATATATATATATATATATATATATATATGTGTGTGTGTGTGTGTGTGTGTGTGTGTGTGTATATAAATTAAGGTTACTACTAGACACAAAAACAATGCTTAGACATCGGAAAACATGAAGAAAATTAATTCCTTTTAATAATATGCGGAAATAACAAATATTTGCCTGATGAAAGGCACGACACCGGAAACCCATGTAGCAAAAATATGAAAAATTAAGTATAAAATGTATTTTTTTAAAAAACCCGCATTATAACCACAAACGTTTGTGGTTTCTCTCTCATCTTTAAAACACACACACACACACACACACACACACACACACACACACACACACACACATACACACACACACACACACACAAACGCGCGCGCGTGCTCAAACACACACACAATATGTATATATATATATATATATATATATATATATATATATATATATATAATTATTAATTATTATGAAAACGGAGATATTAAAAGATCATGGTAATATTTTATTTCATTATCCTTATCTTTTAATTGTCCGTTTTCTTGATAATTATTATTTGCTCTGCTATTACATCGAGCTCTCTCTATATCCTGTTTGGAATTATACATACAGATTATCAAATATATCATTATCTCTGTCTCTCTGTCTTTCCCCCCTCTCTCTCTCTCTCTCTCTCTCTCTCTCTCTATATATATATATATATATATATATATATATATATATATATATATGATATATATATATATATATATATTACTTAAAAGTTTGTATATATTATTATTAAATAGTGAAAAAATATTTTCAGAGTTCTCTTAAAAACGCTTTCTGCTTATGTAATGTATATATGTAATATTCAGAGCACGTAGAGCTGTCACTTTATGTATACGGGGAACTGATGAAGCCATTTTCTCACTTTTAATAACAAAACGGGTTGCATTTTCATTTATCACACAACTTTCTGGTAGTTACAAATATTTTCAGGCAAAAGACAGCAGAATTGTCCCTTTTTTCCCTCCCAAATAGAGTGTTTATTTTGCTCGGTGTATCTTTTCCAGTGTATTTATTTATTTATTTTGTCTTACGTAACTATTCTACAGCTTGGACGATTTCCGCGAAAATATATTGTTTTACAGGCAATAGAGACAAGAAGATAGTCGCATGTTTTAAAATATAAGTTCGGTGAAATAAAGAAAAATATGTTTTGTTAATCAAATGATTTATATTTATCTTTCACAGAAAGTTATCCGGAGAATTTTGACCAAAATATTTACTGTAGCACGTCAAAAGTAACATTGTTTTGCACAGCATAATGCGCACCCTTAATGTTGATTATAAACTTTTTGAAAAAAAATGTGTATTATACATTATTAATTACGGTTACATATTTTCTGTTTAAACACACACATTCGTCGATTTTTGTCAATCGATCATTTCTGCTCACGAAACATATCTTAACTCAAACAATGACAGCATATTACGAAACGGCTTAAGTCCGAGAATTATTAAAATATATTTTCTGTTTATACGATTTTTTATAGATATAATTTATTTAATGATGGCAGTGAGAGAGTGATATATATATATATATATATATATATATATATATATATATATATATATATATCTGAGATGAGGTATTATGTACATTATTTAAATTATTCTGACTATTGTCCTCATCTTTGTTGCCATATTTATTTCGACTTTTCGACCGTTGTACGCCCCGGCCTTATTCAGTTGGTTGGAATGTCGAACTGAACCCTTTATTTCGCTCATTAGGGTAGACTGTTCTAGTTCGAAGTGCCATGTTTAATGGATGTCAATTATCAGTTATCTCCTGTTGATTTCCCTCTGAAAGTTTTCCACATCCTAAAACGGGTACTCAAGGACACATAGCACAGTGGATAAATGTTTACAAATACGCGCTTTCTACCCACATATAGTCATATCTGCCGGACGTCAATAACCTAGGCGTTGGAAACTCCGGCTGATGCCAAATCGGTCGGGTTTCGGTCCCGGCTTGGAAGTGATCGGATGTCTTGCCACACTGAAACAGTCGATCTGTGGATCATTATATATATATATATATATATATATATATATATATATATATATATATATATATATATATATATATATATATATATATAGCTGTATATTTAGGCAGCAATCTTTCTTTTATGCAAGTTTCATTAAAAACGACAGACAAGGTACTACGGTTAAGTTTTTTATTTAATTTTTCTTGTGTACGAACAAGAGTTTTCTTTGCTGGACAAAGGGTGTGTAAGGACTGTCCAAATATTTTATTTTTCCGAGCGCTTTCGGCTATACCTTTAGCCATTATCAAGGATGATTTGATTTTCCAGCTTAATTGAGTGTGTCCATTATGTGTATGTCTTACTGTGTAGTAGGGGTGTTTTAATTTCATAATACGGTTAGCACGTTGTGGCTTTCTTCGTAGTTAATATTGTTATGGGTAGTTTTTTTTCTTTGTTATTATTAAAGCCTCCATTATTTTTAACCTTTTTTTACAGGTGAAAGCTATTAATATATTTGTGTTTTCTACTAGTATATTTCTAATGGAGTCTGGTCAATTTTTGTGTGTGTTTAAATGGGTTCTAATGGGGCTGTGATCGGATAGGTTTAACATAAGACGTTTGGATAAGCATGTGGTTGTGTAACCGATGTAATTATTTATGAGTCCGGTTTCGTTAGGAACGCAGTTCGTTAAGGGGCATACCCTTTGTCCAGCAAATAAAGCTTTTGTTCGTACACAAGAAAAATTAAATAAAAAACTTAACCGTAGTACCTTTTCTGTCGTTTTTAATGAAACTTGCATATATATATATATATATATATATATATATATATATATATATATATATATATATATATATATATATATATATATATATTTTAGAATTGGACATAGTCCGACAATTTATTTAAAGACATTTATATTATGTTTAACGTTCTTTTTATAGATACAAGTATTTAAGCAAATGCTCTGTTTTATAATAAACAGTATTAAATAACATTTACCGGCCTGAATGTCCGAGAAATTTTCATATATTTTAAATATATATATATATATATATATATATATATGATCGCACATTGAATATTAGTGTTAATAAAATAGGGCTTGATGTAAAATAACAGAGATATAAATTAAACAATAAGAATAAATTTACAGTTACTTCCTCACCAAATTGAACTCATGCACAGCATAATCCCGGGATGCTGAGTTAGAATTGTAAAAGCGTAATATGTAATCGATGCCTTTCTGAAAATGTAACTACTTTAAAAAATATTGAATAACAATAATTTATTCAACAAGACAATAATATATATATATATATAAATATATATAAACAAAAGCTTAGAGGTACACAATTTATATACAATTTTAAAAACTAGGAATTTATTAATATTAATTTTATTAGTCTCTAAGGCCCTTTCGACCAACATCTATCAGGAGACAATCGTTGGATAATTGACAAATTAACGAAAAAAACAGTAACGAAAATGAAGAGCAAAAAAAGGGGAAAACACGTTAAAATAACTTATAAGTGTATATACTTATAACAAGGGAAGGGG
>OZ038515.1:8815949-8835949 GCA_964036315.1 Acanthosepion esculentum
TTCCTGAGTAAGTAAGTTTGCTTTCAGGTTTTTTTCTCTTTCTTTTTTTAGTATTGTCTCTTTTATTCAAGACTATCTGAAAAAAAAATTATATTTTGGCAAATTGTCTGTTGCTTCCACCAACAGTTTTTACTTTTGTTTAATATATATATATATATATATATATATATATATATATATATATATGATTGTTACTCGAATTCTTGGCAATACTCAGTGCATTAATTGTAATCTAGTACTCTAATGATCTCAAGAAAGTTCTCGAATACGCCATGCAAAGAATTTCTTCAAGGGAAACCCTGTACACATTGTATGACGTGCATTCTGTTTTCTAATTAGTTCTAGGTAAAAAGAATTTATCCTATTCGTCATAAAATGCTTGCACTAGAAAAAAAACCTTTTGTTCGTTGTCTTAATAAATTTACTCATATAAATATCGTACGATATTTATATGACCTTTTCTAACAACATAGTATTTGATTCTGGTATGAATTGGTCGATATCTTTCCGTTCGTGCACATTTTGAATTATCTTGATAATAATTTATTTCTGGCAAATATCACGTCCCATGAACAAAAACAAAACTAATTTCTTTGAACATTTTATTCATTTGCATATAATCAAATTTTCATAAGGTAAAACCGAGTTAACTATTACACGTTTTTTAGTTTATTTTTTTTTTCATCTTCATTTCATTTTAACTACAGTAATTTCTCGAAAATAATCCGCACCCATAAATAATCCGCACCCCATCAAATGATCCCAAAATTAAGAAATATATCTCCCCTATGTATAATACGCATTATTTAATTTTTTTTTTCAAAAAACAAAACAAAAATAATTACGAAAACATTTTGTCGACTTTAACATTAAGAATAAAATCGAAACTTAGCGGCTAAAATAATGTTGAAAATTACCGCGCGGTAATATATATATATATTATATATATGAGGCTGGCTTTAAATATACATAGGCTGACTCTGAAGGAATGATGCTAAAGCAGTTCAACTCATTAACAACTGCATTGTTTCTTTCCAGGTAAACTGACATGTGAAGTTTCAAAGACAGCAAATGTAACATGTAGCGACTTCTCTTTAAAATGGACAAAATTTGGTATCGTCGTTTTATCAAGTAACCGTAGAAAAAGGGTTTAGCCTCTAAGGACGTTCATGATGATTTGCTTGCTACATTGGGCATGAGGCTCAGCTTTATCAGCAATGAAAATGTGGGCAGCTGAATTTACGAGGGTATGGCAGATTTTAGAATATGACCCAAGATCTGGAGGTTATGCCACTGCCACAACGGAGAAAAAATGTTGATTGTTTTCACCATATGTTGATGGATGAAAAGCGATTGACTGTAAATCAAATAGCCAATGCCATTAGCTTATCTCGTGAGAAAGTTGAGAATATTCTGCATAGTGAACATGGCACGACGAAGGTTTCAGCTCGGTGGGTGCCACGTCTTCTGACAGCTGATCAAAAGCGCAACAGGCTGATCACGTCACGGGAAAATATGACATAGATTGAGGCAGATCAATCTGGTTTCGTTTAAAGTTTCCTAACTTAAGATGAGTGTTAGGTTCATCTTTTTGAGCCAGAGACAAAAAGCAATGCATGCTGTGGATATATCACCCTTCACCTGCTCCAAAGAACGCCAGGGTTGTTTAATCTGAAGGGAATAAGATATATTCACTTTTTGTGGATGCAAAAGGCATTCTTGAAAGTGTCAAACCATCAATGAAGACTACAATACCAAATTGCCGAATCATTTATGAAAGACTATCAATATCAAACGACCAGGAAAATTTACGAAAGGAGTCGTATTTCAGTAAGATAAGGATTCAGCACACAAGTCCTTAGTTTGAATGGTTACTCTGCGCAACTATGGCTTTCAATCAGCTGATCCCCCTCTCTATTCTGTTGATTTGACAATCATCTTTTTCGCAACTTGAGAAAAATACACATGACTCGGAATCAGCATCGCAGTGTCGATGGTGTCATATCTGCATTTGATGATTTTCTTTACCAGCAGGATGAGCAGCCTTCTTTGAACAGTCAGGGGTCCCTTGGGGATGTTTATTATTTTGTGCGTCTGTAGCAAAATGTTGATCTGCATATCCGGTAGCTAGCCCAGGAATGCTTTAATTTGTGGTCTCTCCTCACCGTCAATTGACTTCCACTTTGTCTTCTAGTCTATTCCTAGTAGTCATCCGGCCTTTCCCGGGCGTCACTGATTTTAACAGGAGAAAAAAATTACTTTCAATATACGCTCTTTAGCACTAGGGGGCGTCATCAGTGATGTTCTTAATTGGGTCATTGGGCAGTTTCGGATCTTTCAAACATCATACTCCCCTCACCAAATCAACCCCATCAAAGCTGATCAGTCTCTGATTGCACCCCATCTAAATTAACAGCCTTCAGACACTGACGTATATTAGAAAAAACCCTGCCCTTCTGTCATGCATTTGATTGGAAGTTGACCAACAGCCATTCGCAATGGTGTGAGCTCTATTTAAGTTGTTTATGGGGATGTTTTACTTTTTTTTTTTTTTTTTTTTTATGTGATTACTCGTCGGACATTCGGAAGGTAATTATGTTTTCCGTTTTTTTTTTTTCTTTTTTACCATTTTGAAAGTTTCATCTCCCCAGCTGATAATTACTGTTAGTAAAGAAAAAAAAAAGTAAAAAAAATAAAAAATAAAATAAGAAATAAAAAAGATGCAAACTTAAAATAATTAGAAATTTAGATTGTTTTTACAGGGATGTAAAAATGGAGTTATTAATAAGAAGAGTTTAAATTAATGCATACAAGATGCTCTAGTATCATTGCTTCATAGCGCATGAAATTCGAACAACCATTTATTCCAAACAATAATTAAAAATCGTTTCAAGTGACTGACACTATTAGGTCTCAAAGAAGAAAATACTTGATTGTTTCCTATAGCCTGGACCTACGAAATCACAAATTGATTTATCAATTAACAACCACGCATCAAAAATCGTCATTGTTTATCCCACCTCAACATTGTTTGTTACCATTAGACCTGTCTTACACATCAGTAGAAAGGAAATAATGACGTAATGAAAACTGATTTTACTCAGTTATTAGTATATAAAGCGATAGCAGCTAATGGACAGGATAAACCTTTTTTTCCTGAAAACAATAATTGTTTTATAAACATTACTTCATTAATTTTAACCAATATCTGTCTATATTTCTGAAATGAGGTATTATGTGCACTATTTACATTATTCGCACTATTGTTCTCATCTTTGTCGCCATATTAATCACAACGTTTCGGCTCTTCAGTATCTGTCTATATTTCTGAGATGAAGTATTATGTGCACTATTTACATTATTCGGACTATTGTTCTCATCTTTGTTGCCATATTTATCACAACATTTCGGCCCTTCAGTATCTGTCTATATTTCTGAGATGAGGTATTATGTGCACTATTTACATTATTCGGACTATTGTTCTCATCTTTGTCGCCATATTTATCACAACATTTCGGCCCTTCTGTATCTGTCTATATTTCTGAGATGAGGTATTATGTGCACTATTTACATTATTCGGACTATTGTTCTCATCTTTGTTGCCATATTTATCACAACGTTCCGGCCGTTGTACGCTTCGGACTTCTTCAGGTGGTCGGAATATCAAACTGATCCCTTTATTTCGCTCACTGGGGTAGACTGTTCTAGTTCCACGTGCCATGCTTAATGAATGTCAGTTATCAGTTATCGCCCCAAGTTCTCCACTGTTTTAACCAAGTATTGAACTCACAACTCTTTGGGTTCTGTCACTGGATCTAACCGATACCTTTATCCACGCTGCCATGTGTTTTTAACCACCTGAAGAAAGCCGGAGCGTACAACGGCCGAAACGTTGTGATAAATATGGCAACAAAGATGAGGACAATAGTCCGAATAATGTAAAAAAAATTAACCAAATATTACTTTTGAAGATGATGATTAACTTGATAATAGCCACTACAATTTTGTGTGTGTGTTTTTAAAGTATGTGTTATGATGCTCAAACTTAAACGTAAATATTCTAAATACACTGACTCAAATTTGCCCGTGTGCTATAGTTATAGCTTTTTTTATGATAATTACCTATTAGCTAAACCAATCCCATTACATCTCCGTTAATCTTTTGGGCTTCACGCCCTGTGTGGAACTACAACTTCACCTACAGTATGATTACATGAAAAACTACGTAAAGAGTAATATTTCATTAAATTTAACCGACAGTAAGTTTACTTGTTTGGACAATCAATGCCAAATATTCCTATTAAGGAAATGGGTACTCTGGAAATAATCACCATCATTATGTATAGTAATTGTCTATATTTTTGGGATGAGGGGTTTTCACTATGGATTTCGTTAATCGGACTGACTTCCTCATCTTGGTTGCTTTCCTCACAACGTTTCGGCCGTCTGATCCTGGAAGGAAAAGGGTGACCATCGCCCTCTCTGGGATGAAGTTAAAATAATAAACAGTGAGCCCCACTGGAAAGTGAGAAAACTCAAAGAAACAGCTCACATGCTAGGACATAACAACCTCCTGAGCAGACCAAGTATAGAACTGAACACGATTTGGGCACCCCTAATCGTAAGAGAGAACCTAGAATAACAACTTAGGTTTAAATATACCAAAAATTCATACATGACACATGGCCGAGGCGACTAGGACGTTGGAACAGTGATTGGAAATGTTCTGAGTTCAATCCCGAGCAAAGGCAGTGGCAGCAACAAACAAGAGCGGTGACAACGATAATAGAAGCAACAGCAGCAGCAACGATGGCGTCAAGCAGTAGTAGCAGCAGCGATGGCCTTAATGGAACGAGAACATGGTACCCCCGTAACAATAAAGGGTTGGGTTCGAAATTCCAGACCGACGGTTCCCGAGTTCGAGATGCACCTGAAGGAGGATCAGACGGCCGAAACGTTGTGAGGAAAGCAACCAAGATGAGGAAGTCAGTCCGATTAACGAAATCCATAATCATTATGTATATTTTGCTTTTTTAAAATGTTCTTTGTATAAAAATGCATTGTAAATAAGTATAGTATAGAATTAGAATACTTTATAATAGTGGATTTGAAAAGAATAATTACCTGAAAAACATTTTAAAGAAAATATTTTCAGAATTTTAATAGGCAGTAAACCTGTTTAGTCAATAAATGCCAACTATTTCCTCTCAGGAAATTGTTATTATTTGGTAATAACCTCCACCACTGTGTATCGTCTTTTAGTTTTTGTCTTTTTATACGTGAGTGTTACAGTATAGAATTAGAAATATCTATAATATTTAGTGGACATGAAAAGAATAATTACCTGAAAAAACCTGAAAAGAAAAACATTTTACGAATTTCAACCGGCAGGAGACCTAACTGTTGGGTCGATGAATATTGAATATCCCTTTGATTTATTGAGTTATATATTCACTGGACACTTCAAAGCCCTAACTGAAGTTAAGACAAAGCGACGAAAAAGTATTAAATATTATTTGTAATTCATGTGTACTTACGAAATTTTTAATTTAAAAATAAAAAAATTATCGAACAATCAATTAAGTCATCTTAAGAAAAAAAATGTTACGCTAAAAAAAATGGTACGCTAAATTCCTACAGAAAAGTGATCATTATTTTTCAAAGGAGGCCATAAACTGAATCGGAAGAGTCGATGTGACCAAAGCGAAAATAAGGTAGTTTACTTCATTCGAAAGACAGAAAACTTCACCATGTATTGTGTAAGTTTTATTAATCTGTATATAAAAGATAAGAAATAAAGTTTGCAAGGGCTATGAAAAAAATTTACGTACATATCCAGGAAAAATTTAAATCACCACAGAATATTTGTAAATTCCTCGTGTGTTCTGGAACCACTCTATAATTTATTTCAGTTTCCAGTAACAACTCGGGAAAAAACAAAAAATACTTTACAAATTTTGTTGGGAGTGAATAATTTTGGAAATCAAATGTTAAAGTTTTATGGCTTCCATTCGACAGTATTCATTGGTGTAAGCAGGCGGCTTAGAGAATAACGAAGCCTTAATACCGTCGGAGGGGAACAGGTATAAGTGAAGGAAAGAAAAGACTTTTCTTGCCTATTCCTCAAACGAATTTTCTTGGGTAATCTTTGGAATAATAAGGAAAAAATCATATATTTTCTACAGTCGATATTTATTTTTACAGTTAGAATTTGTATGACATTTGCTGTAAAATATATTGGGTTGGCTTCACTTAACAGATATTCATAAACGTCAAGTGAACTTAAGTAATGCATGCATGCAAACATATATATATATATATATATATATATATATATATATATATATATATATATATATACAAATATGGAATCGGCTATTGCGCAACACCTAGTAGAGAATATAGCCTGTGCCAAGTCCTATACGAAAGAGTGGTTCAAAATTATTCACATACCTGGTTCCAACAATCATTACGGAAAACTTCACTTTTCCGACAGAAGGGTATTGTGAAGTCCCTTAATTTTTTGGGGGATATTTTATTTTAACTGTCTCTCGCTAATTTTTTACACGCAATTTCCCCTCCCCTCGTTATACGTATATATACTTATATGTTATTGATTTTAGCGTGTTTCCCCACCTTTTTTTGCTCTTCATTTTCGTTGCTGTTCTTTTCGTTGCTGTTCTTTTCGTTTAATTTATCAATTTTCCAACGAGTTTCTCCTGAGGAGATGTTGGACGAAAGGCCCTTAGGGACTATTACCATTAATATATTCCTTGTTTTTAAAATAGTATATAGATTTTGTACCTCCAAGCATTTGTATATATATATATATATATATATATATATATATATATATATATTTGTGAACATATACATATATGTGTTTGGGTTTATATATATATATATATTTCATTGATGATATAACATTTGTGCATCTACACAATTATATTTATTTGTGTATGTTTCCATATGTGCGATTGTGTGTATGAGTTTGCATATTTGTGTTTGTGTGTATATATATATATATATATATATATATATATATATATATATATATATATATATATATATATATTCACCTTATTATCCATATTACGTTATGGAAAATCACCTACACACACATATATATATATTTATATTTATATACATGCACATTTTACACACACACACACACACACATATATATATATATATATATATATATATATATATATATATATACAAACTCTGACAGGAAAATAATTAAAAAGAATTCTTTACATCCGTTAATCTGACCTGAGGTTTTATATTTTCATCCGCAGAACACATATGGTCATCTTTTTTAACTATATTTTATCTTCTCAAAAATATATTTTCAATGGTAACTAAAATACTGATTTTGTGAAGTTCTTCCTGCCGCACATTTCTACCGTCTTCTCAATACTATTTTAGTAACACACATTTTATTCTTCAAATTAATCTTAAAATTATCAACAGGCTTTACTCAATTTTCCAGACATCGTACATATAGGATAGTATACTACACTGACAATTTGAATACGATATTCAGATACTCTTAACCCATATATATATATATATATATATATATATATATATATATATATATATATGTATAATTGTGTATTTTGGAAACAATCTTCTTTCATACATATATATATATATACATATATATATATACATATATATATATATATATATATATATATATATATATATATATATATATATATACATATATATATATATACATATATATATATACATATACATATATATATATGTGTGTGTGTTGATATGCAGAAAAATAGGAAAGAACACGTTATGTAAAAAATCCGGATTTCCTTTTCATCTTTTTTTACTTTTATTTTTAATTAGACAGTGCTCCATACAGAAGTAGAGCTTATATTATAATATTTTTTTAAATATGATTCCATCGCTACATAAGAGTTCTCATGTTTCAAAAGCGAGAGCCGAGACCCTTAATATAATTTTTGAAATTAAGTTGAATGCACCTTAATTCAACTTAATTTCAAAAATTATATTAAGGGTCTCGGCTCTCGCTTTTGAAACATGAGAACTCTTATGTAGCGAAGGTATCATTTTTTTTTTTTAAATATTATTAGAATATATATATATATATATATATATATATATACTTAATTTACGAAAAACTAGGTAATCCGTATGGGTTGACCCAAGGAGGATAAAATCCAGAGAGCTCAATGTAAATCAGAGCTAATAATTTAAATAAAAAACAAACAAACCACTTTAATTAAAAAAAATTTTTAAATTATTTTACGACAGCCCTTTTAAAGGACCGCGGATCATCAGACTTTGTTGAAACGAAAAATGAAAAGAAATTTACACATTTTGACGGGCAGTACTAAGCATATGTAAATTAACGAAGTGAGGGGGAGAGAGACATGATTGATTTATATGTAATTTAACATTTCTATTCTTTCAAATTTAATATTATTTGAGGAAGCCCAGACATTGACACATTTAATCGGTTAACTTAACGGAAGTTATATATTGATATAGAAGGGGGAGATGAGAAAAAAGACCTAAAGAGAAAAAGAGAGAAAGAAGTCATGAGAGAAAGTGTCACTAACTTTCTTTGGGATGAAAGGCCCAAAATAGATGGTGTTGTTTTGCTTTATTTTGAGAGTTCATAAATGTTATAATGTTTGATATAAATTTAAATGTTTAAACAGTCTATAAGGAAGTTAATTTGACGTTTGTTAGCGATTTAATTTTTTTTTAACTTTATTACAAAAAAATTTGGGGATTTAATATGAAATAGTCGATTAGAAAAATATTCATAAAATTTACATTAAAATACTAATATATATATATATATATATATATATATATATATATATATATATATATATATATATATATATATAATTGTGTATTTTTGGAAACAATCTTCTTTCAGAAAAGTTTAATTAAAAACGACATAACATTTCTTGTCCTCATACATTTTTCTTTTCTGGACGTATCTAAGGTATAAACTGTCCAAATATTCTGTATGTACGAGAGTTTTCGGCTATACATTTAGGCATTATCATGGATGATTATATTTATATCCTTGATATGGCTAAATATATAAGCGAAACCTTCGTTATTTATAAAATTTGTCTGTGCATATATCTATCTATTTATATATATATATATATATATATATATATATATATATATATATATATATATATATATATATATATATATATTAAAGACATTTATGATATGTTTAACGTCTTTTTATAGATACAAGTTAAAAAGAACGTTAAACATATCATAAATGTCTTTAAATAAATTGTCGGACTCTGTCCAATTCAATATATATATATATATATATATATATATATATATATATATATATATATATATATATATATACTAGTAGTACCTTGAATATGTTCTCGATGTTTTCCAACATATGGCGTTCACAGATCTCCGTTCGTGACGTGGTAACATATTTTTCAGGAAGTACTATAAGCGAGCTTGAAATTCAGTTTATGTCATTTCGCCGAAGTTTTTCATAGCATTAAATATGTCGGATCTGTTGGTAAAGAAAATGGATTTGCAGGGAATTTTACTGCACTAAATCTGCAGCTGCAGCACACAGAAGTCTTGTTGAGACTTTCGGCGACCATGCTCTGTCTGAAACACAATGCAGGGATTGGTTCAGCCGGTTAAAAAAATAATGATTATGATGTTGAAAATGAAGAACGCTCTGGCGCACGGAAAATGTTTGAAGACGAAGAATTTGAGGCATTATTTCATGAAGACACATGTCCGGCCCCAGCTGAACTTGCAGAATAATTAGTTGATCACACAACAGTTTCGAAGCATTAGGAATGATTCAAATGCAAAGAAATTGGGTGCCGAACGAGTTGAAACCGAGAGACGTCGAACGGCGTCTTGTCACGTGTAAACAGCTGCTTCAACAGCAGAAAAGGAAAGATTTATTTTTTGCATCGTATTGTGACTGGTGATGAAACGTGGATACATTTCAATAACCCTAAGCGTAGAAGATCATGGAGTAAAACGGGAAATGAATCAACATCGCTGGCAGCGCGATTATACATTATTCGAAGGTTTAGCTCTGCATTTAGTGGGATCAGCTGGGTGTAGTTTATTATGAGCTGCTCAAACCGACCGAAACCAGCACAGGAGTTCGCTATCGGCTAAAATTGATGCGTTTGAGCCAACCATTGAAGAAAAATCGACCGCTATACGGGCAGAGACACGACAAAGTTATTTTGCAATATGACAACGCTACGCCACATTTTGCAAAACGGGTGAATACCTATTTGGGAAGGCTTAAATGGATGTCCTACCCCACTCGTCGTAATCACAAGACATTGCCCTGTCCGGATATGACTTGTTACGATTGATGTCACATGGTCTGACTGAGCAACACTTTCATTCTTAAGATGCAAAAAATGGTTCGACTTCTACTTAGCCGTTTTTCCCACGTAGAATTCAAATGTTGCCAGAAAGATGGGATAATAGTGGTTAGCGGTGGACAACTATTTCACTGACATGTTTCTTACTCAATTTTGTAAATAAAACATTACTTTTCATGATAAATCAGCGAGAACTTATTCAAGATCCAGGTATATACTGCTTATACGTTATATATATATATATATATATATATATATATATATATATATATCTTATGCCATGTTACATTAGAACATACATATATCCACTACAAAAGTGTACATATTTGTTTCAACGTCAAAAAAGGGAAAACATTTTCTCATCTGGTGGGGAATCACGGTGTTACTAAAAAAATTTATTCAGAAATACAGTTATCGAGGCAAATATTCCCCACTTCCGTTCTTTGAAAAGTTTCATAAAATGTCTTCTAGAATTTGCATGTAGAGATCGAAGGAAATTTAATGCATTAAGTAGACGCGGGCGAACGAAAAGGAAGAGCAAAAGAAAATAGGGGAAAAGAAAAAGATTCTATGGAAAGAGGATGAAGTGATAAGCGCTAAGAAGAGATACAATTTGGCCATAGAATTACTTTAGAATGTCAAATTTGAGCGTCAACCGTCTCCAGAGGCTGGGCCCAAATATTTAAACACCCAATAGATGCAACATATCCATATATCAAGAATAACATCCTCCATAATCACCCGTCATTGCACCAAGTGAATATTTTTCTATCCCTGCAAACGTTTCCATGCATAAACCCTTCCTTAATGCAAACCACAAATCTTTTTCAGAAATAGGAGTAGCTAGTTTCGCCTGCCGCTTGTTTAACACTCCTCTATTGTTCTTTTAGACAGGAGGAAATGTTTATGCCTTGACCACTTTTTTACAATTGGGCTTCCGGTTCCTTCTATCGTCTTTTCATTCTCTTACACTCCAAGCAGCGCCTTGCTTCTTGGTGGTATTACTGCCCTCTTTTGTATTGTTTTAAAAAAAAAATATCAAAATCTGTATAATTTTATTCAAATGATTGTGAAGAGCTGCCGGATAACAAGCCACAGATCACTGAAAATAAATATGAATATATGATTGAAATATTGCCATTTATGTTTCGAAGAATAAATTTGAAAAAAATAAACCTGGAAATTCTTTACCCCAACCGTATACATACGTAATTTCGTACTAAATAAATATGCAGCATCGTATAGTTATTTATTGCGAAAATACACAATTATGGCAGAAGGCCGAAAAGGCGGGGGATTGAGACTGGTCATCAATAGCTATCTTATACCTAGCTAATACGATTCACGACCCATTCACTGATTACAATTTCCACATTCACCATAAAACCTCGCCCGTCACCAATCAATCCTCTATACACCATAATACCACATCCTCTCAAGGGGGGCCTACAAAAAGCGCACCATGCCATAAACATCTAATGATTATAAAATTTATACTTAAAAATTTATGGATGATCAAATATGAGAGGGAAAGGAGATGAACCCAATAACAAACTAAACAATGCAGCATCGTGTACTCATGCTGACAGAAATTTTTCGAATAATAAAATCAGCTTGGGAATTAAATAAACGTCACGCATAGAAATTTTTGTAAGTGAATTAAGCAAGTTATACAACAATCGTGCCGCAGAGAAAATTATTTGTAAGATAATTAGCGTGCCTTGAGAAATAAGCACCGTATCTGAGGGGGGTAAGAATGGAAAGTAATAATTTAATCTTGCCAATAACTGTATTTGATACACAGGTGTAAAGAAGCTTCCATTCTTTTTCGTTAAATGATGCACGGGTGCGTGTAGTTGCGTTAATCCAAATTAACGTCGGTGTGGACAAATACTTTGCCAATCTGTATATTCCAACGAAATACTTCTTTTTAAAATAATTCCAATGAATCTCTAGTGATCTTATGGCCTGCTGTTCAATGTCACTGTTGGACAACTCACGCGATTGGGACTATTACTCTTTATCAGCTACAATCAATTGGTTTTTCAAATCCCAAATTACCAGAACAGATACACGTTCTTGTTTCTCTTTTCTCTATGCTCATGTTTTTTCCTCTTACCTCTACTTTCAAACATTTTCTTTACTGCGATCTTTAACCCTGTCATTATTTTAATTCGTGGCACTAATATACTATGAGCAGGTATGTGTAAACCATTTTATTACCTTTAAGATTTTCTGACCGACCACGTGAGAAACATTATTGCCGTCTTCCTGGGTATGACGATAAACTACATCCGGCAACAAGACTGCTGATGGGAAGATTTTAAGGAGTCTGAAACCACCTCTTAATTGCTGTTATTCCCTGTTCCAACCGGGCCCAGTCTGGCAGAACCTGTTAAGGTCCCAGTTATTGGCAATTTGTGAACCACTAAAATTGGGTCAATGCATGACAATATAAAAATTCTTTAGAAAAAATTACCAGCAATACATTTTCATAGTGAATAAAATGGTAAAAATTTACTAGCAATACATAATTTGAAAAAATACCAGCTATACAGCTTTGGAAAAAAATAAAATTACCAATGTTAAGAAATTTTGGAATTAAACAATACATAAGGAATTGATATATTGTTAAACAAACCAGACCAAGAATTAGCGTAGAACAGTGCACATGTTTCAGGCTTCTCAGTAACATAACTTTATTTCATGAAATAAAGAAGTTTATGAAAGTCGTGATATAACAGGTTAATATTTACAACAAAATGTTAAACAAATTGTCACTGATTAAAAGTTTCTGAAGTTCTTAAAATTATCTCTAGTATAAAATCCTTACTGAAAACTTAAAATAAAGCGTCTTCAATTTATGAAATAGGATCCATTAAACGAATATTACAAAATGTACCACTATCTGATTTTGTGTTCGAAAATTAATTAGGAATTTCCATGCGGATATGTGGAGGTTAAAGTTTTGTTTAGTATATAAAACCCAATCGGTAAAGATAGTTGAGAATAAAATAGTTTAATCATATCCACAAAATTATAATCAGTATATGTGTGCTGAAAACATTTTTTAAAGTGTGAGCAGCTTGATTTACTTAGTATTGGTTAGGCTGTTTAGTATGAAATCTTGCTTATTTTGGGCGCCTGATCTTATAGTATTGGCTTGATTCTCCGGCATTATTCCTCGGCGGCGTCTAGCGGAAAAAATGAACGATTTCTTAAAAGAGGCGTCGATCTCGAATTTTTGTGGATCTGTCAAAATATCGGTGATTGGTTTCGTCCATGCTTGTCGAGGTTAACGAAGAAGCCATAAATTGACGTTGGAATACGCATATCCCTATTATTACTTATTTATGTTATTATTATTTCTTTATCAAAAAACCTTTGATGTTTTAACTTAGGTACCTCCACGAGATCGCTAAAAACGAGCATAGCATTATGAAAAAGACACCAAACTTGACGAAAACAAAATCTTATCGTCTAAATGTTTATGTTATTATTCAGGGAAAGATCAAAGTATTTTTGGGGTAATTTGTACATTTTTTAATCGTTCCTAACACGTCCGAAAATTTCGTTAAAAATCTTTTTTTTTTGAGTCAGCAAAATTGACAGATGGCAACCAATTTTTCCATTTTATAAAATCAATGAAAATCTCAGTTTGAAATTCTCTTAAATATCATTTATCACTTTTTGAAAACTTATTTTAAGAAAATCAGAAATTATAATGTTTATTTAAAATATTTTGAACCAAGCTTAACTTAGCTTCTGCGCCGAATTGATGTAATTTGAAAATAAAACAAAGCAGGTCATAAACTTTCGCATCACTTGACAGGTGATGAATGACATATTGACGGATTCCGTGAGGATAATTTGTTCTACGGAAAAAAAAATATGAAATATTTTACATTTAAGTGAACAAATTATTTACCTCGTTATTTTTAAGGAAAAATTTCAGCGCTCTATTTTTTTGTACTTAGCTTTCACCTTTACGTTTACGATGCTTTATGGAAAATATATTAGAAAGAAATTAAAATAAAACTGTTAAGAGTGAGATTAAATTTCATAAGAAAGGTATCTAATTAATCTATTGGTACCTTTCTTATAAAATTTTATCAGAAGTGTACATAAAATACTATAATTTTATGTACATTTACTACATTTTACTGTGTTATTTGCATTTCCATTCATTTTATTATTAATTTTGATATTTCATTCATGGAAAAAATGCCATAACTGAGATTAATATAAAATTAAGATCATATAAATTTCATAAGATGATACTGATACTTTTAGGTACCCTTCTCAGTTGAAATTGAAAAATCAAATAAACTTCTCCACGCGTGTTTCGCAAATGTAAAGGCCTTAACAGCGGAGAAAAATGCTTAACTCAAATAACGCAACTTAATTGTATTCTGCTTGGTCTTCCGTACTTTATAATTAGAGCCCGAGTATAAATACAACATTACATTTCTTAATTACTGCGAATCTTTTGATTAGTCAAAACGATACAATTTACAACCCACTAAAAAAGATCTATCTCATAAGGAAACTTACAAAACATGATGCAGCTTTTAACTAATTTTTATAATATTTTAACAACATTGATGTAAAAATCTATTATAATTAAAAATTAACAAATAATTGTATTAAAAATTCATTTTTCATCGAAAAAATGTTTTTGCTTTCAGAAAATATTGTCCATATTCATAACAAACAACTAAAAGCAAATAAAAGCATTTGGAATTAAATAATATATTTAGTTACTTTGTCCACACAAACATGGATTAGAACAAATGCTGAGTATCATCTACCATGTATTCAATTGTGAAAGCAGAATAACATATACCATATTGTTATTACTTCCAAGATCCCAATAATCTTAAATTTTGGCATTAAATGGCCCATAAGCTGTTGATATGCCATTAAATAAAATAAAATAAAATCATATTATTATTATTATTATTATTATTTGTGGTATCATCTTACAAGAGAGGAATCATAAGTTTGTAAATACCAAGTCCTCTCTGGGTTTTATGAGTAAAAAAAGTACAGTAGTGGAACTATATAAGTACGTTTGAGACGTTAATTAGATTTACAGGTCCGAATAATTTGACAGTTTTGGAAATACTCTTTTAGAAGCATTACAATCGTGTGAGCAAGTCATATCAATTAGTTGGCAGGTGTCGAGTTAACCCCGCATATTCTCATAAACCACTCCAAGGGGACACTTTCCGGACTATAAATAATCTGCAATATTTTTTCACACTCTCTTCTTACCTTATCTGCTTATTTGTCAGCACGTAAACTTCTTGCGGAAAACGGGTTCCCTTTGGGAAATGCATGAACTGTACACCCCCCCCCACACGTATGTATGCACATTTACCCATCTCATATAGTTCGTACCTAAACGGTTTTCACCTTCATTTGAAACACAAATTTTAGTATATGTATAGCTTTATTTTTTTGGTTTGTACATATATACTTGTTGCTGGCGTTAGTAACGTCTGTGCTTGGAATTGGGAATAACACGCTGTCTCATGAAAGCGAATGGCGGACACGGGATGTGAGTCCCCGTAAAGAAATATAAGAAAGGACAAGAACCAATATATATGTTACAATTCATTCCAAGCAGGGTGATAATGCCACTAAAAAAGGAAAACAGAATCCGCATTTCACTTTCAAACTTTTCGATTGAAGAAATAACAATAATAACCCGTCAGTCGATAATTTTTTGAAATCGTTTTCATTGTTCCAATCACTTCCGAAATCATAATATTAGGTTGTTGCATATATCCGATCGTTGCGAAAGGTCTCGAAAGAGTAATCTTTCGTAGGATTTTTTATTTCTTGGTAAATCTAGTCGTCCTCTGAATCTGTTCTCTAACGTGATGGAAAGTTATCTCAGATTAGACATCGCTTCGAAATGGAACGCCATGTAGACAAAAAGGAGTATATTCGACATCTTCTCATCGAATTCACAAAGCTGCTCGTGACATTTGTGCTGTATAGGGAGATGACTTCATTACCGACATTAATCATGAATTGCATCTAAAAGGAAACCAGTGTGTTTATGGGTGGTCTAGTGAGGCAATAAAAAGTTATATTACCAAACTATTAGGATGTTCTACTCAGGCAGCTTTTTCTCTTGAATGGTTACATTTTGGAACAGATATCTTCACGAACACTAAAATCATCGTTATTATCTAGCCTACATTTACTTCGTGCCAAGTTACATTCATTTCAGTAACTTCATTTCATAAACCTCTACCTCTTGCCTTATAGTTGGCTAATATTAGTAAAAGGCCTGTTGATAAACGTCGTCGAAAGGTTAATGATTGTTCCACTTGTTGGCTATTTTTGTAGAACAAATGAAGACATAGATATTGTCTTCTTTTTTTCTTTTTTTTTTCTAGATATTCCTGGCAGATTTATTGCAGCAATAAAGCAATCATATGTTATTTTGTGAGTTGTTATAAGGTAATAAACGCTGTCGGAAAGGTTAAGGATTATATCGCCCTTACCTGTTGGGTATTTGTCGAACTACAAATGAAGGCAACGTTACGTTTGTTTAATGTTTTCATTTTTCCTGTAACCGAAAAATATCAGGAAAATTACAGTTGTTAAAAAGGTGTTAACACTGTTTTCTTTTTACGAAATCTTCCGTTAAATGTCTATTTATATATGATTAAAAAATATAGCCCCAGGAGTACTTGTCAATCATTAGGGAAGTAAGGTTCCCATGCGTAAAGCAATCCTACCAGAAGTGGAATGTCTCTACAAGATGAGACCCATCCTTCTTTCTGCTGTATTTTGTTTTTGTTTTTTAATTCAATGTTGTCTTTCTCAGTAGTCTGGCGAGAGAGTTCGGTTTAGCTAGCTATTTAACTAGCTGTGAGGGGAAAAGATAAATTTATACCATTCCAATGGTATTAGTGCGAACAGAAACTTAACCCCTTTGAGCCCTGACCACCGTTTTACCGGTGGTAGAGAAAAATGACTTAAGGCCCAGCTACCGGTTGAAAGGTGGGTAAAGTCTTGCGTCGTGTTTTGCAATTGGTTGTCTTATTTTAAGGAGCCAATCAGAAAAGCCGTAATATTACACAATCATACCCTCTGCCTAAGTATAGCGCTTATACTTTTGCAACAATTTTTATATCTACTGTGAAATATTACATACCAATTATTTATGTGTGTGTGTGCGTGTATGCGTGTATGTGTGTATAAATAGGGTCCCTAACGTCTGGACGCATAGGAAAAGGTGCATATTTTCATGAAATTAAATTATTAACACTTTACTCACTTCGAATATTAAAAATTTACATCTTCAATATGATTTTCATCATTTGTGATGCAAATGTTGATGCACATTGCAAGATTCAAGTGAAATCGATGCAATAACTTCACATTGCCACCAATTTTAGCGCATTCACTCTTTACGAGTTCAATCAAGTGTGTTGCATCTGCGATTTTCATTGAGTACACCTTCTCTTATAGTATACCCCAATTCTTTCTTCTTAAACCATGTTTAATCTGTGGCAGTAAAAATATATATATAATTAATGAGATTTTTCTGTGTCCAGACTTTAGGGACACCATATATATGATAAGGTCTGGAAGTGATTGACCTCGGTATACAAAGGATGACTGTATTGTATTATCCTACCCAAAATGTCAAGGTTGCTGAGCAGTACCAACAGATCATTGTAGCGTACTTTGTTTCATGAATACAAGTACAGATACTCGTTCTTATGCATTTGCATTACTCTTTCAGATGACATTCTTAGCATAAACATCGCGTTCCTTGTCTCGCTGTCTTTAACGACCCCTCGCCGTTCATATATTTCCGGTTTTATTCTGCTGCGAGCTCCGTTCATTGCAATTTGGATAAGTTTTGTTATATGACGCATTAGGTTAATAGTCCAGTCGACTTTACGTTCGTTTACAACAGGCTTCTCTGTCAGTGCTATGAAAATTGATCTACTTTGGTCTTCCGGTATCTCACCGCTGTTGTAGATTTAATTTTTATTTCTGCAATATATTGTCTATGCCGAAATCATCTAAGGCAAGCTCTGGTTATGAAAGAGCTTTTATATATATTCAGTCCATTTCGGTAGTAAAAATTTTCTTTTTCGCTATTTAGAACTTTTTGTGATGTCAACGAACACTCGTTGCCACTTTTGTGATGCCAATGAATACTCGATAATACTCGCTCGAGTAGCAATCCGTGTAGTGATCCGAATAGACAAATAGTATAGCGAACAGAGTTGCGAATAGCGGTCCGTATAGTAATAGAGGATAGCGGAGAAATGGTGATCCGAATAGTAATATATGATAGACTAGACTTGGAGATCAATTAGAAACACGCTACCTACCATGTTTCCGTTTCCTCTATGGTCATGGTCTACTTAATTCAATAATGGGATCGCCTGTATTTGCTCCTTGGCGATCGACGTTCAAACTCAAGTGTCGGCAGCGACAATTTATTTCTATGTAACAGATCTCTTATATCCTACTGAAGAGTATGTTTTCTTCCCTAAGATTTATTTTATATTATTGTGAATACCTATCGCATCTGTTTTCTGTAATTTTCGATCCCTCGTTATTTTTTTTTTAATAAACAAATATTTTACATGCTTGTAATTCCTGCCACATCTCCTGGCGTTTCTTGATTTCTTTGATTTTTTTCTTGCTTTCTTTCCTTTGATGTTGTAAAACTATAACCCAAACTTAAACATGATATACATTATACTCTTTTAAAATGGAGTCTTCAGTTTGATTGTTCGAATAGTTATTTTGCACCTCGGCCTGATTAAGATGTCTGTTGTATTCGTATAAACTTTTGTACCAAATATAATTGCATTTCAAAAGAGTCAGTTGGAATATTTCAACTTATGATAAGCGGGACATTATTTTATTCGTGTAAATAAAATAATCATACCGTGAGAAAAATTATTTGTCAAAAAAATAAATAAATCCTAGCACGTGCCGGAGGGAATAATTGAACGAAATAATTCAATAGTAATTGCCCTTTTTGTTCCTATACAAGAGTGACCTTAATTTCAGATCAAACTAAGTGCTTTATCCAAATCTCTAAGCGTAGGAAGGATTGTTTTTTAACTCAATGTCTATAATAATGGATAATTCCTAAAATTGATTTTCTTTGTGTTGTTTTTGTTTACCGTTTCCGTGATCTTGCTTTTGAAAGAGTTAAAAAAAGAAAAGAAATTGAACTAACGCCAAAGCAGGTAATTCGAAGCATTAACATTTTTCCACGTCCCAACAGATAACACCACTCAGCTACACGGAAGTTTTCTCAGTTATTAATTCCATTACTTTTTTATTTTATTTACATTTTAGGAATGTTCCCAATTTTTACATTTTTTCTTAACTCCTTTTGTTCGACGACATTATTTTCTCCCATTTGAAATGTTCTTTTGATTCCTACGAAGAAATACTTGACTCTTAATCTATTTGGGATTTCGATATATACTTCTTTCATTCGTTTCAATTTACTTGATTCTCATTCTTTTTCTGTCCTTCCTTCCTTCCTTCCTTCCTTCCTTCGTTCCTTTCTTTATGTGC
>OZ038515.1:8840949-8890949 GCA_964036315.1 Acanthosepion esculentum
GTCGACTGCCTTATCAAGGCTTCTGTGGATTAACCTCGTGTCAGAAATAGAAATCTAACTGTGAAAGCTAAATAAAAAAGTAACAGTCGAAAAACTAATACAGGACTTATTCATTTCAATGTTACTGTCAGACGAAAGGGACGAGACAGGGGTTAAGGGATGTTGGAACGTAGTTTCTTTAAAGGGAAGAAGTTTATAAAATTAAACCCGAATATTAAACTTATGATATAAATTTGGGGTTATATGAAGAATTAAATATTAATTTAAAACTAAAAGTGGAACAAAAATTGGTTTAAAAATATGTTTAAAATACATAGATAAGAAGGATATAAGTGATTAAGAGATTGCAAGTTGGGAGATCTCAGAGAAAGTTTACGAATTATAATTAATATAGTGTAAAGAGGTTATAGAGGGGGGAATATAGAAATTAGAATTAGTTATGCATTCGACATTAAATACGCTTAAATTAAGTTACAGTTGTACAGATAATTCAGAAAAATTATTAAAAAATATAATACAATTTTAAATCAATTCTTAAGTCAAAGTAATTATCGTAATTCCAAAACAGTAAGACAGCTTTAGCTGTCTTACTGAATCTATTATTTACCAATGTAGCATTCCATTAGTGAAAATCAGACTGTTAAGAAATTTTATATTGGTAGTACAAAATCCAGTTTAAATAGAGTTGGTATCAGCATATATCTTCTTTTAACAACAATTCGTGCCGTACATCCCTTTCTAATTATTTTTGGCATTTAAAAGAAATCAATGAAACCCCTCTCGTAAAATGGAAAATATTAAAAAATAGCGTCTGTAAATCCATAAATGACCCATGTCCCCTGTGTTTATATGAAAACCTGCATATTGTAAAGTTTCATAAAAATAAAGATCTCCTATATCAATGAAATGAATTAACTGTAATTTGTAGGCATTGTATAATGTTTACATTAAAATATAGTTAAAAGTCTTTTTTCCAAAATTTACGCATCACAATTATATATCCATTACTTTATTAGTATATAATAGTCCACATAATTACTTATTTCTTTGATTTTTTCAATTTTAATATTGCCTTGTTGCATTGATGATTCAATATAATATGCATCGCATTTTAGTTTCCATATATATATATATATATATATATATATATATATATATATAGACATTTTTGATATGTTTAACGTTCTTTTTATAGATACAAGTATTTAAGTAAATGCTCTGTTTATAATAAACCGTATTAAATAACATTTACCGGCCTGAATGTCCGAGAAATTTTCATAGAAATGTTTCGTTCTCCGACAGGAATCGAACCTGTATCCTATACGGAACCGTCATTTCGCGTGACGTGCTTTAAATACTTGTATCTATAAAAAGAACGTTAAACATATCAAAAATGTCTTTAATAAATTGTCGGACTATGTCCAATTGAAAATATATATATATATATATATATATAAAATAATTTTAATTATACTAAAGACCCCTTTAAAATTTAGAAATTCCTTAAAAATTTCATTTTGTTTAATGTATTCCTGTCTACTTCACCTTATCTAAACTTTGATTGCAACAGTTTGTCTCCTGTTGGACGTGTCTAAAATGTCATATTATCTAGACATGAATTAATACCCCACCTACATACAAACGTTGACCGTATTTTTCATTTTCCCTTTAAGCTGTCCCTTGATTGGTTAATCCTGACATGCCGACAAGGATGATTTTTTTGTTAATTAGGGTTTCCCCCACTCCTTTTAACTTTCAAATGAGGTAATGATATTTTTCTAGTTTCCCAAATAAATACTTTTAATCATAAGTTATCGAACGCCACCCAATGAAGAAACACTATAGTTCCGAATCATGAAAGTTTTTGTGTAACGATGTAAAATATTATAATAAAAATATAAAATCATATATATATATATATTTATATATAAAAGTGGACATGGAAGTCAGCACTTAGAGGCGACAGTCTGTTTCATGCTAGTGCAATCGTCAGGCGATTTTATATTTACACACGCTCTATCTCTGATATTGAGCACTTTATCCCATAAATATAGCACACTTTAAGACTATATTTCTGCATATATTTATATATATATATATATATATATATAATATTATATATATATATATATATATAGAGAGAGAGATGTTTGTGCGTATATATATTTATATATATATTATTTATTTACAGCTCTCTCTTTCTCTCTCTCTCTCTCTCTCTCTATATATATATATATATATATATATATATATATACATATATATATATATATTTAATGTTAAAGACAACATAGTCTTGCATATTTTCTTTTGAATTTTCTCATATTCTCTAATGAGACTTTTATTTGAAAATGATTTTGAAATATGTATTGTCCATACGATGTCCTAGCGGTTTTGAACATCATTGTTCATCTTCAGGGTCAATATGTTTAGTGAAAATATGTGAAAATTCAAAAGAAAATATGCAAGACTACGTTGTCTTTAACATTCAATACTACATGTTTAAAAGAAAAGTTGCTGCCAAATTACACACACATATATATATGTATATATATATATATATATATATATATATATATGTGTGTGTGTGTGTGTGTGTGTGTGTGTGTATGTGTGTGTGTTTGTGTGTTGAGAAATCGATATGGATATACAGCGTGGTCCGAAAGTCTTGCCGCAAAGTATTGAGAACAGAGCAACAAGTAATACAAAGCACATGTACTGAATTCAGTTTATTCACCTTCATTGACGCTGCCACACACCGAGAAAGTCTGTATGAACACCATCATTTCGTGGCACAAACTTGAAATAGAAAATTATATTATACAGGCGTGACAAGACTTTAGGACCACCCTGTAGATATAGATATATGTTGTGTGTATACATGTGAGTTTCTAAATCTCTGTGTGCGTGTGTGTGTGGTGGTGATGTTGGGGGTTCCATTCATTTGCCCCTTCAAAGGAAATATTTTCTGCTTACTTACCTCGAGGTTGTGAATATCGTTCCGGTTAAAGGCACTTCGGTGCACATTTATTTCTTTGTCGCTTCAATTTCTATGATGTCTTCCAGCAACCGTTGTTATTCCAGCTCTCTTGAATCGTACCATTTCCAACGATTCCAGGAATCCGTTATGAGAAAACCTTTCAATCAATTTCTGGTTAGATTTTTTGCAGACATTCAAATCTATAAACTCAGTAGAAAAAAAAGCTATGAGCGTAGTTTCATTGGAAACAAAAATCCTAACCTCAATGAGCATATCCCTTACAAGATAATGCCTCTTAATTATATTAATAAATCTAGTAAAAGAAAATACAATATAGTCTTGTCATTGTAAATGTTAACTGTCCATTTAAGCGAGGGATTATTTTCATTGTGATATACCCTCAGACCTTTTCAAGTAGAACACACCCTATCATTTCCATGCAATGCTTTACGGCCATATCACGTTGAAACATCGATTCCAGTACGATCACAAAGATAACCAACGTCGAGCTTCATCAGTAACTAGATGGCTTGGGAATACGAGTTGCTTGTTTGTTTAGCGGCATATCAACCTCTTTATGGGTCATTTAATTTTTGTTGGGGAATAAGTAATTTCTTTTACCAAAATATATTGCTAGCTTTTTTTTTTTACAAAAATGTATTGCTGGTAAATTTTTTTTTTTTTTTAACTTTTCCTATGAAAATTATTTCGCTGATATTTTTACTATAATTCTTTTTATACGTTCTCTAGCAGCATGGCCCGGCGTTGCCCGTGCTTGATTAAAAATCGTACGACTCATACAGCAATCGCTATCACTTGACTTAAAATATTTTTGCCCTTCCTTGCCTTTAAAGGAGTGTCCTTTGCTGTGCTGATGTTGCTACATGCCTTACTTCTTGCCTATCTCACACTGCGATTTTTTTCTAAGCTCTATACTAAACATTAAATCTGTTACGAAAAAAGAACTAAACAAATGAACACAAAACGATCAGCTTTAAAAAAGGACTTGTAACTGGAAAAACCGAATGAAAAAAGACTGTTAACAACAAATATTTTTTCACACCCAACCCAGTTCTGCGGAATCAGAATCAACGTTGACTTTAAGCAAGCGAATGAGCCAATTGGAGTAAAGTTCCATGTAGATTTAAATTTTACCCACTTGTGACGAATGCAGCTATCGATTTTTTTCATGCTAGCATGCTAGTTAACATTCGTGTCAGTCAGATGTTGGCTCTCACGTTGGTCAATAGAATCTTCCTGCCTATTCGTGGCAGCCAGCTATAGGCTCTCATTCTGGCCAGTAGAAAATGGCCGCAAACTACATGAAAACTACCGTAGAAGAATGAAAAAATCGATTATTTCCACTATCGATGGGAGTTGGGAAATGCAACGTCGGTCTTGGCCTTTTCTACTAACTTGGAGCATGTGCATGTAAATTTTGGTGCAAATCCGTGGAAAATTGCGGCCGTGCATTCGGTACAAACACACACACAGACACACACACACACACACACACATCCTGCCTTTTATAGATAGAGATAATGTTTTAATTCCATTTAAGAGTTAACAATATGACCCGTGCTGGGGCCCTAACATGTGTTACCACGCTCGGTCAGGGTTGACCTAGGAACAACAGCAATTAATAGGTGGTTCCACGCTCTTAAAAACTCCCGATCAGAGGCCTTATTAGTTTATCGCCATACCCCGGACGGATACTAGTTGCTGTAAGCTTGGATTTGTGGTTAATGTCATGCATAATAACTCGGAATTGTTTTTAAGGAAGTCATCACCCAAAGTGATTTTTTACTATCACTAACATTTATTGCCTTGAGATGATTAGGGACTGAACTGATCGAAAAGAACTTAACAATAAAAACATATAAGATCACTTACAAGGCGTCAAACGAGAGAAAGTACCAGTCGCTATTAATTTCAAGTGAGGTCAAAGTTCATGACCAACATTTTTGTTCGACAGACAGCAAAAAATAACATTCATAATTTTCAAACGTTATTTCACTGTTACCCTTCCGGTTTACAGCCACATCGCTTTCAAACATCGGTTCCCGTACAGTCAGCCAAGTTAAGCAACGTCGAGCCTGGTCAGAACCTAGATGTGTGACCGCTTACGAATATCAGCTACTGTAAGCTTGGATGTGGCGATGGTGTAATGGAATTGTTAATCGGAGAGCCGAATTCCAATTCCAGTTTGAATTCGATTACAGTATTTTAATATAGATTTCGATTTAGGTATTTTGAAAAAAATATATTACTAGTAATATTAATGCAAAATACAGCCTCTACCATACAGCGTTACTCTTGATAGAAATTTGTAAAATAATTTTCTTAGAAATATTTTAAAATATTTTTTCTTAAAACATTTTTCATAAAAATAGTCTCCTAAAGTTCACTAACATTTATTGCTCTTTGTAATTCTTATAGTAAAATAAAAGCTAATTTTCTCTATTGTTAAAACCATTTTCCTATGCATTTTCAGAATAAGACCACTTAGAAATCATTCTTATATTACACCTATATAGAATACATTCTTATTGTAAAATCATTTCCAGTGCAGTCCTAAAATAAACCTAATTAAAATGTGTTCTCATAGTGTAAATGTCTAATGAATTCTTATAGTAAAATCATTTACAATGCAATCTTATACTAAAATCATTTTGACTCACGGCCACATCACGTTGGAACATCGGTTCCCGTATAATCACTGAAGTTATGAAATGGCGAGTTTGGTCAGTATGTACATGAATGGCCGTAAATACTGTAAAGTTGCATGTACGCGTTGATAATCCCTCGGAATTGTAAATCAGAGACCAGAGTTCCAATTCCCGTTAGGTTAAGTATATTCAATTACTCTCAAATATCCTCGGGAAAGGTATGAATCTACCCGTTCTCATCCAGTTATGGTCTAATTAGTAAGACATATTAAACCATTAATATCTCCAACAAAAATAGTTATTCCAATCTAAAATGGTTTTAAATAATCTGCCAAGGATTGATAATCCGTAGAAAACGAATTAATCAACCAGTCAAATCCCATGCAGTCGAACGACCCACATATCCATCGTGTTCTAAATGTGAGAAAGAGACACTTTAGTATTTTTGAAAGCTAAATCCAGTTGGATTGCTACTAAAAAAGATTATAATTACTGAACCTAGCTTTTCAATATAACTTTCGTTCAACGGAGAATCGATTGTGTACTTGGGTGTGTGTATGTGTCTGTTTTTTTTTTAAGTGTGTGCATATGAATATATCTATAAATAATTGCCTGTTCATGTTGCGCAAAAAAAAAAAAAATGGTGGAACAGACACCAGTGTGTATGCTGCCCTGAATCTTCACTCTTGACTTATTCAAACCAAGTTTCCGTCGTCATCATTTCAAATTATCTTCACAACATTCATTACAGTTATGGTCCAGGTTAGGACCAAGGAAGAACAACACGAACACAAGAGTAGAAATAACGAAGATATATTACACGGAATAATAATACAAGATGAGGAGGGTGTTAGTATGACTGTCAGTCTGGTTTGGAGTGAACTAATATCGGCTCGACTCGATTTGTCTCTCTCTCTCTCTCTCTTGAGATGCGTAGTATACATAGTGTTAGGAAGAGTTCATTCTGTAGTTATAGGTAAGGACCCATAACAATTACCTACTACCCAGATAACCATTTATATTACACATGTCATTACGTATTACTATTTCATTTGTAATTGCCAGCCTCCAATGGCTTCCGAAACTTGTATTGGATTAAGTAACTATTTCCATTCTTTCTTCTTCATTTTGTTTTGCATTTCAAAGATGTAGAATCAGCAGGAAAATACTGTTAACAATGGGTATGCTTTGAGGAAAGTTGGTTCACTCTGTCGTGGTAAAAAAAAATTTCCCGCAAGAATCATACACATTTATAAGTCTGCCCGTTTTCCATGCACTGAATTTTGCTGTCATGTCTGGTCTTGTTCTTCTGCTATGTATTTAGCGATTCTCGATAAAATACAAAGAAGAATCTGCAATGTTATTGATCCTGACCAGGCATCTCGGATTTAGTTACATTCCCACTGCCGTGACGTAGCTTCTAGTTTGTTTTTCTCTATATATTTTCATTGTAATTGTTCTCATGAGCTTTCCCCTTTGGGACCTAAACATGAAATAAAGTACAGTACTAGATAGGCGACAGGGTCACATCATTTTACATTTGAAATAGGATAGATGTAAATGTAATTTCTATTTTCTCGCACTTCCCGCTTCTGGAACCCATTTGCCGTTTTCTTGCTTGCCAGTCAACTTTGATCTTGAAACAATTCTTGGCGTGAATTGTTATCAATGACTTCACAATTATATACAGGGTGACCCAAAAAACGGGAATTTTTTAAGTGCGTATTGCCAGACAAGTGGCAACAATGCGAGACAGTGACCTTGAGCAAGTAAACATTTCGCCATTTTAGCAACGAGAATGAAATTCACAGTATCCCAGCTGAGATGTTGCAGCAGTCAATGAAGAATCTCAACAGCAGATTTCAAGAATGCATTCGTACAGGTGGACGCCATCCACAGGACGTAATTTAAAAAAAAAAAAATTCCATCACTGTTTCTTAAATGGCATGTTTTAAGCTTTCAATTACTATGAATTAAATATTTTTCTTCCATTACTCTTGGTTTTATTGTATTTTTAAAAAGTTCCCGTTTTTTGGGATCACCCTATATTTGAATATGTGGAATAGGGAATGATATTAGAGTATACATGCGTACTATATTTGAAAATATGTATAATATATATCTATTTCATATTTTAATTATATTTACGGTATATACTGGAGTATATATATATATATATATATATATATATATATATATATATATATATATATATATATATATGAAGTTTTAAGATGTGCTATATTTATCGGATAAAGTGCTCAATATCAGAGATAGAACGTGTGTAAATATAAAAGTGAACATAGGCGTCAACACTTAGAGGCGACAGTCTGTTTCATGCTACATGAAATCGTCAGGCCTGACGATTGCACCTAGCATGAAACAGATTGTCACCTCTTAGTGTTGACTTCTATGATCACTTACATATATATATATATATATATATATATTGGATGTAACCGCAAAATTGTCCAAATTGTGTAACAGCATAATTGTCTATTCCACAAAATATTTAATATCTAAAGTAACGTTAAACTAAATGAGTTATTTTCCAGGTTTTAAGATAAGACGGTTAAACATCTTGATAACATTTGTCGAAAGAATCACTGAAAATCCTTTGATTTATTCAGCTCGAAAGAAAACTGGTTAAAATCATTTTGTGCCAGACCAGCTGTCTTCTCAATTGAGCAATGCTGAGAGGAACACAATTATTCAGGTCTTCAGTAATTGTACTAACATTCATACTCTAGCTTCAGAGTCCATTCAAGGACTATCAAGAGAACAGTGAATAAGTTTAAAAAGAGGGAACAGTAGAGAGGAGAAATAGATCAAGAGATCACAAGAGGAAGAGCGATCAGAGTTTCAACTTAGATCGAAAGAGATCAATTAGAAAAAAAAATCCATCTCAATCCAGCAGACGATTGGCACGTGAGACAGGAGTTTCAGCTATGACAGTCCAAACAGCAGTGACAGAAGACTTGAAAATGAAATCGTACGCGAAATGTGTGAGGAAATTTTTACTCCAGCACAGAAAGTTAGAAGATTAGAGGGAAGATCATCTTGAATAAGTTGAAAATAATGATCTTGGAATAATATATATATATATATATATATATATATATATATATATATATATATATATATATATATATATAAGCTTTATTTCCATCCTTCAGGAGATTCCGATCCTCAGCTACGATTAATTACTGATGAACCTGTAATTTTCGTTTATGATCAATTTCATCAGGATTTTTCTGTTAAGCTTGGGGAGTAATTATACATTTTTACTGCTCAAAATAAAGTCCAATTCTTTTATAAATCTTCGGGGAATTCCAGTAAGATATCTTTAGTCATTTCTAAGTTACAACAGTTCAAACTTAACAACTGGACAATTTTGCTGTACCGCGATTTGGATAGTTTTGCTGTTACACCGGGTGTGTGTGTATATATATATATATATATATATATATATATATATATATATATATATATATATATATATATCAGGTCATACCATAAGTTCTGTCCGAATTTTGAATTTTGAAACAAGTGTTACATTTAATTACAGATTCAATCAACAATGTATTTTCCCTGATTATCTATGACTTCTTTCCATCTATTAACAAGCTTACTGATTCCATTACTGTAAAATTCTTTTGGCTTTGATTCGAAGAACTCACAAATGTCACTTTTAACCTCTTCCTGAGTTACAAAAGCTGTTTCTTCCAAATGATTCTGTAAGCTATGAAACAAATGGTAGTCTTAAGGAGCAAGGTCGGGAGAATAAGGTGGATGAGGAATTTTCTCCCAACCAAGTTCTTCGATCTTTTGTCATGTGATTCTTGCTGTGTGTGGTCGCGCATTGTCCCGATGAAATATCACCCGTTTTCTATTCACTAGAGCAGGTCTTTTTCCCCTCAAAGCTTGGTTCAAACGCTCTAATTGCTGACAGTATATTTGAGCATTAATTGTTACATTAGGTGGTAAGAATTCAAAGTGGATTATTCCTTGGCAATCCCACCAGATTGAAAGAAGAACATTTTGCCCATGCATTTCCCTTCTCTGCTGTATCTGGGGTCCTTCCCCTTTACTAAGCCACTGTCTACGACGCTTAAGATTTCGATAAAAGATCCATATTTCGTCGCCAGTCACAAGTCTATCCAAAAGAAGGTGAAACAAGTTGGCGAGAATGGAGAGAAGAGCAGATGTCAACTCGGGATTTGAGGTTGTTTTCAGACAATTCATGAGGCACCCATTTTCCAAGTTTAGGAACTTTTCCAAGTTGTTGCAGATGACGATGAACATTTGTATGATTTGAACTGAGAACCACTGCCAATTCCTCAACTGATAAACCAGGATTTTCTTCAAGGGCTGCTTCAAGAAGCTTTTCATCAAACTCAATTGGACGTCCGGTTCGATCTTCATCTTCAAGGGTGAAATCTCCACCTCTGAATGTTGTAAAACATCTTCTGCAAGTTCTTTCATTCACACATTCCTCTCCATAAACTGAGTGAATGTTTCTAGCCGCTTCGGCTGCTGAGTTTCCTTTCTTGAACTCATAAAGCATTATGTGCCTCAAATGATTCCTGGGTACTTCTATGACAGCAGGGTTTTAATCAAACAAAATATAATTTTATTGTTCTCTGAAATAAAATTTCATCAGTTTAAATGCATCTAAACATAAAAATAATGTTCAGCTCCATTAGAAATTATATAATACTCTTTAAATTTGGTTCATTTTAACAACAAGTTAAAATTCGGACAGAACTTATGGGATGACCTAACATATATATATATATATATGTGTGTGTGTCTGTGTATATGTATATGCATGCTTTTTTAAAACATCTTGAACTTTGAAATATATGTTTCTACACTTTCATAAATTTGTTGTGCAGCAATATGTCTATATATTACTATGCTTGCAACTTATGTATGCTATATATATATATATATATATATAATTTCCACGTTCCAAAAACTTGCAGTGTTGTCACGATGAAGAAGAAAACATATATTAGTAGTATAGATTTCCGCTCTGCTGCAATATATCGAGCACTGCTTTATTACCACCATTAATCAGTGTGCGATGCTATATATATATATATATATATATATATATATATATATATATATATATATATATATATATTGTTGATATTGATATTTTATAAATATTAGTTACAGGGTATTCAAGAAAATGATCTACATAATCTTTACTTTTGCTTCCGTTTAAACATCGACCGATCATTTCCTTAAAAACCATATAATGAAATATGTCGAAAATTATATATACATTTTTATATACCAGAACAATGTTAGGAAAATTAATGATGAAATGGAGAAAAAACTTCTAGTAAGGGCGCTGAAATTTCAGAATGATAGACTTAAATGTTTTTCATTTTTTAATAATATGTGTTTGGGTGTATTGTCTAGACATTTTCATTTAGTTACATTTTTTTTTATATTTTTGTCGCTTTTTGTTTTTGTTTATATTTCTTGTTTTATTTGTATCTTCTATTATCACAATGGGGGATAATTAATAAGAAAATCGATAAAAGAACCTAAACGAAATTTACATCAGCATTTGTGTTTACCTAAGCAAATGTAATTTAATGGTTTAAAACACCAGCGTTTCCTCCCCTTCTAATGCATAAATAGTTACATTACCGTAAACAAAACAAAAAAAAGTCAGCGGATGTTGTAAACGACAAAATGCGACACACGAAACTTTTTTATTTTGTTTATGAAAATATAAATCCACACAGAAGTATAAACACGCATCCATATATTTATATGTATTCATGAAAAATAATTAAAATAATTTAGGACTATATATATCAACATAAATAAATGTATACTCCACCAGCTTAACAGAAATTTATAAATATCAATATTAAAAATTCAACAACATCCAGTCAATATTTGGCTCCTGATGTTTGACACATGCTTGAAACTCAGAGTAGTGATCGCGGTGAGAAAAATATATAGTTATTTTAGCATATCTATCTATCTATCTATCTATCTATCTATCTATCTATCTATCTATCTATCTATATATATATATATATATATATATATATATATACATATATTGCTTGACAACCTAACTGCCAGGGTTTCAATTCTCGGTAGTGGATGCGCACTGCTGATGAGTCCCAAATATAGGACGAAACGGCCGCCCAGTGCTTTCTGCATTCTGTTGAGGTTTCTTTCAGACTCAATGAATTACTTATATATATATATATATATATATATATATATATATATATATATATATATATATATTATTATTATTATTATTATTATTATTATTACCATATTAGTACAAAAACGCACAATCTTAAAATTTAAAAATTCAACCTCAGCGTTGCAACCGCACGCTCCAAAATTTCTCACAATTAACAATAACACATTTCTAAAAACATCTTTCGGATTACATCTATTCTTTCGTTGTCCTATTATTACCTGGATGTAAAAAAACAAATATATTTTGATACCTGATGATGTCTGCATGAAAGCTTGTAAAAAAAAATGACCTTATGCAACTGGAATTTATAAACAGGGATCATAACATTCATCTACAGGTTTGGGGTTAATGTCATTTATTACATTTGTTTGCGAAGATGTATTCTCGCCATTTCTATCATTAACTTCAATATGTTTTTTGTATGAATGATCCATATAATGTAAATTGAATTGGACCACATACTTGATATATATATATATATATCTATATGACGCGAATTCAGCCGGTTTTCGATTCTAGCCAGAGGCAACCGGACGACTAGCCACACTGATGAGCTGTGATACTGCGAAACAGTCTGTCTGTGGATGACAATATATATGCTCCTGAAAGATTTATTTCGGTTGAGCTCTTTGGGGAGGATGTGTGGGTTTGTAAACAGTCACTATTACGGCTAATAATGCAAGTCTCTTTGGTAAATCGAATTGAGTTCTCTCAGTCACTGTGTGTTTATCTAAAAATAAATACGCTCAATTCACCTTCTTCTCTGCCGTGCGCCAGACATCATCAGGTATCAAAATATATTTGTTTTTTTACATCCAGGTAATAATAGGACAACGAAAGAATAGATGTAATCAGGGTAAAATTTCCATATAGTTTCCTCTGGTCAGCTTTCATCTTTTCAAAATATTAAACAACTCTGCAAGTCTTGTTTTCCGCCTTTGTATTAAGCACTTTAATACGTTCAGTTTTAACAGCTAATTGACTATTTGTGTTACTCTGGTATATGTATATTAACCACTAATATATATATATATATATATATATATATATATATATATATATATATAATCATTTATTTAAATATTATAACATAAATATGTTATAAAATCACTACAAAAATAGCCATTTCGTTTCGACACATCCAGTGTCTTATCAAGTGATGATATTGAATGTAGAAAAAAATTTTATTCTACATTCAATATCATCACTTGATAAGACACTGGATGTGTCGAAACGAAATGGCTATTTTTGTAGTGATTTTATAACATATTTATGTTATAATATTTAAATAAATGATTATATCTGCTCTACTCTGTATTGAGCACTCTTTAAAGAATAATAATTGTTGGTTATTGGAATTTACTCCGTATATACCAATCCCACACTTGGATATATATATATATATATATATATATATATATATATATATATATATATATATATATATTAGTGGTTAATATACACATACATATGTATATATATCTAAAATATAAAAAATATATATACATACATACATACATACATACATACATACATACATACATACATACATACATATATATATATATATGAATAAAAAATAATTTCAAGAGGATAGAAGCCAGGTAGAACTCAACGTCCAAGAGAGAGTAAGGATATACTAAAAAGGCTTAAACACTAATATTCCAGGGTCAGGATTTCTTCCATTGCAATCGTAAGTACGATCCAATTCATCATACCTATCAATTCAAAAATGAAAACAGAAAAAACAACTCCAGGAATAAAAAATAAAATTTAGAGAGAGTGTATGTATGAGAGTGTGGGACGAATGCTAGAGTAAATGAAAGCTATAGGGAGGGGTAACCGACGAGAGAAGAATAGGAAGGTCTAAAGATGAAGGGGGGATTAAAATTTAACAGAGACAAGTTTAAAGAGGGGAGTCAAAGACGGTTTAAGTGAGAGAAATATGAATATTCTCGGATTAAAGATACACCGGAAAAGAGTATACATTTTGTGGTGACATACGCACACAATAGACAATATTATCTTAAAGATCAGAAGATTAGAGAGGGAGAGGGAAAGAAAATGGTGTGGGGGAACTAACACCGATGGGCATTTATAAAAGAGCCGCTATATATATATATATATATATATATATATATATATATATATATATATATATGTATATATATATATATATATATATATATATGTTTTACCAGTTTGTGACTGGAAGGGATAATTCCGAGGAGGATATAAATCCAGGGAGATCTCGATGTAGACTAAAGAGCATTATAATGATAATAAGACGGAGACTTTAATTATCCATTTCGTTTATAATTTTTATTTCGAGAACACCGAGATGTTCAGCTCAACAGGACAAAAACTTCTCCGCAAATGGAGAAAGTACACCGAAAGGACACTTTAGAATGATGATGGGGAGGGACGGTAAGAGAGAAGTGTTGGATAACGATAGGGCTAAGAGATTAGTGGTTGGTAGTAGTCGGTTCCCTCAATCAAGAATTTTTTTCTTTTTATATTTCAATCTTGGATTGTATGTCAGTTTGGCCGATACCATTTTATGCAGGATAAATCCGGTCGATACAAATTAATTTAATTTAATGGATCTTAATCTAAATAAAATTCCGTATTAATAAAGTTATACTTAAGTATTTGTTGTTGGGCCGAAGTCTGATAGTCACTGGAGACATTGAGTTGAGGGGAACGCAAGAGGGAGATATAGAACGAGTGGTAGGATTGCGGAATTAGTGTGAGAAGTAAAAGCTGCGGTAGTTGTAGCCTTAGTAGCCTGAGCTGCCAAGATATTTTTTAATTTTTGGAACTATGTAAATGGGTTTTTACTGTGTGCTGATTGTTATGAAGTAGTCCTTAGTACGCATAATAATTAGAAATCGCAATAATATTGTCATATACAATAGGTGGAATCAGCAAATAACTTTAGAGAATTGAGAGGCGAATAGACATTCAAAAACAAATACCAAACTTAAGGAATAAGCTATGGATTATGTAAATGCTATAAGATATGTTAGTTTGGAAACATGGGTAAGGTGTATATCGGCAAAACAGTCTTAGGTCCAACCATGTGTGTAGAAGTTCGCAAAAAGTAACCAGGTCTTGTAATATTTAATATCACATACGCACTTACGCATATACACATAAGTGTTCAAATCTACATATCTACACATGAGTGTACTCCTATATGTGCTACTAACCTTATCAACGAATCGCTACTTCCTGTGTCATCTTTCCAAAATCCACGCGGTAAGCGTTTTTAGGGGATTTTAATTTTCTATTTATGCCTACACTTGAAGATAAGCTCGTTTCGTTGGTTTAATAATTGGTTAGCATTTGTGTACTTGATTAATGCGCTTCTTTCCCGTATACACAGATCGCAGGCACTGTATTTATTTTTTTGTTAACCAAAGTATTTTGGACCTCCTGTGAGATTATCCTCAGGGGTAAATTGCGAATAGTAACGTAATGTAAGGCCAATGTAACGTAACTCTAATCGTTGTGATAGATTTTTGCAAAAACGCGCGAACGCGCTCTGCTAAAATTATTGTGAAATTAACCGTAGTGTTTTGATGTTATGTAAATAAGCGTTCCTATTCAAAGGGCGATAACCAAAGATGATAAAAGTGCAACTTGGTAAATTTCAAAATGCTGTCAAATACTAGACAACTCAAATACATTTTAAAGCATTACTACTATACTCATAATATATTTTGTTCAATGGTGGTTGGTTGATTTTGATAGAGATAAAGAGGGCTTCGCGAATTTGAATTTGATTATATTTTCATGGTGGAGTGTATTGGTGATGTCAATAAGTATTTTCCAGTATTGTGACGTTGGACAGGCATGTGACTTTAAATACTGTGCGATAGAACTTGTATCCGACTAATAGCGTGTAAGACGTCTTGATAATGTTGTTGTCGTCAAGCCAACATATGTACGTACGTTTTTGTCAGATATACAATTTCGAAAAATACATTTAAACTGATATACACTATTGATCTTTTAAAACGCACTAGTTGCTGGAGAAGAGTTATTGCATATGATTAAGTTGGTTGTATTAAATTTAGTATAGTAAATAATTGGTTAATTTTAATACCTTAAAAACAAAACTGCTCTCTATTACTCACCACAGGGAACCATCCCTACCTCCCATTAGAATGTCTGATGCTCAGCTCCACGAGAGCACCTCTTTGCGACTGCTTGGTCACACACTGTCCGCTGACCTGAGATGGAACAATTACTTTCAGTCAATAGGAATTGGGATAGACAAAATCTAAGCAGACTACGAAAAAATAAGGAAAATTTCGCTGCACACAGGGACATGAGCACGAAACTGCTGTGCGTCCACCTGTATGGCAGTGAATGATGAAGGGGAAAATTGAAGCAACGGAGATGTGGTTCTACAGAAGGATGCTGAGGATAAAATGGGCCAAAATGTGAGCAACGACGAAGTTTTGAAGAAAATGGAAACAAAAAGGAAATTTAACCCGGATATAAGAGACCCGGATATAAGAGACCCGGATATAAGATAAACTCGGATATAAGAGAGATTTTATCTGGTCCCAAATTAGAGCCATACTTACCTAAACAAAATAGACCAAACCCGGATATAAGATAAACCCGAATATAAGAGACTTATTCTCCGGTCCCGACAACTCTTTTATATCCGGGTTACACTGTACTTAATATCAGGAAGCGACAGTTGAGGTTTAAGGGTCACATAATGAAGAACTGGGGCTTGGAGAAGCTGATTCTGATAGGATAGACTGAAAGCATGAGAGAGAGGAAAACAACGCACAACATACTTAGTGAGCTTGTATGAATGGATGGATGGACAAGTTTTAGGAGACATAACAGATAGAAAAAATTATTAAGGACTAAACGTGACATGGAATTGTGGAGAGCGATGATCGCCTACGTCCTGAGGAGACATGGCATATGATGAAGAAGAATATTTTGGTTATGAACAACATGAAAACCGGAATTCAACTACGACTACTTTGGTAACTCGACGTATTAAAAATGTTCCAGGTCCCAACAGATGATAAAGCTCAGAATTTGTTTCTGATTATTAATTTCATTTTTTTTTAATTTACATTTTATGAATTTTCCCCATTTTCCCCTTCTTTTTGCTCATTTGGTTCGCGAGATTCTTTTCTCCCATTTTAATTTCATCTTTTAATTCCCAGTGAAATTTAGTTGCCTCTTAATCCATTTGCTCTTTCAGCAACTATTTCTTTCCTTTGTTCGTTTTATATTCGTTTCGTTTCGTTTCATTCGCTATTTCCTGTTTTTCATCTTTTTCTTTCCTTCATTCATTTCGTCTTATTTAACTCTCTTCCATCTTACGGAGTTCCTTGTTTGTTTAATTCCATTAATTCCTTATTTTCTCTAGTTTTCTCTTCTTTTTGTTCTTTTTATTCTTTTATTTTTTTTTTAAGCGGATGCGTTTCGAAGAATTTGCCGTAGAACTTTCCATAATTTTGTAACCGTTTTCATGAACAGTGGTCAGTTATACTTTGGTTCGGTTGTTTTGTTTTACGGCATTTCAACCTCAGTGGGTCATTTAAAAAAAACTTTTTTTCCTGGTAATATTTTTGTTTTGTCAAAAACGTATTGCTGGTAATATTTTTTCTTCAAAAATGTATAGCTGGTAATAATTTTTCTACTTCAAAAATTTATTTCTGGTAATAATTTTTACAAAGAATTTCTGGTACTAAAACCTAGTTTTACACTTTCAGAATGCTTCTTACCTCAATTTCGGGGTTAACTATTTGCCCATAGCTGGGACCATGACAGGTGCTACCACCACGGGTCAGGGTGGACCTGGGAACACCAGCAATTAAGAGGTGACTTCACCCTCCTCAAAGCCTTCTGATCAGAGGCCTTGCTGTTGGACTTATTTTATCGTCTTACCCTGGACGCGGATGTAGTTTATCGTCATACTATCATTAGTTATCGTTCTAACAAAGTTTATTTTTATACATGTGTTTTTTCCTATATTGTTTTCTGTAAAAATATTAGAAATTCCATTCATAATGCAGATTTACTTTAATTTCCACACACATTTTGGCTAAGTTAAATAAACATTGTTTAGGGATGGTCACTTAATTTTAATTATGAGTGTTTCTAATATCTTCAATCGTTTATACAACAAGATGTATTTAATATATTTTGTAGGGATATTATTATGATTATTATTATTATTATGATTATTATTATTATAAATAAATAAAAATAAAGTAAATAATAATAATAATCATAATAATAATAACGACAATTATAAATAAAATAAAACAATAACATTAAAACATTGTATAAAATAAATTAAATACAAATTAAAAATAATAAAATATTCCCAGCATGCTAAAAACTTTTCCTGTCGGAAATACGGATATTCCGCTAAAAGTCGTTCAATTCAAACTCTTCACCACAATCCTTGGTATTGGCAACACGTATTCGACTCCTCTGTGATATGGCGTGTCATAATACGCAGTAAATTGTCCCTTTTATGATGTGTATCATAAAACAATTGTAACCTAAATCATACACACGCTAATACACAAAAAATTTTGATAATTGTATGAAATTAACATCCAATTTATCATGCTTTTCCTTTTATTTGTGTACGTTTTATTTCCTGTCAAGTTTGCTTTTATCTCCGTGAACACGAGACTGATTTCCGCTGACTTTATGCGAGTTAACCACCCATAATCTGCATTATCTACAAAGAATTTTTTATGGGTGAAGATATTTGTGTGTAATTTTAATTTTTTATTTTATTTCAGCTAAGATCATTTAATTTGTGCCTGGTATAATACATATGTATGTGTGTGAGAAAGAGAGATGCCGGAAGAAGAAAGAGTTTGAATTATTAAATGTTTACTTATTTTATCCCTACACAGTGTATACCGGAGATTACATTCCTCTCGTCAGGGGACTTGATTCTAATATTGAACTTATTTGCAGAAATCATATATGTGAATAGTCAATTAAACATATATGTGAATAGTCAATTAAACATATATGTGAATAGTCAATTATCCCTGGCCTAAATTATCACTTAGTGGAAAGTGTACCACGTGATAGCATATTAAGATTTCTTGTCCAATCAGAATTTGCTATTCAAAAGTTCAGACAGCTCTTTTTATTTGTATTGTTGTTGAACATATGAAACGATAGACACGAAAATAGTCCGGTTTTCAGTGTGAAATAACTCAGTCCCGTTCTGCCTTGTCTACGTTCGTATTGCCCGAATTTGCTTTTGTCTGTCGACACCATTTCTTACTTTGTGAATATTTTGCTTTATTCTAGTTAATTTGTCATGCATGTTGTGTTTATTTGTTTATAAGTTATAGATTGTTCATATACCTGTTATTATAAGTTGGAGCGTATTATACGCAATTTATTGATATAAAAATGGTAAGTCTTCCGTTTCTTATTCTGTGCATGTAGTTCTTATATAACGACCAACGATTGACACGAACATGCTTTTAAAACGCATAATCCCAGATTTTCTTAGTGAAGCAAATTTCAACATTATCGATGAAAATTATTAAAGACCTGCAGACATTTCAGTAATCTTACTTCTCGATGGCTAAGAACATATTTCTTTCTTTTCCGGTTATTTTACATTAAAAAACGTCCACGTAATGGTCTCCTTTTTATGACAATATTTATTGCAAGTTAAACATAAATTAGTCCATTAACATTATCTTATATCGATAGAAATTGATGCGAGAAAATCCAGTTATATTTGCCACCATACTTATTATTGTTGAACATAAGAAACTATAGACACGAAAATATAAGTTATAGATTGGTTATATACCTGTTATTTTAAGACATTTTTATGTTTATACATTCTTTTTTATAGATACAATATTTACGTAAATGCTCTGTTTATAATAAACAGTATTAACAACATTTATCGGCCTGAATGTCCGAGAAATTGTCATAGAAAATATGCGTCCTCCGACAGGAACCGAACCTGTATCCTACAGGGAACTGTCATATCGCCTGACGTGCTTTAACCGATTGGGCCACAGAGGAGTGTTTCGGTTAGCAAGGTCGATTTTACTGCTTTTAAATACAATTCTCCATGATTTTCTCTCATTCATTCATATCTGCTCAATCCAAATATAAACAAATGACGTGATACGTTATGAAATGGACAAAGTCCGACAATTATTTTTAAGACATTTTTTATGTTTATACGTTCTTTTTATAGGTACAAATATTTAAGTAAGTGTTTTGTTTATAGTAAACAGTATTAACAACATTTACCGCCCTTAAAATTTCGTCGGAGGACGCATATTTTCTATATTTACCCATAACAGAGGTGGAGAAAATGGATTCATATCTTTCCCAAGGTAATTAGCAAAGAAAGCGAACGCTGTAATTGACTCACGCGCCTATACACAAATATGCATACATGCATAAATATATAAGCATAAACACACACACACATATATATATATATATATATATATATATATATATATATATATATATATAACGTAAATCATTCATACGAAAAACAAATAATGAAGTTAATTATATGGCAAGAATCACTCTCGCAAACAATATTTAATAATAAAATACAATCAACTTCGAATCCGTTAATGAATGGTATGATCCTTGTTTATAAATTCCGGTTTTATCAGGTCTTATTTTTCTACTAGCCGGGCTTTCAGTCGTTTCGAACGACCATCATCAGGTAGACATTTCAGTGTGTTTTTGCTAAATTCCAGGTAGTAATGCGACATCGAAATATTATTAAATATTGTTTGCGAGAGTGATTCTTGCCATATAATTAGCTTCAGTATTTGTTTTTCGTTTGAATGATTTACGTTACATAAATTGAATACGCACTACATAATTGATATATATATATATATATATATATATATATATATATATATATATATATATATATATATATATATATATATATATATATATATATACTTAACCTCTACTGCGTGAAACTAACTCTCGCCTGGATACTTCCCTGAACGCTAAAATCCTAATATATTCAAATCTAGGGACAATTGTTATCTATTGTACGTAACCTCAGAAATTTCACTTACTACTTCCCAATCTAACGTTCATATTATATACTACATTCTAGCTTGAGTAACTGTTAGGCCTTATAATGAGAGAACTTCGGGAAAAAAAACAATTGAAATTACAAGCATCTCTTTTATGCGCGTGTTTAGACACAACAACAGCAACAAAGTCTGTCCGATGAAGCACTAATGGATAAAAAGCGTCACAAAAACGTTTTCCAATTTGTTATACATCTTCTCTTTGAAACTGTTCTTGATATATAAAAATTTGTACATCCTTATCCCATCACAATCATGAAACCCCTGACACATGTGGGTTGTCGAGGCACCACATGCATCGCAATAGAAGTTGTGTTTCCGGAACAAGAATTTTCCTTCTCCTAGACAGTTTGCCAGTCAAGGCTTTGGAAACCAGTCTGTCCTGCTATTAATTCAGATTTTTCCTTCTCCTAGACCGGTTGTCAGCTAAGGCTTCAGAACTCAGTCTGTCCTGCTATTTAAACAATTATGCATACGTAAACACACACACACACACACACATATATATATATATGTATATATATATATATATATATATATATATATATATATATACTTAACCTCTACTGCGTGGAACTAACTCTCGCGTGGATATTTCCTTGAATGCTAAAATCTTAACATATTCAAGTCTAGGGACAATTATTATCTATTTTCTGTATCTTCAGAAATTTCACTTCCTACTTCCCACTCTAACGTTCATATCACACAACCCATTCTAGCTTGAGTAACTGTTAGGCTTTATAATGAGAGAACTTCAGTAAAAATAAATATACATATTATTTCAAATCTTTTAAAATTATAAGCATCTTTCTTTCATGCGCGTGTTTAGACAAAAGAACAGCAACAAAGCCAGTCTGATGAAGCACTAATGGATAAAAAGCGTCATAAAAACGTTTTCCAATTTGTTATACATCTCTTCGAAAATGTTCTGGATATTTAAAAAGTTGTATATCCTTATCCTATCACGATCACGAATCCCGTTAGTCATTTGGGTGGTCGGGACACCACAATAGAAGTTTTGTTTCCTGGACAATATAGACTGATGGATCACAACCCCCTTTAGGCCTGTTTGAATTCAGAATTTTGCTTCGCTTAGATAGGTTGCCAGTCAAGGCTTTGGAACCCAGTCTGTCCTGCTATTAATTCAGATTTTTCTTTCTCCTAGACCGGTTGCCACCATGTCTTGCTAGCAATGCAGATTTTTCATTCATCTTGACTGGGCTGTAGAATCCAGTCTGTCTTGCCATTATTTCAAAGATTTCCTTCTACTAGACCAGTCGCCAGCCAAGGCTATAGAACTCAGTATGTCCTGCTACTCATTCATATTTTTCCTTCTATACTGGTTTCCACCCAAAGCTATAGAACCTAGTTTGTTCTGCTAGTAATTCAGAGTTTTCCTTCTAGAGCGGTTGCCACCAAAAGCTATATCTGTCCGACTATTGAGATGTACTCATACTTTTCCCGCAAGTGAACGTAATGAATTCGACACTCCGATTTCTCAATCCAAACGACAAACTATTACACCAACATGTCTTTTGTGGTAAATACACAGTGTCCGTTAATTATGAGTGGAGTAAATTCAGGCAGTGTCTGCTCGGTGACGACAGAACATTAATAGCTTATTTTTGGAAGTGTTGAATCTTTCATGCCATTTTTTTCTTTTCTATAGAGCCATTGCAACTAGATAAAATGAGAGAGCAGGTGCCAGGTTGTCATCTTCTAGATTTTGAGGAGGGGCTCTCATAAATTATAGTATATTTAGCATAGCTTTTTTTTTTTTTGATTTGAGAATTTATCTACATATATTGTTAATATAAGACACAGCATCCTGTAGTAGAAGATGATGTTACTCCGGGAAGTATTGTCGGCATACGTCGTTAGTTTAGATCCGTAGTAATTCTTTAAAACGATAACTTGGTCTTTAGCCTGAATTGAATGCAAGGTGTGATGGATAAATTGTCGTCTAAATTACGCAAACATGAAAATAACACTGACATCGCATTTTATCAGATATATTTACGAAAATTACCCCCAAAATATCTTGAAATAATAAAGAATAAATTTTATCAATAAAATCGCCATTGGCTTCAACCACGGCCTCCAGACGGCTTCGGAATTTTATTCTTCTGGATGGTTTCGTTGTTTAAACTGGTCAATGCTGCCTTAATCCTTGCCTTCAGTTCATTTTTTATGTTTTAAGGAGTTTTCTCGGTCTCTCGCCCAACTGCGCCCCACGCATAATGCTCAAGAGGGTTGCAGTCTGGGATGTTTTATGGCCAGATGTAAGAGATGATGTGGTCGAGGTGATTGTGTGACGGCCATGACTGGGTTCTCCTGCGTGTGTGGCATGTTGCAGAGTCGTGTTGCCATACCGAGCGTCTTCCAGCAGTAATCTTCTTGTCCAAGAACACTTGATGTAGTCCCTCGTATTGAGTCTGAGGCCCTCAACAACAACTTATGGAGGTCTTTTCTTATCAGAACGATCAGAGTGAGTTTTCCGAGTTTTTGCACCATCGTAATCACCATTAGACTCATCAAAACCTTTCGGAATGATCTGTCTTCAGATTGACACCCAAACACTCTGAAATGTTGATATTAGAGATTCCGGTGCAAACCTCAAGCAGTAGAGCATGACGTTTCCAATTTTCTGACGGAGTGTATTACGTCATGCTGCTCTTTTTCTCACAAACGGTGCCCAACTGACTTTATTATATAGTGAACTAGCCAAATTCACAAACAAACAACGCGCATGCGTGGAATAAAAGATGGCAACTATTTACCCATTGCACCTTCTATGTGTGTGAGCATATATCTTTTCATGTTTGCTACATTTAATGGTGATTATTGCTAAAAATTGGAACCATTCCTATGTGTAGACAGTATAGATATAGAAATGAAGACAGCATGCCGACCATCAGTTACAAGTCTCAACCGATTATAATTCTTCTTCGGGACGTTGGCGATCAAGGTTCTCAGTAATTCCTTGCACTTTGTAGATCTTAATAACTTTGTGCTTTTTTGCCGTCTCTCTCAAAACCTGCTAGCCCAGCGATTTTTCTCAAGCTTTTCTCTGTGTCGCTTGCCTTCAGTCTGTACTGAGTGTAAAAATGTTCCAAGCCGTCTTTCGTTAACAGAATTTTCAACTCTCTTTTCTTGTTGTGATGTATAAAAGCAATTTTTGAGATGAGTCCATACACATAGTGATTTTCCAAGCATAGCTCACATGTGGCACAAGTCCGAAAGTATGGAGCACCCAGTGAGGATCGAACTCACTACTCAGTCGTAATTGTTCTAGCGAGATAAGCTTGCCCTACACGTTCATATATGGTATAACTACAAACATTGTTCAATCATGACATCCACAGTCGCGGTGCTGTCGGTATTACACCGACCCAAACTCTCTTCGTGCAATGAGGAGTTATTGCTGGATAAATGGAATTCCCGGGAACGGGTGCCTTCTCCCATTTAAAATGACGACGACAGATAATATGCGTCGATCCTGGCCAAGAATTATGGCTTGCTATAATATTCTGTCCTTTGTAGAACTTAAAAACGTTTGTCTTTTATCTAACTTTTTCAAACGTTACACCGCCATTCCATTTCCTCAGACTCGCCAAGTAGGTTCTATTTTAATTTACTCTATTTTCTCTTACCTTCAATCTGTCCTGGATGCATCACATTTTCCAAGCCGTCTTTCTTTATTATGTGATCCAGAAAGCAGTATCTATTTTTCTCTTTTCTTTTTGTTCGGTATAAGTGCACTTTTGCTGCCATTATCTCTAGAACTTCATCGTTGCTCACGTCCTCGGTCTATGATATTTTCAGCACCCTTCTACAGAAACATATTTTCGTTTTTTTAATTTGTTTCTTCATCCAGGACAACATTGTCCATCATGCACTTTCATATAGGAAGACTGATACTACAAAAAATTTCTTTGTTTTTAACGAGTGCTGGACTTAGTTGGACAGCAATTGTTCATTTATTGTAAGTTTGGTCGAATACCATCGTATTTTTTATTCTTTCTTTCTTTTTTGTATTCAATTTGTATACGGTTCCAGCAATATTTCTGCTTGTGCCAGGAAAAATACGAACATACATTCTTTGTTGCCTTCTAAATACATTCGGGTTCCTTAAGTCATTATCAAATATTTTTGTTGATAAATAGCATCGTGTCTATAGTTGAAAAAATCGTAGGTAGACGCCTCACTCTAAAATGGATTTCTTACCTGCGATTGTTCTGATTCACCAGAAATATATTTTATACGTTTTCCGTAAAAAATCAATGAGATATAATAGTGTACATTGGAAAAAAGAATTCTTCTATAGGAAAACTGGCGGCAACGTCTTGGAGGTTTTTGCTCTTGGGGAGATAAAATAGTTCTTTTAAGATTTTTGTTTGGAAACAATTGCTCTATGTGAGAGCCAGCGACAGTCTCTTACGAATACCGTAGTTTGTATTTGATAAAAAACTTTATCGGTAAATACCAAAAAGTATCTCTCTCTTCGAAAAATCATGGATTTATAGTCCTAGCTATTTTAGTTTTTGATACTACAGGGTGCTCCACAAAAAAAAAACAGGAATTTTATTACAATTTATTTACATATTGGAATTTTTGTTGAAGCTATTTGAAACAATATCAATGGATAAAAATTTAGCAGCTTAAAAAGAACAAAATACAAACGATACGTGTGGTATTCAAACTAACGTAATCTGGCCAGTTTTCATGGCATTCTATAGTGCCTAAGTTGGGTGTTCTTTCTTAAAGAGGGCAATTACTGTGGCATCCTGGAATTAAAAAATGGTTCAGACATGTATATGATAGAGAGACACCTTGGTTTAATGGATAGCGGCTCAGTCAAAAGAATCAGAGCCGAGTTCGAATTCCAGTTGAATCCATTGCATTAGCTTACGTTCTAATATCCTTGGGAAGGGTATCAATTCTGTTCTCCCACCCCCAACAGGATACATAGCAGGACAGACTGGCTTGGATGGCAACTGGTCTACCGCAGAAAGAAATGACAACCTACAGCAGGAAAGTCTGTCTTGTCAGTCATGTATCGAAAGATACATGGTCGCCTAAGCGTGTATCACGCATGGCACATAACTGACTGACTGATTTGTTAGTCAATATTTTGTTCATTTGGAACAACAAACGGTTAATAAATTTATTTATTTTTTGTTCATTCATATAGTAAAATATATAATTATTTTTTGTATGTAAGCTTATTTTTTTCATCATATAGTAACTCTAAAATTTCTTGTTTTCTTGGTATCTGTGGGTCACACTGTTTATGGTGATTTTCAAGTGTAGCTCAGGTGTGGCACCAGAAAATAATTAGGTACCTCAGTGACTTAATTATCTCCAATGCACGTGTATGGTTATATCATAAAATTTAAAAAGTGACCAGTACATAGGTTTAGCGCTTTTCGTTTCACAAGTAAATATAATACTTTTCAGATGAAAACAGCAATTGTGTCTTATCAAGAACAAACCCCTGAAGATGACTTTGTGCTAATAAAAAAAGTACTTAGGAAAAAAATGGATAAAAATCAACATTGTAAGAAAATCGTCCGGAAATATGAGAGGATACTCTTAAGTAAAAGTAGATAAAACTTGTTTAAATATTTAATGAGACATGTTTTAATGACAACATGCTTCCAAAATATACGCAATTTATATATATATATATATATATATATATATATATATATATGAGATTTGAATATAGTGGTGAAGATTTGGTGCAGAACCATCCACTCCTTTTGAAGGGCCAAATACAGAGATTTAGTGCGTTACGTGCCACAGGGTGCCCAAACGACCCTCCGAAGGTTTTGATTTCCGAGTTCTCCTTCTCCTATATCTGTTGCCATCCAGGGCTATAGAACCCAGTCTGTCTTGCTATATACCCATAGCTGGAGATAGAAAAAGAGGATTCACACCTTTCTCAATGGTATTAGCACGTAAGTGAATGTAATGGATTCGACTGGAATATGAACTGCGTCCAATCCGCTATATATTACTACACCGTGCCTTTTACATATATATTTATATATATATATATATATATATATATATATATATATATATATATATATATATATATATATATGAAGAAATAAAGTGTGCTATATTTATGGGATAAAGTGCTCAATATCAGAGATAGAGCGTGTATAAATATAAATATATATATATGCTATAATACAAGAATTATTTATCAGAATTCGAATAAGATATTCAAAGGTATGTAGTTTTTATAACCGATTACGCAAAAGTACAAATGCGCACCACCTGTGACACGAAACACGTCAAGTCGGTAGACCAGCTCCTGTCAAACACGCTGTAGCATGTCTTGCGTAACATGCTCCAGCGCCTCACTGATTCCCTGCGTAAGTTCTACTACGCTTGTAGGAATAGGTGGATATAGACCTGTCTATTCAGATAGCTCCATAAAAAAATCAGAAGGTCATATATCAGGTGAACTTGGTGAGCATTTCAACAGTACATTGCCATTATCATTGGCACGCCCAAACCATCTTCCTGGTAGCTTCGCATGTAACAGACAGCTTTCCTGTTTAGATATTTTGTGACATGTCCGAATTTGTTTTGAAGACGGTGCATTTTTCTTAAATTCTCGCAAAAACGCAAGATGAAAATTCTTGTTTGACAGTCTTCGAGCATATTCTAACACACAGTATGTCTTTTCAGTTGCAGAAAATAAACATTCAAATTATTTAGATTTTACACATTTTTTAAAATTTGAGATCATTTGAATGGGAATTGGCTCTGTTATTAGGCTACAAATTGATGTAAACTTTTTAGGATAACCTGTATATCCTCTAACTAGTACCCAACACACAAGGCCTAGAGATTGCGTTCACGCTTGAAACAGACTGTCACCACTCAGTTTTAACGCCAGTGTCCACTTTTATATTTACACAAACTATATCCTGGATATTGAGGACATGTATGCATACACGTAGCATATATTAAAATTATATATATATATATATATATGTATGTATATATATATATGGGTAACTATACTCGTGTCGAAAAACCGTCGAACTCTTGATTCAACAATAGCCAAATCAATCACGAAGGGAAAAAAGGGTTTTAAAAAAGAAAGTGCCAGGAACATGAAAGTCTGTCGAAAATAATTGCACAGATACAGGTTCAAGGCCCAAAGAAAAAAAACCGATACGAGTAAACAACTAACTAAAGAGCTCAATACAAACGTAGAGCAAACCTAGTCAAACCTAATGAGCCAGACAAAACCTACCAAGGTTTCACTTAGGCAGATCGTCAGGGTAGGCTGGCCTGACGATCTGCCTAAGTGAAACATTGGTAGGTTTGTCTGGCTCATTAGGTTTGACTATATATATATATATATATATATATATATATATATATATATAGTGATTTTCTAAGCCCGGCTTAGATGTGGCACGAGGCCGAAAGTATGGGGCACCCAGTGAGGATTGAATTCACTACTCAGTCGTAATTGATCTATCAAGACAAGCTTTCCAGCCATTACACCACGCCGAGGTCCCCTATATGTATTTGTATATAACTTGTTAGAATATTCACTTCGGAGAAAACATTGAGAATCAGGATATATGTTTTAGATTTTAGCATCATTTGCCTGAAGCGCAGGCAAGGCACAAATATATATTTCTTAAACAGTTTTATCAACACCGAAACAGGGCTTCCATGACCGTATAACGCAAAATAACACCGTGCGAGAAATCACGTGTACAGAGATTCAACATCTATATAGATTATCTAACAAAATGTTCCCTCTCTGTATCACAACCCCAGTTACCGAGTGTAATCATGTTCTAAGTTCATTTTCACTCTGAATATTCCTTGTTTTGTGCATCTTAGGAGTCGAGGCGCATTAGGAAGATATGCCATCTGAATTAGTTTTAAAGAATGCATTTCATCCGAATTTAAATTATTTATCATTACATTTCACTGTCAGCAGTTATTTTTCTTAGTCTGAATAGGCCATACTTTTTTAACCCACTCATATCTCCTGAAAGGAGAAGATCAACCTTTCTGTATACCATGTCAAACCCCATTCACAATTAAACACATTCTAACAGACTGCATTGCTTTCACAGAAACAAGAAAAAATCTCTACAAAGAAAATAATATTAAAGATATATTGGAAAAAAAAAAACAGCCCCCAAATCATTTTTTCGTATTTCAAAAAAATCGGCCTCTATCAGAAAATTTAAAAGAAAGTTATACGTTTAAAAGGAAAAAGGAACAATATTAAAAAAAAAAGCCATCGGCATTAAATGACTCTTTGAGGTTGATATGCCGTAAAACAAAACAAAACAAACAAAATCTTAGTCTGATCTCAGGAATTCTTTCTTTGAGTCAAGTATAGAGTATCTTGGGTTTACATGTTGTTAAATGAAACACGTGTGAAGGTCCTGATAGAATAAAGTCCACTACAAGAATATGGCGAATTCAGAGACTGAATCCATCATAAAGACATGTAAAAGAAAACAAACAAGACCGATATGTATGTACAAACAAGTATATGTATTAAACAACAACAGGACTTACAATGAACAAAAACATTAACGTGTGTGTGGAAATTTCGTGTTCAGTGAATGTTCGTACGTACGTGTGTGTGTGTTTATTTGTTTCATGGCGTTTCCCCCAAAAGGGCAAAACGCAAATTTCCGCGAGAGATCACATTATAGATGTGTTCGCTGAAAATGAAGAATGAAAAAGAGGATGGTTCAGGGTCTCGTCGCAGATATATATTGTCGGGAGTGCGTCCCCAATGAACATTTAGGAAATAAAGGCGGAGTTAACTCCGACACTAGTAACACGATCCAGATTCCTCATTACTTGGAGAAGGAATTCTTGATGGATTATTCCTGCTCTTTCGAGAAATACCATTAATCATCACGAATAAGAGCGTCTTTGGACAAAATAATAAATCCTTTATAATTTAATTTTATATTTACTGAGCTATTTCCAGATCTGAATATGCTTAATATGCTTGTGTAACTACCATCTAGTGGTCACGAGTTCAATTCTTAGATCAAATGGTGGAATACTAAGTACAAGAAATAACTGGCATCACAGGGACACTGTCATAAGAAACAAAAGATATCCCATATCCGCCTGGATATGATCAGGCTGTAGATAGTCTGTTATGGGACCTAACCATAACGAGAGAGTGAACTCTTCCTGACACTATGAATACTGCGCCTCTCAAGAAACGAGACGGAATCGAGTCGATCCGATAGTAGTTCACTCCAAACCAGACTGACAGTCATACTAACACCTTCCACATCTTGTATTATTATTCTGTGTAATATATCTTTGTTATTTCTACTCTTGTGTTCGTGTTGTTTTCTTCCTCGGTCCTAACCTTGGACCATAACATAGTCGAAACGTTGTGTCTATAAAAACATCTATATCGAGTAATATGAGAAGAAATGTTCGCTATAATACAATTATGTAATCGTGTGTCATGATTGAAATGCTAATATTTCAGGGAAGTATTACGAAAATTGTACTGACAAATAAAGCAGAACAATAACTTAGAAATTACGAATTTAAGCTCAGCACTAGATTGGAAATTAGATCTTACCATTTTATTATTGAAATGGCTAGATATAACTGGAAGATTTATGCTATTTCTTCACTCGCACTTATCGCTTGTAGAACAGTTTTCCGAACTTTTGTTTATCAACATTGATCTTCAAAAATTTATATGCAATTTCAATCGTTGTCATTTCTCTTTTTAATTCCTCTTCTTGTATTTGTCTCTATCCACAATAATAGTTTTTTCTCTTTGTAATGTTTTTTCCTATCCTTGTCTCTTGGAGATTTTATTGCCACGCCTGGGGATAAATAAATGTTGCAATGTCGATAATATATAATATATAATATATGTCTAAATATATTTTTAGATAATACAAGATTATTGTTATCATTTTAGAGACTTGAAATCTGTCGTTATTTAAAGCATTTTGTTTATATAAAGTAATAATATTAATTTAATAAAACGAGGATGTGTTTTCTCACCGGCCTTCTTCAATCATTACGGCGCAGCGAACTTGAGACAATCAGAAGTCTTACAAGGATTCTTTATTGCAACAACAATCTTAACGATATAAAGTATACAGAGGAGACAAATTCTACGGGTTATCAACCTTTTTCAGGCTCTTTAAACCATAAATATTTGTGCATTGTAAGAATGTTCTGAAGACAATAATGATACAAGACTTATAAATTAAAACATATCTGGTTAGAGAAAGTGGATTCATACCTGTTCTAAGGTTATTTGCGACACCACAAAAATTGGAACTCGGCTCTTCCAATTCCAATATAGAGCTGTTATCCATTATACTACATCCAAGGATATAACAATGGTATTGCCCAGTGGCCTCCCATCTAGGTGCTGATCAGGCACGACGATCAAATTGCATGAAGACGAGATGCCACATTAGGACTAATAGTATAGCTTACTGATCATTGGATTTTATCGAAAATATCTTAATATATATCGGCAGCACCGGACCATATGTGGCAACCATATTCTGGTCATGGACCAATGGTTGACTTCAGATACGTTCAGGAGATAAAACACAGTCGATCACATAAACTGAACCAGGAAGAGCAATTGATTTCCTGTCAGCCGTTAATATTAGCCCGAGAAGACGCACCAGGGCTCGATCTTGCTTCACTTCGATGATCGTACGAAAACTGGTGTTTGAACATGATATAGCCGTAAGCCAAAAAGACACAGAAATGAAAATGATGGAGGATGTGATAAAAGAAAGGAAGACGAAGCGATAAAATATTAAATGTAAGAAGAGAGAATGTATTGCTGATAGAAAAAGTAATATTAAAAGATGCGAACGATGTCTTCACGAATATAAGCAAAGCGTTAAGAAATAAGAAAAGTTTGTTTGAAACAAAAACGATTGTGATGTAATATTATGTTAATAGCCCAAGATTCCTTCTGAAAGTTGCGCAAAGTATTAAGAAACCAGTACAAACAGTTAGAAACAAAGAAAAGCAGAGTGAACTGTTATGTGATATCTGCCCTCCTGTGTGACAGTGAGTGGTAGCCAATCTCCTCAAAGCAGAAACAGAGACAGGAGACAACCGATATGTGCTTCTACAGAGGGTCGCTGGGAATACCATGTACAAGTGAAATGAGTAAAGCGGTATTTTTAAGGTAAATGGAAATAAAACAAAAAGGGACAAACTGAGCAACGGAGAGGGTTAAAGAAAATTTTGAGGGCACATAAGGAGGAGAGAGGACCAGGGAAAAGGACACACTAAAGGCAAGCTGCACAAAGGAAAGTAGCGATGAACTTATCGAAACGAGCTCATGTATATTGTTGGAAGAAGAGGGATAGAGAATGAAAAACCTATAAAATTCAAATTCCAGGCAAATGCATTACATTCACTTACGTGCTAATATCCTTGAGAAAGGCATGAATCCTCTTCTCCCCTCAGCTATGGATAAATAGCAGGACAGACCGGGTTCTATAGCCTTGGATGGCAACAGGTCTACCGTAGAAAGAAATGACAACCTACTGCAGAAAAAACAATTCTGCCTCGGCGGTCATGTATCAAAAGATACAGGATCTCCTAACCGTGTATCACGCATGGCAGATATTTGACTGATTAAAGTCGTGTTTTTCTAAGCGGAAATGTTGTTCTACAGGGAATAATTTTCCGTGGAGAGTCGATTTAATCCGATTCCGATAATTATTAATTCTTCTGGGAAAGGGCATTCAAATTTTCCATATATGGCTTCTGGCATAGAGTGCATTCTAATAAGTAATACATACATACATATATATATATATATATATATATATATATATATATATATATATATATATATATGTATATAAGCTACACATGTTTCCGATTACACCGATATGATAAAAATCACAATTTATTTTGTCTTTAAATTCGATTCCTCAAATTAATACGAAGTTTTGAAGAAAAATATTTTTTGTGGTAATTTTGTACGTTATTTTGCAACTTTCCTCGAGTTATTCTTTTTACAGTTCCAAAATCAACCTACCCTAATATATATATATATATATTAGTGTAGGTTGAAAGTTGCAAAATAACGTAAAAAACTTCCATCATATATATATATATATATATATATATATATATATATATATATATATATATATATATATATATATATATATATATTAGGGTAGGTTCATTTTGGAACTGTAAAAAGAATAACTCGAGGAAAGTTGCAAAATAACGTAAAAAGTTACCACAAAAAATATTTTTCTTCAAAACTTCGTATTAATTTGAAGAACCGAACTTAAAGACGAAATAAATTGTGATTTTTATCTTATCGGTGTAATCGGAAACATGTGTAGGTTAAATTTAAACCGAGTCTTAACGAAAGGAAAAGAAGAAAATACGCTTCATAATGGATATTTTTAAGTTTAGTATCTATTATTTTAATAAATGAAATTATAAAATATAACAAAAATAAAACAGACTAAAATATTTAGTTTAAAATACAAATAACTACTTACGAACGCCGTTTTATTTACGGGATATTTCGTCAATATTTTTGCTTACTGTTTAAGCTTTTAGCTAGCAAAATATCTATTGTATTTTGCATCAAAATATACTTAACTATTTAAAAAATATACAACTTTTATAATTATTGTAATTTGTTTATATTTTCAAAGTTAGTGTGTTTTATTAGAATGTTTGTTTACAAGCTAATCTCAGAACTAACTCTACTTTTAGGTAAGTAAACTTTACTTTTAATTTAATAATGTATTTCGAACTTTATTTTCAAATTTATTTTGAAAAATATTTTTGTGTAATTTCCGATAATACATATATTTTCTTTTTCAGATATTTTAATAAAAATGGCAGGAAAAAAGCATCCCAAATGGCCTTATAGCCTTATCAAAATCCCACGGTATGCTGTTGAGTTGATCAGGGGTGATGTATCTTCCAATCTTGGATCCAGTCTTGCTCTTGGATATGAGGGCTATGGGCCTTCTTATCCCCAGTATTAATATAAAAAGATATTTATATAGATAAATGTAAAATTGACAGAGCAAAGGCTAAAGTGAAAACAAATCCCCATCAAAAACATGATGAAAAGGTGAAAAATGTTCTTTGTATTGGAGTTGACAGGAGAACTGACAAAGACACAGTAATGTACAAGGAAATAGTGGAGGAAAATGGAGAGAAAACTCTGGAAAAAAAAACAAGGGACTAGAACGCCACTTGACTGTCAAAGAGTAGATGCCATATGAAAGTGAATATCTGACACATAGGGTTCTTCCTAATATTGGTGCAATTGGTGTGATTCTTGCCGAACAAGTGGTTGAAGTTTTGCATGAATTCAACAGTGTGAGCACTATCAAGGCTATCCTTTTTGACGACACTAATGCCAATTTAGGCTGTGAACGTGGATTTGTTCCACTTTCAGAAAGGAAACTTAACAGAAATCTTCACACTATTGGTTGCTCCTTGCACCAAAATAAACTTCCGTTTAGAGCTCTTTTTAAACATGTAGAAGGTACAACAAAAAGCCACTGGGTAAATCATGTGCAAATGATTACCATAATTTACCCCAAATATCATTTTCAGCTTTTTATTTTTTAAATTGAAAATACATATACCCTTAGTTGTGACCAAAGACTCCTTTATGAATATACAGTGGGTGTTTCTAGAGGTAAGGTGGACTCTAGATTTGCATCATGGAATATTGGTCCATTAAATCAGGCAAGGTGGTTAACTTTAGCCATCAGGCTGATGTGTTTATGGACTCGTGGTGCATACCCACACAATCTTTCAGCCAAACTCCACAGTTTAAGAAATTTTATTGTGAATGTGTATGTCATTTGCTGGTTCGAAATTAAAAGAAATAACAAGTTCCACAATCAGCAAATGTATATTTTCAATATGATCCAAATGATTAGGAAGCAACCATATGAAAGCCAACAGATCACATTGAAAAATATACAATACAATGCTTTCGCCTTACTGCCTGAAAATATCATATATTCAAAACATTATATATTTATATTTATGAAAACATTTTATAAAACTTGCATACAACAGTTTCGTATTTAACAATTAAAATATTTAATCCTTGAAAATGGCTAAATGTATAGCCGAAAGCGCTCGGATAAAAAGAACATTCGGACAGTTTTTATATAATTTATCATCAGAAAAGAAATAGTATAAAAAACTAAATAAAATCAACTTGTCTGTCGTATTCAGTGAAATGTGCATGAAAGACGGATTGATACCTAAATACACACACACATACACGCACATATATACATATGTGTGTATGTGTTTGCGTATGTGCGTGTGATTGTACTTATCTATATTACAACGAGCCTCATATGTCTATTATTGTTTTATCTACTTCTGTATGTCATGTATTTTCTAGATGTGGGCGATAAAATTTCTCATTTTGCTAACTTTGTTCTTACGGGATTTTATATAAGTTCGTTAGGTATTCACTAATTTCCGTTCTACTCCTTACCTACAACGGGTTCTTTCAGTGTCAAATCATCCAACCCCTCTCTCCTCATGAAGAAACCAAGAATTTGCAATATGTTCTTTCAGTTGATAAATACGCATTTGATTCCAGTCCCCCCCCCACACACATATATATATATATATATAATTATAAAAATTTAGATCAGCCGATTCCGCTACCATGTTTTCAACCATTCATTATCTTCAGACGATTTCGGTCAATTGATTTCCTAAAGCTATATTTTTAAAAATCAAATAATTTACGAACGTCATATTTTTTTACGAAAATAAATAAATGAACAAGCGCAATACGTAAAGTGTGGTACAAGGTCAGGAGGAGTGTGTGTGTGTGTGTGTGTGTGTGTGTGTGTGTGTGTGTGTGTGTGTGTGTGTGTGTGTGTGTGAATAGTTGTCATTATTTATTTGGTGGTTGTCCGCATGTTGATTCTGGGACGGTTTTACGTAAACACCGGTTGTGAGAGATAAAATTACTTTCTCATTCTCTGATGGAGCTTAATAAAAGAGTAAAAATGAAACATTTTAGATTTATAATCATTTTATATCCTATCCTATCATATATATATATATATATATATATATATATATATATATATATATATATATATATATAGTGACAGAGAGGGAGAGTGATGTACAGATATGAACTGGAACAGATTCATAGATGCTAAAAAGGAATGTGGGATTGGTACATAAAATGAATTGAGTAAAAGAGATTGATCGAAAATAATTGTGATCAATTATAGACAAGAAAAGCTCTATACTAAACATTGAATCTGTTACGAAAAAAGAACTAAACAAAATGAACACAAAACAATCAGATTTAAAAAAGACTCGTAACTGGAAAAACCGAATAAAAAAAGAATGTTAACCACAAATACTTTTTTACACCCAACCCAGTTCTGCGGAATCAGAATCGACGTTGAGTTTAAGCAACCGAATGAGCCAATTACAGTAAAGTGCCATGCAGATTTAAATTTTTTCCACTTTGACGAATGCAACTATCGATTTTTTTGGCATGCTAGTTAACATTCGTGTCAGTCAGATGTTGGCTCTCACGCTGGCCAATAGAATCTTCTTGCCTATTTGTGGCAGCCAGCTATAGGCTATCACTCTGGCTCGTAGAAAATGGCCGCAAACTACATGAAAACTGCCGTAGAAGCATGAAAAAATCGAATATTTCCACTATCGGTAAGAGTTGGGAAATGCAAAGTCGGTCTTGGCCTTCCCGCTAACTTGGAGCATGTGCATGTAAATACTGGTGCAAATGCGTCGAACATTGCAGCCGTGCAGCCGTGCATTCGTTACACACATCCAACCTTTTATATATAGAGATATTATTAGGATCCACACGGATTATATAGCATCAGGTAGATTACCCTGTACTATATATATATATATATATATGTATAACTGTCAGGGTTTCAATTCTCAGTAGTGGATGCGCACTGCTGATGAGTCCCAAATATAGGATGAAACGGCCGTCCAATGCTTTCTGCATTCTGTTGAGGTTTCAGACTCGACGAATTACTTAAATATATATACGTATATATATACTCAAATTTATAACATATGCATGTTATAAAATCACTACTATTGTTTTTACACTTCTGGTGTCATGTCAAGTGATCATATGCATACATATATATATATATATATATATATATATATATATATATATATATATATATATATATATTGATGCATGTTTCAGTAAATAATATAGTTTTGTTTATTTTATGTAAATTCTTTTCATATCGTCTGATATGCTTAATAACATTATCTTTAAAAGAAAAAAGAAAATCACCATATCGATACATATTTTTAATCTTTTCTAAGCTTTTGGCTTACGTAAGCAATTATCAAATATGACAGTTACATTACAATACATTAAACAATACACGAACAAAACATTAATGATAGTCTGTTTATGTTTGCATGGAAGATTTTCATGCAACGACAAACTCGTGCATACAAGACGCTGTAAACGAAAATCGCACCGCAGCTCATGTCATGTGAAAAGAATTTACATAAAATAAATAGACAGAACTTGTCTATATTATTTAATGAAACATGCATCAATGAAAAAAATGCTTCCTAAATACACACACACACATATATATATATATATATATATAGTACAGATAGAACTGATATATATATATATATATATATATATATATATATATATATATATATATATATATATATATATAGAGATAGATAGATAGATACGAACTGATATATATATATATATATATATATATATATATATATATATATATATATATATATATATATATATATATATATAGTCAAAACCTGGTGTATCGAGCTCTTTAGTTAGTTAGTTGTTTACGCTTATCGGGGTTTTTTCTTTGGGCCTTGAACCTGTATCTGTGCGATTATTTTCTACAGACATTCATGTTTCTGGCTCCTTCTTTTTTAAAACATTTTTTCCCTTCGAGATTGATTTGGCTATTGTTAAATCAAGAATTCGAAGGTTTTTCGATACGAATATAGTCACCTATATATATATATATATATATATATATATATATATATATATATATATATAGATAGATAGATAGATAGATAGATAGATAGGTGGAGAGACAAGGAGATATAGATAGATAAATATGAACCCACTGAGATAGATAGATAGATAGATAGATAGATCGATAGATATGACTAAAAATATACTCATATATTTCTGAACATTGATGCACTTCTGTAAACACGAGGAACACACGAACAAGTTAATGGCGACAGGCAAGAAAGCAAGAGTAAATGACAATGTTAGTTATTGATTAATAATAATCGAACGAGACTGGCTGGGCGAGAGATTGGGTAAGAGGTATGGCGTGTCGGCTGCAGCAAAGAAAAGAGAATGAAGTGAAAAAGGTGGCGTCAATACGAGTTGGCAAGGAAAATTACGGCTGCTACCCTGAATGATTTCACCTCTGCGAATGAGTGTCACATTGGGAAGCGGGTGGATGCCTAATTGTATGCTTCCTACTCTGCCGATTCATTTACACTTTTGCCTTCCCTGTAATTGCTGTAAACGTTTCGCCTTTTTGGATCCGGTGAAAATTTGCTGATTATTTCCTGTCCCTGTCGACCTATTCCAATTTTTTTCTTTTATCGGTAAGCTGACCTCCAGGACCAGAAGGCGTATGCGCCATTATGCCTCCTAGTCAATTACGTGTTGTTTTAATGTTTTCTCTTTTCTTCCTTATTCTATTTCTCGTTGCTTCATTATATGTTCATTTCTTTCTTTCATTCTTTTTTTTATTTTACCTTCCTACATTCATTCGCCTTTTTCTTTCTTTCTTTCTTTCACCCTTTTACATTATTAATTTCTTTCACTATATATATTTTTATTATTTTGCCTCTTTCTTTCTTTCTCCTATTCCATTTTTTCTTTCTTACTTTATTTCACCCTATTCCATTCATTTTCCATTCTTTCCTATTTCATTCATTCATTCATCCTTTCTTTCTTTTATTCCTCCTTTCAACCGTTTTTATTTTGTCTCTATTTTTTCTTTCTTTTTTCACTCTGATTCATTTATTCATCATTTGTTTTACTTTTCTTTTCTCTCACCTTATTTCAATATTTATTTTCTTTCCTTCTGTTCTCTGTTTTAATTCATTTCATTTTTTTAACACTTCAACCTATTTGATCCATTATTTTTTTTTCTTTTTTTGTTTTCTCTTTCTTTCTTTATTTCAACTCTTTTCTTTCCATCTTTTCTTTCTTCCATCCTATTATATTATTTCTTTCTTTCAACCAATTTTATTATTTTACGGCTTTGTTTTTCTTTCTTTTTTTCTTACTCTCTTTCACTCATTTCTATTATTTCTTTCTTTCTTTCCTTCACCCTATTTAATCCATTATGCTTTCTTTATTTCTTTCTCTATTTCACCTGTTTCATTTTTTCTTTCTTTTTGTTTTCTCCCTATTTCTTTATTTCACTTCTTATTCTTTACTTCTTCCTTTCTTTCTTTTTTTCTTTCTTTCAACCTTTTACATTATTCTTTTCTTTCACTATATTTTCTCAGATTGCCTCTTTGTTATCTTTGTTCTTTCTTTCTTTCTTACTTTCATTCTTTCAACCATCTTTTCTTTCTTTCAACCGATTTTATTTTATCTCATTTTGTTTCTTTTTTACTGTTACATTATTTTTTTCTTTCTTTCTCTATTTCACTCTATATCATTTTTTAATTATTTCAACCTATTTGATTTTCTATTTTTCTTTGTTTTTTTTTTCCACCCTGTTTCTTTATGTCGCCTCATCTCTTTCCTTATATCTTTCTTTCAGTCTATTTTATTATTTTGCTCATTATTTTTCTTTGTTTTTTAATTACTTCCAACTTATTCCATTTTTCTTTCATTCTTTCCTTCAGACTATTTTATTCACTCAATCACCCTTTCCTTTCTTTTACTTTCTTTATTTCTTTCACCGGTTTCTATTTTTTTTCTTTCTTTTTTGTTTTGTCCCTATTTCTTCATTTCATCTCTTTTTCTTTACTTATCCTTTCTTTCCTTCTTTCACCCTATTACATTATTCCTTTATTTCACTATATTTTCTTATTTTGCCTCTCTGTTTCTTTGTTCGTTCTTTCTTTCTTTCTTTTTTCTTTCTTGCTTTCTTTTTTCACCCTATTACATTATTTCTTTATTTCACTATATGTTCTTATTTTGCCTCTTTGTTTGTTTGTTCGTTCTTTTTTCTTTCTTTTTTCACCCTATTACTTTATTCCTTTATTTCACTATATGTTCTTATTTTGCCTCTTTGTTTGTTTGTTCGTTCTTTTTTCTTTCTTTCTTTCTTTTTTCACCCTATTACTTTATTCCTTTATTTCACTATATGTTCTTATTTTGCCTCTTTGTTTGTTTGTTCGTTCTTTTTTCTTTCTTTCTTTCTTTTTTCACCCTATTACTTTATTCCTTTATTTCACTATATGTTCTTATTTTGCCTCTTTGTTTGTTTGTTCGTTCTTTTTTCTTTCTTTTTTCTTTCTTGCTTTCTTTTTTCACCCTATTACATTATTCCTTTATTTCACTATATTTTCTTATTTTGCCTCTCTGTTTCTTTGTTCGTTCTTTCTTTCTTTCTTTTTTCTTTCTTGCTTTCTTTTTTCACCCTATTACATTATTTCTTTATTTCACTATATGTTCTTATTTTGCCTCTTTGTTTGTTTGTTCGTTCTTTTTTCTTTCTTTCTTTCTTTTTTCACCCTATTACTTTATTCCTTTATTTCACTATATGTTCTTATTTTGCCTCTTTGTTTGTTTGTTCGTTCTTTTTTCTTTCTTTCTTTCTTTTTTCACCCTATTACTTTATTCCTTTATTTCACTATATGTTCTTATTTTGCCTCTTTGTTTGTTTGTTCGTTCTTTTTTCTTTCTTTCTTTCTTTTTTCACCCTATTACTTTATTCCTTTATTTCACTATATTTTCTTATTTTGCCTCTTTGTTTGTTTGTTCGTTCTTTTTTCTTTCTTTCTTTCTTTTTTCACCCTATTACTTTATTCCTTTATTTCACTATATGTTCTTATTTTGCCTCTTTGTTTGTTTGTTCGTTCTTTTTTCTTTCTTTCTTTCTTTTTTCACCCTATTACTTTATTCCTTTATTTCACTATATGTTCTTATTTTGCCTCTTTGTTTGTTTGTTCGTTCTTTTTTCTTTCTTTCTTTCTTTTTTCACCCTATTACTTTATTCCTTTATTTCACTATATTTTCTTATTTTGCCTCTTTGTTTGTTTGTTCGTTCTTTTTTCTTTCTTTCTTTCTTTTTTCACCCTATTACTTTATTCCTTTATTTCACTATATGTTCTTATTTTGCCTCTTTGTTTGTTTGTTCGTTCTTTTTTCTTTCTTTCTTTCTTTTTTCACCCTATTACTTTATTCCTTTATTTCACTATATGTTCTTATTTTGCCTCTTTGTTTGTTTGTTCGTTCTTTTTTCTTTCTTTCTTTCTTTTTTCACCCTATTACTTTATTCCTTTATTTCACTATATGTTCTTATTTTGCCTCTTTGTTTGTTTGTTCGTTCTTTTTTCTTTCTTTCTTTCTTTTTTCACCCTATTACTTTATTCCTTTATTTCACTATATGTTCTTATTTTGCCTCTTTGTTTGTTTGTTCGTTCTTTTTTCTTTCTTTCTTTCTTTTTTCACCCTATTACTTTATTCCTTTATTTCACTATATGTTCTTATTTTGCCTCTTTGTTTGTTTGTTCGTTCTTTTTTCTTTCTTTCTTTCTTTTTTCACCCTATTACTTTATTCCTTTATTTCACTATATGTTCTTATTTTGCCTCTTTGTTTGTTTGTTCGTTCTTTTTTCTTTCTTTCTTTCTTTTTTCACCCTATTACTTTATTCCTTTATTTCACTATATGTTCTTATTTTGCCTCTTTGTTTGTTTGTTCGTTCTTTTTTCTTTCTTTCTTTCTTTTTTCACCCTATTACTTTATTCCTTTATTTCACTATATGTTCTTATTTTGCCTCTTTGTTTGTTTGTTCGTTCTTTTTTCTTTCTTTCTTTCTTTTTTCACCCTATTACTTTATTCCTTTATTTCACTATATGTTCTTATTTTGCCTCTTTGTTTGTTTGTTCGTTCTTTTTTCTTTCTTTCTTTCTTTTTTCACCCTATTACTTTATTCCTTTATTTCACTATATGTTCTTATTTTGCCTCTCTGTTTCTTTGTTCGTTCTTTCTTTCTTTCTTTTTTCTTTCTTGCTTTCTTTTTTCACCCTATTACATTATTCCTTTATTTCACTATATGTTCTTATTTTGCCTCTTTGTTTGTTTGTTCGTTCTTTTTTCTTTCTTTTTTCACCCTATTACTTTATTCCTTTATTTCACTATATGTTCTTATTTTGCCTCTTTGTTTGTTTGTTCGTTCTTTTTTCTTTCTTTCTTTCTTTTTTCACCCTATTACATTATTCCTTTATTTCACTATATGTTCTTATTTTGCCTCTTCGTTTGTTTGTTCGTTCTTTTTTCTTTCTTTCTTTCTTTTTTCACCGTATTACATTATTCCTTTATTTCACTATATGTTCTTATTTTGCCTCTTTGTTTGTTTGTTCGTTCTTTTTTCTTTCTTTCTTTCTTTTTTCACCCTATTACATTATTCCTTTATTTCACTATATGTTCTTATTTTGCCTCTTTGTTTGTTTGTTCGTTCTTTCTTTCTTTCTTTTTTCTTTCGTTCCTTCTTTCCTCCTATTCCATTCCTTCTTTCATTTTTTATCTCACTCTATTTCCTTAATACTTTCTTTCTTTCACCTTATTTCATTATTTTTTGTATCTTTCGCCCTACTACATTCTTTCTTTCATTTCTTTTTTTAACCCTAATTATTTATTGTTTTTTCTTTCCGTCTCTCCCTGTTTCATTCTATTTCATTCTTTTGTTCTTTCGCGATGATAACTGATAACTATCAACAAAAGCAGCATCTGAAATGGTTATTTTTTCTACACCGTCGAGAAAATAATGACAAAATCAAAATGTTGACGTTCCACAGGACTTCAAACAAAAAGTTAGGAAGAAAACCTTTATCAATATTAGAAAGTGCGATGACAATGCTTTTGCGAAAACTATTTTCCAGAAAAACTGCGCTAATAAAAAGATTTTATAGATTTCAAACGACAGTATCATTGGCTGCTAGGGCAACGAATATTTTCACAAAAGGTTTCCTTTGTTGAAAGGTTAATTCTAACTTGGAACAAAATCTGTTGCATAGAGTCTTCTTTCGTTATTTTTTTTATTTCTTTTGTTTTTTAGTCATTATACATTTGTTTTATATTATTGTATTTGCAGGTGTTGTTGTTGCAAATATTAATACTTTTTAAGTTTCTATTTTCAGATGTCCACGGCCCTACTATGTTGATAGCGTTTACTCTGTAATTTCGTCATTTTGTTTCCTGAACTGACAGTGCAGTCGATGCTTTGTAATTTCAGATTTCAGTTTAATATTAAACAATTCTTTCTGCCGTTGATCCAACTCTAGATTTTGGATTCATTAACAAACCTGATCTTGGAATTATTTTTAAAAAAACAAACATTATTCCAATCAATGCGTCAGCCTTAGCTTTGATCAGATTACAAAAGTCTATTATTGTTTTTGCTAGAATGTGAGGTCTGTTGAGCACATGAGTCATTTTTCAGGCCGATGCAGGAAGTTAGCTTGAGGCTGGAAAAATCCGAGGAAGTTAAGTAGAAAGCGCGTCAATTAGAGGAAACACCTGATGGGTGACGCAGGGTTCGGGGAATTTTATGACACCTGAAATGTCCGGGGTTTGATTGATTTCAAAAGTGGATGCAAGTCTGGTTTAGTTCGAAGCTGTGTTAATGACATAAAAGCAAAGTAGAGAGATGAAAGGTAAACGGTTTGATTCTTGATTTGTTTGAACGAATATGAAACGTCGAAGAAAATCGATACAGGCGAAGGATAGAATGAGGAAGAAAAATAATAAATGTATTAAAATTATTATTTCGAAAAGAAATTCGGTTTTGTTTCCGATGAGAAAATTGGCTTCTAGAGATTCTAATATTTTTGCGGTGCTGGTCAAGTTTAGGATTTTGATACCGAATTTTAATTTATTGCTATACGAATCAATATTTATTATAAACTAACTTAAAGGCCGCCCTATCAAGTGGAATGTTGCTAGCACTTGCGGAAGGCTCTTGATTGGGCCTTCATCACAATAGGTAGGGAGGAATAGATGAAACAGGCAACAATAAACTACAGAAGAACTCAAAATTGATCGCTACATTTAAGCATTGCATTGATATTTAAGCTTACCTTTTAAAAGTTCAACGATAATTCTTCTGTCTTAATTTAAAGACAATTTTATGAGCGTAGGTCCTTACTTTCCGAACACAATTATTTTTTACTTCATGGGTGACTTTCCATGGATTACGCAACTAATTTCCATTATTCTCAAATTTATTTCCAAGCTATAAAAATTGTTATCATACAAAAAAGTTATCGCAAAAAATCACGTAACATATCTCCGAAAACAATCGCAGTAATGAAAATTCGGAACCCCAAATTTCAGGATTTATGGTCTGGATCCGGCCTGGATTGTTTGTAATAAGCTCAGGAAGTTGGCCTAATTCTAAAATGGTATGATATGTTGGCCTACGGCCTCTATAAATAAAGTTGAAAAGTGTGACACAGTGACACACTAACATTTATATTTATTACATAGCAAAAATGTAGATTATCTGCCCCTAACATAGGCACAACGCATGACTTTGGATAGATGAATTCAATATACTATAATTTATTTGCAACACGCTTAGAGGTGTTGAAATTGTCACAGTATTTAGTATTGTTGAAGTCATCGCTAAAAGTTTTTACTGAGATTTACACACTGTACGTTTCGTTTAATTGCGCAAACCGATGGAATAAATTTGAATAAGCTTATTTATTTTGAAAATACTACAAAAATTCCCACTTAGATGTTTAATAATTTCTTTAAATTAATTTAATTTTCTATGACTTTATGATAAACAATATTATTTTTTAAAAATTTCAGAGACTGGTGTAATTTTTAACGAGCTACAATCCTAAGTTCCACTAAGTCTATCTCTCACAGCTAAGGCCCGTCATGCAATATACACTGAGGGTTAACGTCCTCAATTGCTTCAAATTCTATATTTGAAGTACTCCCGACAGCCAAGCCCCTGAACTTTGGAAAGAAGGTGTTTTTAAGACAGTGGAAACCTGTCCCCATGTTCACCCTCATCTGGGGTGGTACCACCTATTAGGGTTACAGCTATGGGCTAATAGTGACCCCTTTCCGAACAGAACTCCCCCCCCAAAAAAAAAACAGAAAAATGTATAAATATTAATTTTTACATATAAATATTTATAAATAAAATGTTATAAATAATATATGTAATAAATATATATATTTATATATAAAATGTTACAAATAATATAAATAAAATAATATATAATTATTTATATATAAAAAAAAGTTACAAATAATACATACTCATGATAAAATTACCAAGAATACATATTTTAGCAAAATGACCAACAACACATTTTTTTTAACTATACTTGACAAGCAATACATTTTTATAGTAGAATTACCAATAATACATTTCTATCTGCAGTTGAAGGCATGAAAACGCGTTTAAATTATATTTAGTTGAATATTTAGATTAAAGCTTTAAAAGAAACCCATAGAAATTGATATGTTACTGAACAAAATCAAACAAAGCAAACTAGTTTAGTATGAACACCAGTAAAAGAGTGAAGAAGCTCAATCATTTAATCTACAAATCCCATGCAGTTGATGTACAACCGGTCTTCTTCAGCTGGTTCTCTTTTTCTTCAGTAAACTGGTCTTGAAACAATGTAGGATATAAAAACTTCCCTCTTCTTCCCCAGCTATAGTAGGACCATAATATATTTTTAGTAAAATGACTAACGATACATTTTATCTGCAGCTGAAAGTATGCAGTTGCGTTCAAAATAAATTTAGTTGAATCCATAAAATTGTATTCAAAATATTGACATTTGAATAAACCATAGAGGTGTTGATATGCCGCTAACAAAATCAACAAACAATTATATTTGTGCCAAGGATGTCCCCACCCACCCTCGACCGCTTCTTCTCGAGAACCGCTACTTTGTGGAACTGGCTCCCAAGTGAAAACATTTTACCCCCAATCCACTTCTTGTTTAGAGTTTACCGTTATCTTTCCCATAAAACCTCATAAACTGTACCATTTGGAGCTTACTCTTACCGCTTATGCAATAATTTTCTTCATTTACTCTCTACATTGTGGGACTTTAATTTGAACATTATTTTACAAAAAAGCATAGCAGTAATGAAACTTGAAAATGGAACAAAATTCATAACTAAATCTGAAAAAAATATTAAAATGATCTTTTTTTTGTTTGGTGTCCATTGTATTATTTTTTTAAAAACCATTTTTAACTTTGTAATCATGTGTGTAAAGCTAAAAGATACATCACAATAAATGTCATTGTTTCAGGAACAGCTGCCGACATATCTAATGAAAAATTCCTTTTTTCTGCCTTTTCTTCCTTCGGCCGTGAATCGGAATGATTTTCAAGATAATTCTGTGGGGGTTATGAAGGGAGTGGCAAAAGTAATTATTCACTAGCAGCTGAAGCGATATCTCATGAGAAATATCGCTCATCTTGGATTTTACATTTACACTGGCACGTAAAATGCAAAAATTCCAAGTCTGTAAATTCAAATGCATATCAACCGATTTAGTGAAAGAATTCTCAAGGAATTCCAACGAACACTCACCAAACTCCAGGCAGGTCTTGCGATGTGGTAGTCCGGAAGCACCATCCCATATCGAGGTCTTCTGTTAGCATAAGTATTGTGATTGTATCTGTCGCCTGTTTGCTATGCCTGTCGCGTAGCTTGCAACAGCGGATATTTTCCAACCGATAAGTATACGCACAAGATTAAGCGTTGCTTAAATTCGGTGATCGAACGAGAACCGATGTTTCGATTTCTAGTCGGGTTCATTGGATTCAGTTACACGAAAATTCTCTTAGGGAAATATTAATCCATTTCTTCTCCCTCAAATATAGATTAAATAGTACAACAATCTGTTTTTTAGCAGTTGTTGGTAACCTGTCTAGGGAAAGAAACACACTGAATTCAAAACATGTTGGGCTTAGACTTCATCCGCTAAACACATAACCCTTGCTATTTCTTTATATTTAATTCATTTTTTTATCTATTAACCGGGCAGATTTTATCAGTTAAAACGTTATCCTAAGTGGATGCCCATACTTGAGTTGACGCTTCCTTCATTTGTTAAACAGTATATTTATTTATTTTCCTCTACCGGCCTTAATATTTGAGAAATCTTATTAGATAAATCCGCTATTCGACCTTGCTTGATCGGTGAAGTCCTTAGTGACCGAGACTTTTTAAAGCACGACTGATCTTACAAAGTTTCTTCTGGAAAAGAAGACGCAGGTTCCCATCCTACTGGGGGCACATATTTTCTTAAATAATATTTCTCGAATTTTCAGGTCGGTAGACTAAAATAGATTAATATACCGTTCAAAAAATAAACAAGGCGTCTACTCAAATATGAATATCCACTAAAAATAATGTTTAAAGCGATAAAAAACTACGTGTTATGAAAACCACGTAAGTAATACCGAGCTTGTCTTGGCTACTTCAGTGAGTGTATATGTAGATGATGAATGATTGCAACTTTGGTACGAGTTAAGACCGCGCAGTAGACCCAACTCATGCTATACAAAATCACCCCCACATATTTATACAACCAATAGACTTCAAGCAGTCTTGTTGCCAAATGCGATCCATGGTCTTCTTGTGACTGAACCAGAGAGGAATCCTACCATCAGCCAAATGCAACTGTAACCATTACTCATCGTATCATGCTATGCGTGTTAATTCCATCGCGTTCCAATTAATAATATAATGATCCCAAGCGAGTTGCCGTGTGGTGATGTTAATATGGACAATCTCGTAAGCCTTCGGCTCGTATATCTGAACTGACGTGCTTGATATGCGACTGGTATCTCCTATAATATATGTGTTGTAGTCTAGGGAATTTACTGAATAGAATTATCAAACGAATGCTGGTAATGAACGATAATACTTAGGAAATAAACAACACATACAAGATTCGCCAGCGGCGACAAGGAAAGGTTGGGACCGAGATGCTAACCTAGTAGCGCGTTTAAATTCCTGCAAATTTGGGAAACAGTCAAAGTAGCTCATCGGAGCAGTTGCCATGAAAGTACTTTTAGAAAAGGCAGAGAGAAGCCACAGCACGTCTGTGAGACAGTGAATTCAGACTGGATGCCAGATGTGCAGAAAATAACCGGAACAGTTGGTATTGCGCAGAAGATAACCGGAAAAATGATATATGCGCAGAAACTAACCGGAACAATTGATATAACGGCACGATATTGGAAATCGAAGAGCCAAGTTCAGATGGGCTCATAATGATTACTTATACATTTGAAGATGGATAAAAGCTGTTCTTTAATCTTGTTATATTTAATCGCGATAGTATAGTGATTTTCCAAGCTTAGCACAGATGTGGCACAAAGCTGAAAGTAGGGGCACCCATTGACGATCGAACTCACTATTCAGTAGTAATTGTTCTAGCGAGACAAACTTGCTAACCGCTACACCGCCTCGAGGTGTCTAGATTATTTTCTAAGCGTAGCTTAGATGTGGCATAAAGCCCAATGTTTGTAGCAAAAGATGAGGATGGAACTCACTATTCAGTCATAATTGAACTAGCGTGACAAGCTTGCTAAGCATTTTAGGAAAATCAACTTTCACATAAGTACGTTGGTGTTGTGTTTTTAACCGGAATGTATTCGCACAAAAATTATGCCATCGAGAGTCAATAATGAGCCAGATCTTTTCTCCAATATGGCGAGAATATTAACATTCAGATTTATGTGGTGTCATAATACACATATGATATCACAATCAATAACTACTTTTCAATTCATCAGTCGCATGATGCAATTATCATTTAGTTATATACGATATAGAAAAGTATTACAAGATACATCACAACATTATAGAACAATCTAAATCTGGTGGCAATTATTTTTTTTAGAAATTATTTACCAACCTTGATAATGTGTTATGTTAAACATTTAATGCTCTGAAATTATGTCACGGAATCCCAGACCCTCATTGGCGGAACGCCTTCGTTATGGAGACTGTTTTTATTTTGTCAAGAATGGGATAGAATGGACGTTAGACCAGATAGGATACCAATATTTAATTTAAGAATCAATAAGAAGCAGAATATAACGATTTCATTATGTCCAGATGTGGAGAGATGATAAGAAAACGATGGTCAGGTTTAGAGACTTTTCGGTGTTCATTAAACTTTAACTATTTCCCCAATTCTTGTGTATTTTGATTAGGGTTTTTCTCAACTGTCTTGGAGATTATTAGTATTGACACAACTGCGTCCTCGAAACAGAAGAGAATCACTGAGAAAAAAAAATCCCCGACAAAAAAATCGCCAAAAATTTATGGTCATATCGGAGCACATAACCCTATGATTCTTGCGTTCCTGGACAATTTAACCCTTCTGCATGAACTCCTGAGTTAAAATTCGAAAATAATTTGTATATAAAATTAGCCGGTAGATATAAAATAGTTACAAGTGTTTACCCACCGTTCATCCGGTAACTGGGCATTAAGTCATTTTCTCTACCACTGTTCAACTGGTGTATGAGCATTACGTCATTTTTCTCTACCACCGGTAAAGCGAAGGTCAGGGCTAAAAAGGTTAAATATCTATTTTTACAGACCCATCGAATATATCTTATTATTTCTGTTGTTGATCGGCATTTCTTTGAATTCATACAGTCTGTTCTGTGTGATCTT
>OZ038515.1:8900949-8913449 GCA_964036315.1 Acanthosepion esculentum
ATGTTTATATCTATTATTTAATATTTTGTTTTGGTTTGGGAAGATAATGATATTTATTCAATTTTGGTTTTGATTGTTGCAGTTAATTCTAAATATTATTTTGGCGGGGAGAGTTTTTAATTTGTTTATTACTTCACTTATTTATTTGGATTGATTATTTTTACTTGCTTTTTTCTAACGGTTAATTTATCGGGATCGATTTGTTAATTTGTTTATTTATTTATTTGGATTAATTTAGATTAATTTATTTTACTTGTTTTTTTTATTATTCATTTATTATACTGTCTATTTTTGTTTACTCTTCGGTTTTCGATTTTTACGTAACGTAGTATTTCTTTTACTGTTATATAACAATTATAACTATGTTTTTCGTCTGATTTTTGGTTTAATTTTTTATAGTCTAATATTTTGGTCATAATGGTTTGTTAATTTGTTTGTTATTTACTTTATTTATTTGTGTTCATTGATTTTGTTTATTATTTTTTATTTATTTATTCTATTTCGTCTATTCTAACAGGTGTGATTTGCTAATTTGTTTGGGTTAATTTATTTTACATATTTTATTGTCATTTTATTTTTCAGTTTTCGATTTTTAAGTAATGTAGTAAACATTTGTTTTCATGTCTGCATTTTGAGATGAGCTCGGATCGTTTATTTAATAATTTATTTTGGTCTGTGAAGGTAATGATAGCTATTTTTTCCGCCAAGCAAAGTTTTCAAGTTTTGGATTGGTTGTTGTAGGCTGACAACCTTTTCCTTATTTTCCAAGATATTAAAAACCGGCTATATTTTATTGAATGCTATAAATTTAGGTAGACAATGTGATAATAAACAAGACATTTAAAAAATGTAGTCTCGAAATTAAATTAACCTTAAAAATTTGGGGAGCTTACACTATTGAATAGAGAGAAGTAGGGGGAGAAAAGGTGTTTGTATATTAAAGAAAGGGAACGTAGGGGAATAATTTAGGAGTAAACTTTTAATCACAATAACCATGCAGTAAATTCTCAGAAATGGAATATATGTCGTTATTCATTTAATCATCATCATCATAATAATAATGATAATATATATATATATATATATATATATATATATATATATATATATATATATAATATACATAAATAGATGAATAAATAATAATAATAACTAATAAAATTAAATATAGTGAAAATTGTATGTATTATATATTTTTCCTTATAACAATATATATTCATGGAGAACAAATATATATAAACACACTGGCAAAAACAAACACGAATATATTCACACATACTGGCAAAAACAAACACACTTGGCGGTCCACACGCACGCACACGAATCCGACACTCTTTGTAAATTATATATATATATATATATATATATATATATATATATATATATATATATATATATATATATATATATGTTATTTCCTTGTAATATTGCAATATATATCTATGGAGAAAGATTATATATAAACATAATGGCACAGACACACAATACTCAAGAATACAGGGAGGAATGAACGGATACACGGCGACATAAAATGATAAGAACAAAGACCGCTTTTCTTTCCCTTTCTCTGACCAAATTCAATTGTTTTATCTCACTTCAAACAAAGGAAACATTTTTCGGACAGACCAAGATAGAATCAGAAGACTCCTACTATACACAAAAGACAATGCTTAAAAGACTTAACATAGAAAAAAAAAATGAATTTCTTTAAATAATATGTGGAAAATTCTTCGCCACATGAAAGTCACAAGGCACGAAACACGTGTAGCAAAATATATAGAAGAAAGTATATAAAGATAATCTACATTATAACCCTAAACTTTTGCGGCTTTTTCTCTCATTAATATATGTATGTATAGACTATATATTATGACCTATTTAATAAAAAAAATCGGTGAGTTTGAATTTAGTGTACGGCATATTCTATTGGTTTATTACAGTAAAGCGTATAAGCCTATTTATATATTTTTTAAATAGAGATGTATTCAGCTTTTTTTAAATTAAAATATTCGTTCTCTCGCCAATAGTATATCATTGCCCGAGAAAGCACATTTGTAGTGCTGAAACATAATTATAATTGTGTAGCGATTTTTAACTCATTCTTGATTTAATAACAAAAAATTACTACTTATATATATATATATATATATATATATATATATATATATATATATATATATATTCTGTATATTTTGGCACAATATTTTTATTTTAAAATGCCTGACTAAACAATTTAGGCATGTTTTTATTGATTTTCAATAAGATCCTTTCGAGAAAAACCTATAGGCTTTCTTGTTTCATGATTAAAATACTCCAAAATATAAAAAATGAATAGATATAACCAGATTAACTTTCTTGCTGTATTTAATCATGAAACAAGAAAGCTTATACGTGATTACGAAAGGATTTTATTGAAAATAAATAAACACAACATGTCTAAAATGTTTAATCAGACACACACGCACGTACACACACACAAGCACACGCGCGCACACACACACGCACACAGACAGACACACACACACACATATATTTATATATATATATGTATATATATATATATATATATACGTATATATATATATACCTACATATTATATATATACCTACATATTTATATATATATATATATATATACCTACATATTTATATATATATATATATATACCTACATATTTATATATATATATATATACCTACATATTTATATATATATATATATATACCTACATATATATATACCTACATATTTATATATATATATATATACCTACATATTTATATATATATATATATATATACCTACATATTTATATATATATATATATATACCTATATATATACATATATATATATATATATATGTATATATATATATGTATGTATGTATATATGTATATATATATATATATGTATGTATATATATATATATATATATATATATATATACATACATATATATGTATATGTATCTCGCTACTTGTGAAGCGTTATCAAATGAAATGTGTAGATTTTATTCTGTAACATATCATTAAGTTTCCGAAATTTGAGTTTGAGAACAGACTAAAATATTCTTAATCTTGGTGTTCCAGGAAAGCTAAACTATGGAAAACGTTACGTGATGTAATTTATTGCTTAATAGAAGAAAGTGAACAACCCAAAAACACTCATGCATATATAAGAAAAAATTATCTTGGAAAATATAAGAATTCTATATAAATCACATTATTAGAAACATCTTGGTATTCGAGAGGACCTATATATCAAACAATTCCCTCTTACCATCAACCTTAAATTATTTAATGTTGAAAATGGCATATTGATTTTTTTTTTTAAATAAAAAATGAATATAGAATGATGTTCGCGCGAATTCCATTCGTGCCTGGCTTGTGGAATAAACGCTCGTTCTTGAAAGAAACAATATGAACATAATTTACAAACAGTCAAAACATGAGAAAAAAAATAGCAACACCAGAGATAAAACACGCTTGAAAATGGCTATAAAATCTAGACGAAAACGCTCAGGACAATAAAAATTAGGGGCCTATTTTTATATTCCATAACTCCTGCAAAACGGAAAAATGTTAGGTTCCAGGATATTCTTAATAAGAAAATTAATTCAATATTCCTTGTCAGCCGTATTCAATGAATTATTGAAAGAAAGGGTGATGCCAAAATATACAATAATTTTATCTATCTATCCATCTTTATAGATACATCTATATATATATATATATATATATATATATATATATATATATATATATATATAACCACCTTTTAATTGCTGGTGTTCCCAGGTTCACCCCGACCCGGTGTGTTAGCAGCTGTCAGGATCCCAGCTATGGGCAAATAGTTACACCCCCCACCAAAAAAGGGGGTGAAAACACTATGTAAATATAAAAATAGGTTTTAAAAGCAGAAATAATTTGGGGTGGGGGGAATTATTATCTGCAGTACATTTTTGAAAAAAAATATTACCAACAATATATTTTTGGAAAATATTATTACCAGCAATACATTTTTTGGGAAAAAATATATTACAAGCAATAAAAATCTTGTCGGCATTAATTAACCCATGTAGGTTATTATGTCGGAAAACAAAAATAAAATAAAAAACAAACAAACCAAACGAAACCTCATTTATTACAAGAGATTAATGAAAGATCTGTATCTATAATGCATTCTATTAGCGTGTCTGTGTGTTTGTAAACTTGTTACCTCACCCTGAGCAAACCGTTTGTCCGATTGGCATGAAAATTCTCACACAGACCGGAAATTTACGGCATTCGTACTTAACGTCTTTGGGTTTTTCGATTGTTCCTCCGATGTTGGAAAATATCGATAAGGGGGGTCGAATATTTTCAGTGATAGTTTTCAAAAAATACAAGTGATATCCACCAAACTCATGTTGAGAAATGTATTTACTTATAGTTTTGAGGTGATGTTCTTTGTTTTTTTTAAAATTATATCAGTTATCGAAAAAAATCGGAAAAAATCGATAAAATCTATCACTTTGAGACATCCGATTCAAATCCAATGTAGCTGATTTTTGACTCTGTTTTTCGCAAACTGCAAGGAATTTTCACGAAAATCATGTTGAGCATTAGTTTTATCAACAGTTATTAGTTGCTGACATTTTTCTTCAATATCAGTATCAATTATCGGAAAAGATCGATAACATCATGCCACTTTTAACTTCCAATTCAATCCAGTCAAGCTGATTTTTGGCTATATTTTTAGCGAATGGCGAAGAATTTCCACCAAAATTACGTTGAACATTGTATTTATCAACAATTATGAGGTGCTGACATTCATTTTCAATATCGATATCAATTACTGGAAAAAATCGATACAATCGATCGCATTGGGATATCCGATTTAAGTCCAGTGTAGCTGATGTTTGGCTATATTTTTCGAAAAGGCGAAGAATGTTCTGCAAAATTCCCGTTGAGCATAGTATTTACCGACAGTAATGAGGTACTGACTTTCGTTTTCAATATCGGTTTCAATTATCGGATAAAAATCATTTGACTTCCCATTCAAATCGAGTTTACCTGAATTTGGCGATGTTTTTCGCAACTTGCTAGGGATTTTGATTAACTTTATTGGCTTTAGTCGTGACAATTAAAAACATTTGCCCTTGAGCTCCTTTGTGACCAACTAATACCTGAGGGAAGTCGATACAATCATGTCTTCATCGGAATTTGCGAATACACCAATCAAACATATGTTCAACTGAGACGTCTACACTACAGACTCTGCAGCTGATTGTTATTCATACACACGTGACTATGTTGTCACATAGCGGTATCTCATTGGCTGAGTGCAGTACGCGGTCGCTGATTGGTGTTCGAGACCAAAGGACGCTCGCTGATTGGCACAACCGATTGGCCAGTAATACTTCGCATTTGAACCTGCTGTGCACGGCTGTAGAACGAAGGTCTCACTTCTGCTCCTGTTACGCTGCCAAATGATCATTTCTACTACCGCAAGTTGTTTCTTACATTTTTTGTTTTATGTTTGTCCGTTTAACTACATTTTTCCAACTACCATAAACAATTTATTCAGCTGTTTTACTTAAATACCTGCCTTCACGATTCCGGCTCACGCTTTGCGATACTAAGTTAGACTTTGTACTCCTGGAATTGAACAATCCTAATCAACCACTACTAGCATCACTTTTTCCGCTAAAAAGGAGGGTACGTCTTAGCCTTCGGGCTGCAAGAGGGGCCGGTCTGAGGGCAAGAAGGGCCTGCGAGTTCCAAGCGAAGACTAAAATGCGACTAGCACAGGTCGCTAAACGCAGTGCCCTTCTGAGACTCATCATTAAAGGCTTCTTCGTAACTTAAGAAACGCTGCTGCCACTGCGAAATCAAGGGCAATAGAGACACTTGACCGCAGGCGTGCTCATCAATCCAGAGACGCTGCTGCAGCACCGAGCGCTAGAGCTGCTGAGACACTGCTCCGTAGGTCTGTTCGAAATGCTAGGAATGCTGCCACCACTGCCAGGTCGAGGGCAGTAGAGACACCAGCCCGCAGGCGCGCCCGTCAATCCAGGTACGCTGCTGCAACAGCGACCGCTAGGGCTGCTGAGACACTGCTCCATAGGTCTGTGGGAAATGCTAAGAATGCTGCCACCACTGCCAGGTCAAGGGCAATTGAAACATTCGACCACAGACGTGCCCGTCAATCCAGGGACGCTGCTGCAAAAGAGAGCGCTACGGCTGCTGAGACATCGCTACGTAGGTCTTTTCGAAATGCTAGGAATGCTACCACCACTGCTAGGTCGAGAGCAGCTGAAACATTTCACCGCAGGTGCGCGCGTCTATCCAGGGACGCTGCTGCAACAGCTCGGTCGAGGGAGTCCGAGTCAGAGTTGCAGCGGTCAGCCAGCAATGCCCGCAACGCTGCAGCGACTTCTGCTGCTAGAAACTCCGAGGGCCCACAGATAAGGGCAAACAGACTTTCAAGGGCTAATACAAACATGACCGCTGTGCGCTTATCTCAAACTCCCCAAGCTCGCCGCATACGCCTCGACGGCGACATTCAGCACCTTGCGGCTCCCCGTGCTTTTACCTGTGCCAGTAGCTCCGGCATTAACTTAACTACGCGTGACGACATGAATATAGGGTCCATAACCTGCATTTGCCAATTCTGCAACGCCATCAAATTTGCCGGGTAGCCTGCCGGTCTGTGCTGCTCCTCCGACAAAGTTCGACTGCCACCTCTGCATGAACCACCTACCCGTTGAGGGAACTAATAGCCAGCTCCCATCCCGACTCCAACCACTTCCTTAAAACAATTAGACAAAACAACTCCTTTCAAATGACCTCATTTGGGGCTCAGGTAGTTCGAGAAGAGGGGTGAATAACCACTTTCAAAGTACAAGGGCAGGTATACCACCGAATTGGATCTCTGCTGCCTGAGGAGACCTCTACGCCTAAATCCCTTCAACTGTACTTTATTGCAAACAACAACCTACAGGCCGAAACCCGGATTGGTATTTTGGGAAGAGTTTCTCGCAGGGACATCATACTACTACTTCAGGCTCTGCTTCGCGAGTTTAACAGCTACATCCGCAGTTTCAAATATGCTTTGGAAAACGCTCCATTTCCTTCCTTCAGCATTGTAATTGACGCCGACAAACGGCCTCATGAGGAACACGAACGCCGCTACAGTGCTCCTGCGTGCAACGAAGTGGCCGCTATTATACATGGGGAGCAAGACCGCACTCGTGGTATTGTCCTCAACTCAAGAGGCGGCGCTCTTCGCATGATTTCAGAGACCCATCGATTATATGATGCATTGCAGTACCCTTTACTTTTCCCTTATGGTGACGATGAACACCAGTTCGTCATTCCCCCCTCATACTCCGGGTGGCCAAACTACAACGTCTTCAAAAGCCTTATCGTGCAAGGCCTTCTATTCATACTGTTTCATGGTTAAGGATGGAGACTTCAACCTGCTTCATAGATGCAGGAAACTCTTCCACCAGTTTGCGGTTGACATGGCCGCTAAGATGGGATCGGAGAGGCTTTGTTTTATACGGTATCATCAGAAACAGCTGCGTTCACACTCCTAGGTACACTTACGTGACAACTTTCGAAATGAAGTCAATCCCCACGACCTAGGGAAGCTGTGCATTCTGCCCTCTACCTACACTGGGGGCCACGTAACATGCATTAACGCACACAGGACGCTATGACATATGTTAGGCAATATGGGCGGCCAGGCTTATTTATAACGTTTACCTGCGATCCGAGATGGGTTGAGATAACGTGTGAACTCCTACCATGACAGGATTACACTCACATACATGACATTACCGCCCGCGTATTCCGCTTAAAACTGGGAAAACTTATGGAGTTAATAGTGAAGGGGCGAGTCCTACAGTGAAAACGCAACGACTATTTTACATTGCCAGAATTAAAAAACCTTGACCGATTATGAACGGGTGGCAGACTTCGGGTAAGCACGGAGCAGCAACATAGCAGCCACCTATTGCTCTTGATCTCATTAATTTTGCTACCAGTGAGATTTCCGGCCTATCAGTGACCTCAACAACTGCGGTTACGTCCGTAAGTTCAATAATTCAAACTCCAAAGCTATCTAACTACATAAAACCCCGAGCAATGCCGGGCTTTACTGCGAGTTATTGAATAAAATCATGATTGCGAAGCAAATTTCATAGACTAAGTTAAGTAGCAAAATATGTAATTTGAGCTGTTCAAAATAATACTTTACAACCCTAATATCGCAAGCTGTCCAGGTCAATATAGTCTTACATGACATTCTTTTGTGAGTTATCTGAATGCATAAGGCTCTAGCAGTAATCGGTCAACATGTAGGTATTCCATCAGCCTTGGTACCGTTCCTCCATATTCTTGATGCCTTTGTGGAAAAATTCTCTCTGTTTTTCGCTTATATAAGAAATTTTAGCTGATTGATCGTGTATCGTCTTCTTTTTCTAAGAGAATACGAACATGGTTAGGCCTTTGCTTAAACTTTTGAATTTCAAAATTATTTTACGACCATTCTGATTTGTGGGAAAATAACAGCATTTGGTTTCCCCACGGAACAAATCAAAATGTTTCACTACAGATGCTGAGAATCTGGAGACTAACTTAGTGAATAAAACGGTCCATGACCTGCGTTTGCCAGTTCTGCAACGCCAGCAAATGGGCCGGGTAGCCTATCGGTCTGTGCTGCACCTCCTGCAAAGTTCGACTGACACCTCTGCATGAACCACCTACCCGTTGAGGGGACTAATAGCCAGCTCCCAATCACGACTCCAACCACTTCCTTAAAACAATTAGACAAAACAACTCCTTTCAAATGACCTCATTTGGGGCCCAGGTAGTTCGAGAAGAGGGGTGGATAACCACTTTCAAAGTACAAGGGCAGGTATACCACCGAATTGGATCTCTTCTGCCTGAGGAGACCTCTACGCCTAAATCCCTTCAACTGTACTTTGAAGGGACTAATAGCCAGCTCCCAATCCCCACTCCAACCACTTCCTTATAACAATTAGGCAATAAAACAACTCCTTTCAAATGACTTCATTTGGGGCTCATAACTGAATTTGACAAGTCGAGTAACAGCTAGAGCAGAAACCCAGGTCGGCCAGATCAAGGAATAACAACACAGAAGAAATTTGACGACCACTAGACGAGGATTTGAAAAGAACATCAAAGTCGCTTCGACATCAAAGAAAATTCTTCGGCTGGTGCGATTGTTCTATTCTTCGCTGTTACCACACAATTTGCTTCCAGCATTTTACCTATATTTTGAAAATTATTCGTAGAATTACTTTTCCCCCATTTTTCATTTCTTTTTAAGTTGTTTACTTATTCATTGAACCTTATGCAACATAGTATTTTTTATTGTAAAAAAGACATATTTTTATTTGCCGTGTTTATTTGTACATACATGATATTGCCCATCATTTGGCACACAAAGGACTTAATCTGTGCGATTTTTTCAATTTTTCTGTGTTAATAAATTTATCGTCTGTATGTTTAAAAACTCGGCTCGTGTCGTTAGTCTATCTTGTGTTCCCTTTCCCTTATAAATTAAATGTTACCTCAAACATTTGTTCGAACTATTCTTTTCGTGGGGTTTCTTCTTTTTTTCCAAATGAAAAAACCCTTTACTTATATCACTATGATTTTCAAAGAATCTGTCCAAGTGGATAAAAACGAAGTGGATTTTGATACTGATTCTTGTTTCAAGAGCCTGGAAATCCTTTAGTATCGTTTTCACTAATCCCTGGTTATCCGCTTTCTTTCTTTTCTTTTCTTTTATTTTTTGAAGCCTTTCACTACTGCGACAAAAGAAGTCCACGCCGCAGTCCCAATCTCAGTCACGTGGTAGACAAATCTTTCATCGATAATCTGTTTTCTTATTTGTATCCCTTCAAAATGACCTGCCTTCATTTTCTCATTAAAAAGACCTGGAAATTCTGAGAAGATATAACTGAAGCGTGGGCCACCTTGATCTAATCCCTTGACAAAATGTTTCAGTAAGCCAATCTTTATGTGAATTAGGGCAGGATAACACGATCACTGTTAACCAGTGCTTGATTTATGACATATTTGTCCCCACAACAAGCTCTTAAAGAATAGGTCAATGCTTCGTTTCCTAGTGCTAATTGTTGTCTCTATTATCCCGTAGACAAAGGAAACATGGATACTCGGTAAAACTACGTTGCTACTCTAACAAAAAATTTAAAATCCATGCATATCATCATAACACAGTTTTGGAGAACAATCTTTCCACTCGTGTAATGTTCCTTCAAGATTACTGAATGGCTAACATTTGCGCAAATACACACTTCAAAATTAGTTTAGAGTTGACAATAAACAAACACCAACTTGCTGGATTGTATTTAGGTAGTCTCATTACTAAAAGAAAGACTTGGATGTTCATGCAAAAGACAAATTAATCTTCTTCACTAAAATAACGAACAAGTCCCTCATCTCTTTTACGATAAAATGTTATCTTCCCTCAGAGCCAAGAACACGAGGAGACAGGAAACCTAAATCTCTGCTGCCGGTTTTGATAAAGCTAAATCTCCAAACAAGTCATTCAGCTCGCCGTGTTTAAAAAGTTTCACTTTCTCAGTCACCCAAAATATGAATGATAACTATTACTACTACTGTTGCTGTCTAAAGATTCGTCCATTGCTTCTGCATTATTCATAATTTCATCACCTTAATCAAGATCCGGCAAGGAAGTAAAAACTTGAATGCGAACGCCACTACAATCTGGAACTGGCCGTCTGGCAGATTCAATATTAGGATAGTGCCACGATTTCTTCTTGTGTACGGTTCCGTCCTATCATGTTCACCATGTAGAAGTATCAATCGTCATTATGATTTGGAGGCTCTTGCCATACGATTACTACCCCAACTTGGCATGAATTTACCTTAGCTCCACAAGCGAAGGCTTTCAGTACAGTTTATTCTATATATCTTGGTACACAATCTTCACACAAATTAAACTTCAAATGCTTTTCTGGTGATGCCACGAGCACTGAAACGATTATCTTTTACCGTATATTCACATAACATATTTAGCCTTTTACTTCAATTATCCCCTGGCTTTGTACAGGGTCTACTCTACTTTAAAAGGAAAATGTAGAGGGTTTTTGTGACATAGTTTGCACATATAATTAAAGATTAAAGTTTTGTACACTTACAATGGAAAGAGACTAGGTCACCAGCAGATCCCGATACACAAATCAGGTCTGCAAGAATGGTAGCAGCAGATTGGCTGTAGTTCTCTGGCCTCTATACTGTCAATCGTATCAGTAACAAGAACAATGCTATCAAGAGTCTCTATTTAATATATAAAAGAGTTATATATTTTAAGGCATGTAAACTATTATATCCAAGGCTGACAGGATAAACAAAGAATACAAAATAAAAAAGAAATTTAATTTAATTACAAAAAAATTTTTTTTTTCTTGCCTTCCTTATTAATTATATTTATTTTTAGTTTCACCTCCAATCTTTACCTAAAACATTTCTACACTACCTCTGAAACAATAAGAGATATTTTTAGCATCAAAAGAGATATCAACAACAAGACAGAAGAAAGAATATCAAAAATGGATTATAGAAAATGCTCAATGATTTTCATCAGCGTAACATCTTGAAACTAAAAAGAATGACTATATGAGCATCGCAGATATATATTTCCATAAAAACAGTTTAAACACACTGTTAGTTCACCGTAAGAAATCCGACCGCAATTTCGTCTTAAAATGCCGGAATGATCTGGTGAGTGAATTATTCCCTAAGAATAAAATGCATTGAGAATGTACTAATCTCAGAGATCTTGACAATACTCTTAACATCAGAAACATACATCTTGTGGCTGATCATAGATAAAGCAATAATTGTACAATACGGTATACAGGCTAGAAGCAAAATAAAACAACAGAAAAATCCAAACAAGACATCGATCTACTCTGAGTGGTCTGATTTAAAATCGATCAGACACCAATGTCTCTAATATATATTTCTATATAAATAACGAACAAGTACACAAATAAAAAATGAAGAAGGCATTTACTTGTTTCTGGTTCACGAATTTATTTAATTATTAACCCGGTCATACTCAGAAATCTCAACTCTTCTCCTTACACAGAGTGTTGTCTTTCATTCTGACCGGCAGGAACTGAATCAAACACACGCCGGTGAAATACGTCGTTTATAAGCTTTTCCACTATGTATCATCATCATCATCATCATCATTATCATCATCATCTCTCTCGCTATTCATATATATATATATATATATATATATATATATATATATGATAAATATAGAAAGTATGTAAATATAAAAGTGAACATTGAAATCAAAGATCAGAGGCAATAGACTGTTTCATGCTAAACGCAATCATCAGGCCACACACACACTAACACACACATATTTATATATAATAAAAAGCTTAGATTTTATTATATATATATATATACATACATATA
>OZ038515.1:8918449-8925949 GCA_964036315.1 Acanthosepion esculentum
TTGTCGAACTAGACAATCTGTCTCGTCAGAACATATCTTACATATATATAAGTCAACCATTCGTACTTGTTTTTCATATGGCTGCCACATCTGGTGTGATGCCCTTGATATACATTTAGATAATCTTGATAAAATCCCAAAAAAGAATCTGCAATATTATTGGTCCTGATCGGGCATCTCGGTTTAAGTTACTTTCCTACCGCCGTAACGCAGCTCCCCTGTGTCTTTTCTATAAATATATTCATGGCAGTCTTTCTTTTTCCTATCTTTGCCATTTTTCCCTATTCTCCTCAAGTGCGTGTAAGATGAATGTCAGAACGACACTTCTATAATCAGTCAGTTATGTGCCATACGTGATACACACTTGGTCGATCATATATCTTTCGATACATGACTGACGAGACATTTTACCGTAGTAGATTGCCATTTCTTTCTGCGGTAGACTAGTTGTCAAACAAGGCAAAAGAACCCAGTCTTTTCTGCTATTCAATCCATAACTGGGTGGGGGGAATTGAGTCATACCATTCGCAAAGGTATTTGTGCGTAAGAGAATCTAACTTTCCTCTACGATTACTAGATTTTATGTATTTAAGCTCGGTACTAGATTTGCGGTAAGGTCTCATCATTTTACAGTTGAAATAACTAGATGTAACCGTAATTTCTATCTGAACAGTTTCATATATGTAACTTCTAGCTTATTGAAGTCTATTCCCGCTTCTTGCTTCTTGCTTCTTAGTCAAATTTTGATTTTCACAAATTTATATGCAATGTCAATTGCATTCTTCCTTTTTTTTTGGGGGGGGGGGGTTCTTTTATTGTTCTCTCTCCTTAATAGTATATTTTTCTAACACTCAGCAGCCGTTTGCATCTAGGATTTGTTTTTGTTTTTTGTTTTTTTGCCTTGCTTGGAGTGAAATGAAAAAAATTATTTTTAGAGGACGATGTGCAGAATGTCTATTCTGACATGAACTGAGCAGAGTTGAGAAGAATAACTACAAAATATTCCTATGTATTAAAGATTTTAAAACTTCATTTGCCGTAATCTGTTTAGAAGGAAAACCTCTGAGAACGTGTACTAACACATTTTTTTCATAGATATAATGATATCAAAGATATTTTCACAGATATAATGTTGGCTACAGTTGACCTCTTGACTACGGAAGGACCAGAGGCTCCTGGTTTGCAAGCGTGATAACGAGTCCGATTACAGGAGATGCAAAAACGCACAACCCCACCGAAGAGATTGGCAGTCTCTCACACATCGCAGCCGGTAATGTAAGATTCACGTTTCGGAATCGGAGCTGGGGCTATCTAGCCGTGAGTAAATGAGGCTGTACCTGAGTGAAATCAAACTAATGTTAAATGTGTTAGATTAATTCTTGTCATCTCATTAATCGGTGCAAAGATATGATTACACTTTTCGCAGTAATAATTCATTGAATGACCCTCAGCCAATTTCCTATTTAACCTGCCATTACATATGAAATGAACTCTCTCGACATACGATTCCAATCATCTATCAACAAGGGCGTCGTAACGACCTCAACTACATTCTGTCTACAAAACTGTAATCTCCAGCTGACTCAAAATGGAGGAAGGCGTTTCGATTTTCGGGAAGTAGTGATTACGGTTCGCTTTATATATTTAAGCTAAACATCAAATTTATGATATACAATTTCTGGAAGTTATTACAATCTCATATAATGCTATAGACTCTCTGTGGAGTAGGGGGCCACTCGATTAAAGCTGTTTGGGATTTTATAACAGGAATTTCTCTTTTTTTTCCGGGACTTAGTTGCTTGCCACATGACCAAACGGTTTTGAATCCAGTGTGGTACGTCTTCCAGAATGACTATAAGTGAAGCGAGTTAAGTCTGATTATCTTCATAAAAGATCATCCGTCTAGGAACATTGTGGACTGGCGCTACAGGATCGCAAACAGAAAACTACCAAAAAACAGAGATCACATCAGCTGATGACTAAAAACAGCGTCTAAAGCTAAAATGGATGTCTCGAAGAGAAAATAATGACATAATCAAGATGTTGACATTCCACACTACTACAAATAGAGTTAGGATGGAAAACCCTAATCAATAGTGATAAGAGCGACTGGGCTTGAAAAACCTTTTTTCTGAAAAAATTTTTCAAGAGATAGTTTTTATAAATTTCAACCGAATTCAGTACAAGCTGCTATATCAATGTATGCCATATGTTTCCTTGTAGAAAAAACGGCTGTTATTCCCATTATCAATGGAGCCTAGGAGAACAGATACTACACTTTGCTCCCAGCATGATTGCCAGAGATTGAGGAAAAGCATAACACGAGCCAACCTGGCTACTCGGTCAATGAATGCCAAATGTTTCCTTGCAGGGAAACGGCTATTATTACAATTACATTAGAGGGCAAAGCAGTTACTACGCTTTGATCCCAGTACGATTGCTAGGGAGAGAAGAAAAGCATAACTCGAGCAAATATATTTGCTCGGTTAATGAATGCCAAACATTTCCTTGGGGGAAACGGTTATAATTACCATTAGAGTTAACATTAATTACCATAAGAGTTACAATCACAGTATACAGACGGATTTTCTAGGAACAAAGCAAATTACTTTTCATGTTTTTACTACTGTCTTTTCGATAAATTATTTTACTGATTTCATTCAATAACTACCTTTTTTTTATTCCTTATTCTAATAAATGTTTTCCGTGTTTTTCCCTTTCATTTTCCTTGGTATGAGTGGCCTACACGGCTTCTGACCTTTCAATGCTATTCTGTCTTATATTTGATATTTTTCCTTCGCAACTATAGATCTTTTTTCTTTGCACAATGTAGATATTTCCATTTACGCGAGCTTTCATTTCGACACATTTACCGGACAAGTCAGATGCCCTCAAACCCAGCCAACCGAACATCTTAACTCCAAGATGCCACTTTCACTGATTATTCAAGATGGTCCCATTTCTTTACTGGTCTCATTTACTCACAATGTATTCATATAAACAGGCGGAGTGAGACACACTCACGAACAAACCGGTATACGGTAGGGTGCTGAACATTTCTTGGCCTGAACAAAAAGCCATTCTTCATGCATTCAAAAATAAAATCAGATATTTGGGTAGTTGGGTCACATATTCGAAAGGGAACTTTTCAGCAGCTCGTATATTTTTAAATCACACTATGTATATATTTATACTGTGATTAGGAATAAAAAAAATAATGATGATGAAATATAATCCAATATAGAGAATTTAGTGATAGAATTTATATGTATACGTTACGGCAGGTTGGTTTTTTGACCTTTTTGAGACTATAATCAACAAGAAATTCGTCGGTCACCGAGACAAGAAAAATATATTCAGCGACGAGCAGTATGAGTTACGGTCGACCCGATCCATTGCTGATAAAAGCAGGTTTATTTTTCACTATTTTTTACTTAAAAAGACATCACTTAACTTAGTATGAAAGATAATTTCCGCAGGTTTTGCTTACAAACTGACTTCAAAATTTTGTTATTTCAAGAATAAATCTAAATAAAATTAATATCTTTTGTATTAGATACAGTGAATAGAAAATTTTTCCAAAGCAGAATTCTAATTATGAATCACCACAAGCAAAAATAAGTAATTTTTTTTACTATATTCGATAAGTAGAAAAATGTAAAAAATAAATGTAAAAGATTGCAAAATAGGCAACTCAATGAATAAGATTTGTTAGACCATTTGTTAGATCATAATAAAAACAAAATATAGATTAAAAGTGCATATAACAACATAATCTTGCTGGGCTATCATTATAAAGCAAAATGGTTTAAATTTACATTGTTTATTGAAAATCAAACTAAAAATACTGCACTGTATAACAGTACATTATGGCTGAAGTTTGACTTTGAATTAAATGAAGGTCTTATTTGATGGCACAATGGTTTAGTAATATGTGCTTTTGCCATGCATTTTTCCATATACAATTCGTAAAGCTTCAGTAAATTTCATAAAGCTTTGCAATGAGACTTTCACTGATCAACGAAGGCAAATTGTAACGCTAGGATTTTTAATCTAAACTTAATTTTTAAACTCCACACCTCAAAAAAGAGTAACGATTTAGAAAAAAATATTTTGTGTCGTTATTTATCATGGCAAACCCTAATTACGCTTCTAAAATCGACATGCCATAGTGTACGTATGTTTAAATAGAATGGAAAAGGAGATTTATGTATTTAATTTATCATGAAAATTTGCGCCAATTTCGGCGTATTTAAGTCTAATCTACACATACAGACTTGATACCGCTTCTGTTTTGAACCAGAAATAAGTTTACGGTATACTCCATCGGGGCATGTAAAACAACCCAGCCAAAACGAACCAATTGCAAAACGGAGCTATGTCAACGTCTCTGTTATCCGTGCAAACTTGACAGAGGTCTGCCCTTCGCTAATCCAGCGGATGTCTGTCTTTTCTACTCACGTGAAAACCGTGCAAATGTCTCACTTTTTTGCTCTCGGGCAAACATAAGCTCGTGTCGACATTCAGTTTTATTCCCGCGCAAAGAGAAACTACAGCGTACAAGTCGCTCTCGAAGATTTTAGCCCAAAATTCTAAGTTAGGCCAATGGCTACTGTGTAGGTTGATCCCTAACCATCCAATAGGCTATCAGTAGCCCAAGATTTAGGCTTACAGGTGAATGAAGTTAGCCCACTGTATAAAATATTCTGCGCAAAAACTACATAAGGTACACTGAGACATCGACAGAAATAGCAGTGGTTACACTTAGTAAATCAACTGTTGGAGGCGATGTGTTAATCAGTCAGTTATGTGCCATGCGTGATACATGCTTAGGTGATCATGTATCTTTTGATACATGACTGACGAAGCAGATTTTTTCCCGCAGCAGGTTGCTATTTCTTTCTGCGGTAGACCAGTTGCCATCCAAGGCTAGAGAACCCGGTCTGTTCTGCTATTTAGCCATAGATGGAGCGAGAAGAAGAGGATTCACACCTTTCCCAAGGGTATTAGCACGTAAGTGAATGTAATGGATTCGACTAGAATTCGATCTCGACTCTCCGATTCCTCAATCCGAGCCACTATCCGATGTATTAATAGAATACTGAATTTGTGTTACTATGTTATTATTTTGTATTAATTTTTTTGTTAATATGTCAACTGTCCACCAAGCACACTTTTCAGTGGGATAAATCCGTGGCAGCCTGCTGGAGGTACGTAATGTACAGTAATTGTTGGTAGTTTATCTCCATGGCTCCACCGGTAAAAATAATGAAATAAGGCGCATACCTAGTTGAATGACCGGCTGAATTAGTGTCTCACCTGTTGGACGCGATGTCTACAGCAGCGTTAATAGAATAGTGAATTTGTCTTACTATTTTTTATTAATTTCTCTGTTAATATGCCAAATAGTTTTTAGTGAGATATATTTGTTGCAGCCTTCTACAAATTGGCTAGATGTAACTGTAAGCTCTATGTTATGTTCTAAGTGATCCATTCTCCTATATACATAGCATAAATAACGGCGTGCAAGTCAACCTGTCGAACAAATCGGCCACAAGTTCTTTAGCTCAAAATTTGGAGTTAGGCCTATAGGTCAACCCCCAAATATGCGGTAGGGCAGCAGTGGCCCAAAATCTAGGACTACCGGTAAATTAAATTAGCATACAGTATACGATATGTCCAAACTGAATAAAGTCACACTACTTAATTATTGAGATACTAACCGTAACATATTTCTATATGCGTTGTATACCAAACAACCTACAAAAGACGCACGTATATTGTAGCGTTATTAGAATAATTAATTTGTATTACTATTTTATCAATTTATATTAATTTCTGTGTTAATATGACAAATATATTCATCAAACACAAGTTTTAGAAGCAGCCTGCTTGAGGTACGATAGACGGTGTACAGTAATTTTTAGGAGGAATATCTCACTTGTTTACAACTAGCTGCTAAATGTTTGCATTTTATACCCACCATACAAGTCGAACCCTGTATTTGAAAATATTTTTGTTTTACCATCGAGCAAAACTTTTAGAAAATTCAAAACTGATATCCAACTCGTGCAAACCATACCAGGATGTTTTTATATCTATGTTTTGATTCACGTGCACACCATAGCTTTGTCTAACTTGATGTTCGTGCAAACCGGACCTGTGTATACAATTTCAATATCGTGCAAATAGGATATATGCATGTGTATATTTGAATAATCCAAAAATTATATGAAATCCCAAAAGGTTAAAGACATGATTATCTATCTAATCAGGATGTTTCAAGTTAATCCTCCGATGCGAGTGACCTTTAGTCGAAATAGAGATCAGTTGGAAGTATAATGAACGCTTGAGAATCATCAAAAGAAATGTTCCGGAAAATGCCGACATTGACGAAACCCATAGAGCAAGAATAGATGCTGAAACCCTATTACTAGTGTTCAAGAAAATCTTAGCGACAAGTCTTAAAATAGGATATTCATAATCATTCGTATAGCGGCTCGGATTGAGGAATCATAAAGCTGAGTTCGAATTACACTTGAATCCATTACATTCACTTACGTGCTAATACCCTTGGGAAAGGCCTGTATCCTCTTCTTCTCCCCCAAAGCTATGGGTAAATAGCAGGACAGACCGGATTCTATAACTTTGGATGTCAACTGGTCTACTGCAGAAAGAAATGACAACCTACTGCGGGAAAAAAAATCTGCCTCATCAGTCATGTATCGAAACACTGCCACACTACTGTCAAACATAACGTTCCAATTAATATTTTGTTGATACGCCTAAGCAAGTATCACGCATGGCACATAAGTGAGTGATCAATTGAAATATCCCATCCTTTTACTGAAGGCGATCTGACTCTAAGACAGGGTCATACTTGACAAGATGTGTAAAAGTTCATATTTCAACAAAGTCCATTTGGAGTGGTGACGCTAAATTTAAATTAGATGGCCCAATTAACAGCCAAATCTGAACCTACTTGGGAACAGAGAAGCAGCAAATCATGTAGGATCGATTGATTGATTCGTTTTTATAGTTTATCAACCCTTTGCAGGTTATTTAAAGCAAACAAATATGTTTAGATTGTAAAAATTTGTTTGGAGATAACAATAATTTACTGATGAAATCATAGCCCATAACTGATGGGGAGAAGAGGTATTTTTCTATCTTTCACCAAAGCTATTATCGCGTAAGTAAATATAACTGGCCTGATTGAAATTGGAACTCGCCTCTCCAAATTAGAATTGCGAGCAATACAACACCCGCATACCCAAGCATATGTTATTCCCAAGCTGTCACTAATCTCGATATTGACCAGAATCAACGTTTCTCAACTTCAGCGATCGTACGAGAAACGGTTTTTCGACATGATGGCATCTTCGACCTTTTATGGAGGAAGATCTTGATTTCTCGAGATTTACGTAATGGCGACGCGTATCAACAAAATATTAATTGGAACGTTATGTTTGACAGTAGTGTGGCAAGTTCTGGTTACCT
>OZ038515.1:8928449-8940949 GCA_964036315.1 Acanthosepion esculentum
TATATATATATATATATATATGTATATATATATATATATATATATTATAATAATATTTTTAGTTTTTAAAAATATGATTCCTCCGCTACATAAGAGTTCTCATGTTTCAAAAGCGAGAGCCGAGACCCCTAACATAATTTTTTAAGTTATGAAGAGTTAAGGCGTCTGGACCCGCTTCCTTGTCAAGCGAGAATTTGGGAATCTTGCTTGACAAGGAAGCGGGTCCAGACGCCTTAACTCTTCATAACTTAAAAAATTATGTTAGGGGTCTCGGCTCTCGCTTTTGAAACATGAGAACTCTTATGTAGCGGAGGAATCATATTTTTAAAAACTAAAAATATTATTATAATATAAGCTCTACTTCTGTATGGAGCACTGTCCTTTTGAAAATAAAGCTAAATATTAAGGAACACCGGATTATCTACCTAACGTGTTCTTTCCTATTTCACTGCACACCTGCATACATATATATATATATATATATATATATATATATATATATATATAGTAACAGTGACTTTATATTCATTAAATATATGCATGCATTTTTGACACAGCTTATATATACATAATTGTATAGACATATATAAATGTGTATATATAGTAAATTTCATATATATAAAATTGTGTATGTATATATATATATATATATATATATATATATATATATATATAGGGAGAGAGAGATAATTGTATATATGTAATTCTATATATATATAATTATATATGCATATAATTGTATATATATCAAAATATATACATACATACAGTTTATATATATGAAATTGTATATAAATATATATATATATATATATATAAATATATATATATATATATATATATATATATATATATATATATATATATATAAAATTATATATATATATGTATATATATATAAAATTGTATATAATAATTATTATACAATTGTGTGTACACATGTGAGTATTGATATGTCTCTTTTATACATTGTCTTAGACATTCATATATACACATATATATGTTCGTACGGAACTCTTGTAAATATACATCTCTCTCTCTCTCTCTCTCTCTCTCTCTCTCTCCAAAGCACACAAGCCCACACCCACCCACAAACACACTTGCACACCGACGAACACACATATATCATTTATTTTTTTATCGTTGCTTACTTATATTTCCTGGCGTTTTATTCTCGGCCAATATATTTTAGTCATTCGCTAGATTGCACTTCGGTCTAACACGTTAGGCAAATGAGTTATCCTTAAAAGCCTTCTAGCATTTTTTATATCTCTCAATTATCATTATTATTATTATTATTATTATTATTATTATTATTATTATTATTATTAATAATAATAATAATAATAATAATAATAATAATAATAATAATAATAATAGTAATAATAATAATAGTTATTATCTTTATTAGTAGTAGTATCAATTAGTAGTTATATCAGTAGTACTTCTCTGGTTTTAAATATGCGCAATCACCTTGCAAATGTCTACGTCCCTCTCTGTTTTTCTCGATTTCATCTATGCGTACGAGCCTTTTGTCCACTGCGCCGTCTCTGCGTCTATTTCCTCTTTCAACCACTTATTTAGAGTCACGTGCAGGAAACCCATCATAATGTGTCCATCTGAGCGAACACGGACGCGAAAAAGCACTCTCTGAATTCCATTTTATTAATGAACATAAAATTGTCTATATCGTATCTCCTCATACATCTCTCGATTGACTGACTGGCTGAGGTAGTTGCGAATTGGCCTGCAGCGTCACTCGTTCATGCTGGTTTCTCCAAGGTAGACAATGTATCATGTTTTGCTGATCGTGTATAGTCCCAATGGATCAACCTACAGCTGTTTTCCTTTTCTTTCTGTCGTGAACCTCCGGGACATAGACGGTCAAGCCTCTTCACAACACCAAATTCTTTGTATCTATTAGTAAATATTTTGCTGTCACTCCTAACCCCTTTACACGCGCTCGTTAGATAGGTCATTCGATTTTTTCCTCTGCTGCTCTTGACTTCAATAGGTACTGTGAGTGTCAATTTCTCCAAGCCTTCCTTCCTTTGTATGTGTCGTACAGAAATGTCAGTAATGTTTAATCCTATATATATGTGTCCTTTTTGTTACCGTTTTAGTAAAAACTTCATGGTTGCCCACAGCATCTGTGCACGCTATTCTCAGCATCGGTCTCCAAAACCACAATTCTGTTGCTTTAGATTTATTCATCGTCAGTGAGGAGATTGGTCAGCATTCGCTGCCATATTCGACGATCGGTATTACCTAACAGTTCATCACTCGTTTTTTTTTCTTTCTTTCTATTCTAAGAAACATTTTTATGTGGAGTAATGGATAACGACTCCGATTAAGGAATCAGAGAGCCGAGTTCGAATTCCAGTCGAATCCATGACATTCCCTTACGTGCTAATACCCTTGGTAAATGTATTAATCATCTTCTTCTCCCTCCCCCCAGCTATTGGTAAATAGCAGGACAGACTGTCTTTTAGAGCCCTGGATGACAACTGGTTAACTGCAGAAAGAATTGGCAGCCTACTGTGGGGGGAAATGCCTCGTCAGTCATGAATCGAAAGATACATGATCGCCTAAGTTTGTATCACGCATGGCACGTAACTGACTGATTATTACTAAGCCCTTTCCGTTTCCGGTGTTACATTTTCCGTCTATTTTGAAAACCTTGATATTTAAGGTTTCCCGACGTGATTCTGCGTCACCGATTCTTAGCTCGTATCTTGGGCAGATTTCTTTTTATTACTTTGGTGAAAACCATGAATTCTACCTTCGTGCTAATTAAGGCCACTCCTTTCTTTCTTTTATTACCCAGTCTAGGAGTTCCTGTAGTTTCCTTTCTGGAGCTGTTATCGACACTCTGTCATCATGTTACTAAGATTGTGAGTGGAACCAATAATGAATCCTGGTAGAACTTCTAATTATCGCAGAAACGTCTCAAAGTAATGCTTCATGTGAGGAAACATTGTTTGCTTTTTTAGCGGAATATCAACTCGTCATGCGTCATTTAAGACCAAAGTTTAATTTTCTTGTGAGCATTAGTAATTTCATTTACAAAAATATATTGCTGGTAATTTTTTTTTTACTATGACAATGTATTATTGGTATTTTGCTATAATATAATTATACATTCATTGTGTTTTGAGCCTAGTTTGGGGGTTAACTATTTACCCATTACTGGGCTCCTAACTGGTGATACCAACTAGACTTGGGAAAACCATTAAGTGTTGGCTCCACACACCTCAAAACTTACTGATCAGAGGTCTTGCTGCTGGATGTAGTTTAGCGTCATACACAGGAAAGGTGAAGAATTGTCTTTTGCCCTTTTATATTTTTGTGCATTACTGAAGTAATTTTCCATCTGCATGCAGGTGGTTTACTCTACGTATAAGTTCTGGGTCGTTCTAATACCGTCCCCAAATAAAATCAGCTTAGTATCAGCGCAATCTGTTCTTGTTACAGCCTAATAAAAAATGCTTACATCACGGAATAAGGACTCCCCTCACCACTGCAAATGGGCTATACATAAAGGTAGAAATCAGAAGTTTCTATTAATTGACTCAAACACGAATCCCATTTCGATACTTATAAGACTTAATTTATCCTAGGCTAGCATTTTTTTTTAAGATTATCACCCCAAGCAAGGCTAGAAGCCACTAGCACGCAAGAGGTTACAGAAGGTTTGGAGGAAGAGCAGATAGGAGTGGTAAAGGAGAGGATGTGGAGAAAGATAGTGGATCGATCAAGGCAAGGGGGTTACAGAAGATTTGGAGCGAGAGCAGATAGGAATGAAAGGTGAAAGGATGTGGAGAAGGGAAGTGGAAGGATCAAAGCAGTTGGAGGTGTCGATTGACGTTACACATAAATAGTTGGAGCTTGTATTTGTCAGGGAAACAGGAATAAGGAAGGGGGTTCCACAGGCGAGATGTGCGAGACATGAAGATATTGGAGTAGAAGAGACGTCTACATCTAACAGTTTCAACGGTGAAGGGGTGAGAACGGGATGCCAGCCTCGTAGGACGTTTAAATTCATGAGGCCTAGGAACAAGCGAAAGCAGCTCCTCGGAGCAATTACCGTGAAAGTATTTGTAAAAAAGACAGAGCGAGGCAATGTCGCGTCTGTGAGAGAGCGACTGCAGACGAGATGACAAATCAGGGACAATTGGCCCAAGTTGGGTCGCTATAAAGAAATCCGAGCTTAATATATGGCACCTCGGCCTGGTGTAACGGTGAGCCAGCTTGTCTTTTTAGATTTATTACGACTGAAATGTGAGTTTGATCCTCACTAGATACCCCATACTTTCGGCCTTGTGCCACATCTAAGCTACGCTTAGAAAATAATCACTGGTTGGCCCACATTTTCGGCCTTGTGCTACATCTAAGCTATGCTTAGAAAAACATTGGGCACCTCGAGTTGGTGTAATGGTTCGCAATCTTGGCTCGCTAGAACAATTACGACTGAGTAAGGAGTTCGATCCTCATTGGGGGTCCCCTAATTTCGGCCTTCTGTCACCTCTAAATTACGCTTGGAAAATCACTATATGACCTTAATGGATTTTTTATTTTAATTGTAGTTTGAAATTTGTATCTTCCGAACGAGTAATTAATACACGAAAACTTCGATAATAAATTCGATGCTAGGCGTTTGTACATCATGACTGGCTTATTTCATAGTATATTAATTGAGCTACACTTTGTGAGGGTTCAATTCGCGCAATCTTATCGTAATATAATCATTAACAATTTCCCCAAATAAATAATAATATTGTACATAATTCGATACCTACCACATGTCCCATGAAGCCGGATATATAAAATACTTTATTCCGTTGAACAAAATGTTCGCTTCACTTTTTATATTACTTAGCATTTGGATCGTTATTTAATTAAAAATCATCATTTTTATTATATTCTGAAATAAAAATATACTGAAATATATATATATATATATATATATATATATATATATATATATATATATATATATATATTAATTTAAATAAAAACAGATTACTTTAAGGTTCCATATAATAAATTATTTCACCACAGCCCTTTTAAAGGACAGTGGATCATCAGATTTATTTCCAAATGTTGAAATGATAAAAAAAATGAAAATAAATTTACACATTTATGACGGGCAATAATAAGGAAATTCACGAAGTGGGGGCAGTGTAGGGGGTAGAGAGACAGCATTGACTTAGATGTAACATTTCTATTTTTTCAAATTTAAATTTTCGCTGAAATCTTGACATTGACACTTTCAATCTGTTAACGGAAGTTATATCTTGATATAGGAAGGGGGAGACCAAAAAGCATATAAAGGAAAAAAGGAAAAAAAGAAAGAGAGAGAAAAAAAAAAGAGAAAGAAGTTTTTAAAAAGTGTCATTAACTTCCATTGGAATAGGCGTTGTTTTTTTCTTTACTTTGAGATTTCGTAAATTTTTTTGTTTAAACAGTCTAAGCCATTTAATTATATGTTAAAGTTTTTTAAAAAAAACTTATTACGGACATTTTGGGGATTTAATGTGAAATAGTCGATTAAAAAATATAGAATTTACATTAAAACACTAGAAACTTTTTCTCAAATATATGTTTACATCTAATATTAAGTGATTTTTTTTTTATAAGGAGCTAATATATTATATATATATATATATATATATATATATATATATATATATATATATATATATAATAAAAGTAAATATTTTGTCACTGATTGATGTTACTTTCAGCATCCTGATTCCAGAGTTTCGTAGACAGACCTTCCGGGAATAAAGATTATGATCTTAGATGCTTAAGTTCAATGTCAAAACAGATAACATTGCTGATTATTCTGCGGATTATGTCAGTTGTGGGCAAATAGTGAATCCCCAAGCAAAAAAAAAAAAAATGAAAGTATAAAAAAACATTACCAACACAACGTGTTTATGGTAAAATTACTAGCAATATATTTTATCTGTATTTGAAGATATACAACTGCGTTCAAAATATTTGGATTTCGGTTTTAAATAATCCATAAAGATTGATATGCCGCTAAATAAAATCAACCAATCATTTTCTGTCTTCTGGAATTCTGTTTCTTTATTGGTCTTTCTAAGATTCTTTCACGCCCCTTGCAACTTCTTGGAATTATCGCTTTCCTTGGGATGGAAAGATTAAATGACGTGTTGCATAATTTAAAATATAATTGAATGATTTTAGGCCAAGAAAGGAAAATGTATATATGCATTGTTGTGAATATGGATTATCTCCCCTTTGATAATCCAAGCTATAAAACTGTACATTTCCGCTTGTCAAGTAGACGAGTAGTAAGATTGTTAATTGAATAAAAGATTACTAGACTGAATCTCTTGTCCTGTTTTCATTACATGCAAGTTCCCATCAACATAGCATTCAGAAGGTAAGTTCGCATAATAGAGACACGAACTGTGAATCAACAAGCCAAATGTAAGCCAAAGTTACATCTAGTTTATCGTACGTTCTTTACAAATTGTATTGTTTGTCATGCATTTCGTAGTTTGCCTACATAGTAGATTATAACTTTAAAAATAAACTAATTTTCCATTGCTTAATGTATAAAGCCCGAAAGAGTATGTATGTACCTTCAGAACGTAGGTGATTATGGATCTCCCCAATTTCCTGTCATTCGTAGGACTTAATGAATCCTGACTTTTTATTAGTTCTCTGAAACTCTGGTCTGACAAATATTTACTTCATCTCATCAAGTATGTTATGCTCTGTTTTCCATTCTCCCTCGTGACTTAAATCTGCCATTTGAGTATCAGATATTCCAAGCACTCCTTCCTCAACATACACCCCAGATATTTCAATTATCTCTTCTGGATATTTCGTCTAAGTTTCCTTCTTGTTTCTATTTTCTCTAAAACCTCGTCGTTGCTCACATGTTCTTTACGTGTTATCCTCAGCATCTTTCTGTAAAACCACATTTATCTTGTCTCAAATTTCCTCCTTATCACTGAGGAGATTGTCCAGCATTCACTGTTATATTGGTGTGGGGACAGGAATCACGTAAGTGTTCAGTACTTTTTTCTTTTTTTTCTGAGGATTTTTTTTTTGTATTTTAATACTCTGCTTAGCTTTTGGAAGGTATTTCGGTTATCCCAATACGTCGTCGTGTTTCTCTGTAGCATTTTCCGTTTTCAGTTAGAACAGTTCTCAGATATTTACGTTTTGGCACTTGTTGGATTTTGATATACCCGATTTAAACTTTGCATCTTAGGCTCATCATTTCGCTAAGGACCGTGCATTCTGTTTTCTTTTGTGCACTGTACACGGATGGATTCAAGGCTCGTATATAAGAGTTGTCATTTGAAAGGTGCAAAAACGGCGACTGTGTCTTGTCAAACAAACCGCGTTCTGGAAGCCGGCCGACTGTAACAGAACTTTTGAAAGTGAATATTGCATTGGATGCACGTCAAAGCACCTGAGGTTTGGAGCGCAAACATGGTGAGCGGAACAACTCCCACGTATTGGGAAAACTTGCAAACAAAGATGTTGTGTTCCTTTGGCACGAGTATCGAACACGTGTCCGACTTTCTGCTGCATTCTTTTAACCAAGAATGTCACCTGTTAATTTTTGCATGACACTGTTACTCCAGATGAAAAATGGAGTTTACTTCTTAAAAGCAACCAAAAGCCAGTGCTTTTCACAAAATACGAAACGAATACCGAAACGAAAACTAAAATCCCATCTTTATATCTGGCGGATTTCCATTAAGACCTTTTGGAACATGGAGTGAATATATCCTGCTTTGTTGAACAGGAAATGTATTATGCACCAATAGCGATAACTCAACTACCCAGTGTATAAACAAAAATTAGGTTTTGACTCAATTGCATATTGTAGCGCAAGAGAAAAATTGATCTCGCCTGGAACAGACAAAAATAACAATAAAAAAAAATAATAAATATTTACGAGAATAGAAAACAGTGACGTCACCTGACGAGAAACGCACGAGATATTGTTAGACGGGAAAGTCAATCTCCCTCTTTTGCTCCTGGAAGTTAGGGTATCAAGACGCATGCATTTTAGGCTCGTGACAAACCAAAGTGATAAGTACCAAAATTCATATTGTTTTTGGGTACATGGTCTTTTGAAAGTAGATACATACTAACTTTCTATTAAGAATTTCGAATACATACATACATACATACATATATATATATATATATATATATATATATATATATTCATACATTATATATGTATATATATATATATATATAGAGAGAGAGAGAGAGAGAGAGAGACACAAGTGTTTTTATGCGAATAATTTTGTGTTTTATGTGAACGTTTCATATATTTATGTTGTCGGTTGTTTTAAATGAGGTCGATGATTCATATGCCGCACAACAATGTAATTCATACACAAGTGAATTAGCACCTGAATATTTTTTTCATTAATTTCAAATCATTTCAATCAAAGCAAGACAATAGGATCGCTAAGTCCATTTTCCTTTCTGGGCCTAAAATCATTCAATTATATTTTAAAATATGCAAGAAGACATTTAATCTTTCCACCCCAAGGAAAGCGATAATTTCAAGAAGTTGCAAGGGGCGTGAAAGAATCTTAGAAAGACCAATAAAGAAACAGAATTCAAGAAGACAGAAAATGATTGGTTGATTTTATTTAGCGGCATATCAATATTGCTGACAGTGAAAAAAAACAGAAAAGTTTATTGAGAAAAGAAAGTAAGTTCCGAGAGCAAGATAGAAAATAGAAAATAGAAAATTTATCCGAACATTTGCTTTGCAAATATTAACCGAAAATAATCAGGGTAGCTACCTTATGGCGGCGGAAAACAAGATAGCAACACAGGATAGACGAAAGAACAGATTCGTCTTCCCTTTTGTTTGTTTTTTTACCAAAATAAAATTTAATCCATGATAGAATATAATAAAAAAATAAAAAATAAATAACATTATAACTGACATTCAAATATTTTTCGAAAAAATAAACACAGATTTCATCAAATATGAAATAGAAAGTGTAGTCATTGAAAATGAATGCATCTAGATCTTTCATAAATAATATTTAAGTAAATAAAATTTGAACTTACATTAGCTTTTTATATAGGTCCTGATGTAGCATCTCAGCTTCTGTAGCTTTTCCACTGCCCTAAATTAGATTTGCTATAAACATTTCCATGTTAATGTTTTGATGGGGTTTTCACTTTGATACCTAGAATTTAAGCGTACTACTACGTTGGCGGCACGGTATCATGACTTCACTTTTGAAATGAATAGATGCAACGATAATGCTAGATGCTAACTTTTTTTTGCAAAATCATAAGTGGCGACTCGACCAAGATTTTGTAATACATGTTTAATGTAGTTTGAATGTAGCATCCCGATGTAGGAAGCAATTTGTCCAGTGTAACAGTACCAATGTCTCGTAGCACCTATTCAAGAATTCTTAAGGTTTTCCATATCAGAGGTTGGCAGTGGATATTTGGAAAGAATAGGAAAACGTACTTTTACGGATCTCCTCATCTGACAGTTTAGCAGTAGATCTTCCGGAAAAGAAAACAAAATGGCCGCCTTCGGGTCGAATATTTCTAGTCTTCTGATTGGTTAATCTTCTATGGGTGTACTATAAAATAAGTCAGCTAATTTTGGTTTGCTCACTAGTACACAAGTACACAAAATAATCTAACAGATTTGGCCAGTATAAGTAGTAATCTACAACGTAACAACTATTCTGCGTACATGACTGCAGCTCCGACAAGCTGGGATAGAAGGGAACAAGAGGATAACATCAATCAGAAAACAGTTTTGGTCTGCCTACTCTATGTGAATGGATTATTGCGATCCATATAACATCAGGATGAAATTCAAAAGGGGTTCGACACTTCGCAGACTCATCTTCCGAGTAAGACCCCCATAGAGGAGGAGATGAGGAAGGGATACGTGTACTCCATCAAGCTAAGAAATATAACGGAGGAACAGGTCGACCCCTTAAGGTAAGACTGCAATTATATCGTTAAGTCGTAACATGACGGAAAATAGAAAAAAAAAGCAGGTGTAGCTGATCACATATGGCGAGAAAAAAATACCCCCCTATTGGAATGAGGTTGAAATAACAGATAAAGAGATCACTGGAAAATTCGAAAATTGAAGGAATCAGCACGTATGCTAGACCACAGCAATCTCTGGCCAAGCAAAGAAATTAATAACATATGCGAACCAGTAATACGGTGTGCCAGAGAAAAGAAATAATAACAAAAACATAGCAATATAAGCTCTGAGAAAAACTGAATACTGAGACATTAAGTTTATAAGTCCCCAAAATTCATACATTGATGCCCTCAAGGACAGATAGCCCAGTGGATGAAAGCGTTTATAGGGATCCAGTGACTAGACATAAAGTGCTTTTAGTTCAATACCTGGCTAATGCTTTGCGAACAAAATCTTCGGGAGTTGAGTTAAAGGGAGATAACTGAGCAAAACAGAAGAAACATGATACGAAATAAACTGTTCATTTCCAAATTCCAATCACCTGAAGAAGGCCGGAGCGTACAACGGCCGAAAATATGGCAATGAAGTTGAGAACAGTTGCACTTCTCGGTTGTGGAACATTCTTCCTTCATCAAAAATGTAATGTCAATCATTAATTCCTATTCTTTTGTAGTTCCTCCTCCTTAATATTTTTTCACATATGCTCAAACTCGGTAAACTGTTGTATCCTGAAAGAAGTTACAAACAGACAAAGGTTGTACTCGAGTGAAGGAACAGCGACATGTGCGTAGATAAAAGAAGAGAGTTTTATTGTAAAAGAGAATACAGTACTGAAACACAGAGAATCGAGAGGCAGACTATTTATTGCCGAAGGAAGGATATATACCTTACCTCCCTGCGAGGCAGGATGTGGTACAATGCCATTTTTTATGCGGGGCAAAACTGAGCCCGTGGTCTCGGGCAAAAATTCCCCGCTGACCTGGCGTGCACGAGGTCGGGTAGCTGTCTGTCACCACGGACGAGACTCTGCCCTTCGGCATAGAGTTCGACAAGCACAGTTGGAGAGGAATCTCCAACTAATTGCCGAAGCAAGGTAATTTATCTCACCTCCCGGCGATGCAGGATGAGGGGCAAGGCCGTTTTGAATACGGTGTTAAAACCGAGCCCGTGGGCTCGTGAAAAAATTCACCGTAGATTCCGTAACACCAGGGTCGGCTAGATGTCTATCACCCCAGACGAGACTCTGCACTTCGGCATAGCCTAATCTTGGTTCCTCTCTGCAAGAAGGCAGAGAGTTCGACCTGTACAGCAGGAGACGAATCTCCAACTACTTGCCGAAGCAAAGATATTTGCCAACCGCCCCACGCGGTCAGATATGGCACAAGGCCGAATTTAACGTGGAGTATCCAAGCCTGTAGGTTGGGGCAAAAATTCCCCGCAGACCGCGTAAAAAACGCGGTCGTGTAGATGTCTACCACCCCAGACGAGACCCTGCATTTCGGCATAGCCTCGTCTGGGTTCCTCTACGCCTGAAGTCAGAGAGTTCGACCAGCTTAGCTTGAGACAAATCTCCTACTAATTGCCGCAGCAAGGATATTAACCTTACCTCCCGACGAAGCAGGATGTGCAAAAGGCCGTTTTTTAATGCGGGACCAAACCGAGCCCGTAAGCTCGGGCAAAAATTTCCTGTAAACCACAGTGTCAGGTGGCTGTCTACCACGCCAGACGAGACTCTGCCCTTCGGCATAGACTCGTCTGGGTTTCTCTCTGTCCGAAGGCAGAGGGTTCGACTAGCACATCTGGAGACGAATTTCCAACTAATTGTCGAAACAAGGCCCCAGGTATATCCTTTGCTCACAATATATAGCTACTGTTATAGTCAGTCCACATAGTTGATAGCGAATGTCGGGTATTCCATTACAACATAAAATTTGTTCTGCAGTGGATTGTGGTGAATATGATTAATAAAATATAATTTATAGCAAACTGTAATTACTTTATAAACACTTTATGAATTAAAAGTTTTATGTAGTAAAATATATGTAGTTTCTACGAGATCGGATTTAAAAGTGTGTGACTGTAGCTATGGTAACGGAACTAAAATATAGTCGCTTGGCACAGATAGACTTTCAAAGTAGGCACAATAACCGTTAACATTCTCCATTTACCGGTGTATAGAGCAGTTCTTGAATGGAAAATACTTAGAGTGCGATTGTCACACCAAAGCAGTTTCCAGAGAAAATGCGACGTGGCAACTGCTCGCTATAATCTAGGAAGGAGTTCCAGGAATGCTTTCATCAATGAAGGAGTTTAAATGCCGAAATAATATATGTGGTAGTTTTCTTGTTATAGCACTGATCAAGATACTTTTTGTTCAGACTTCGTATATGTATGTAATTGTTAACTAGTGGCTAAATTCTAGTTTGAAATATACTGGAAATACATTCCTTTGGATTTCACTAACATGATATAATTGTAATAACATGCACGTAAATCCTTGATCGCA
>OZ038515.1:8945949-8950949 GCA_964036315.1 Acanthosepion esculentum
GCATATCAACTCCTTATGGGTCATTTAATGTCGAAATTTAATGTATTGCTGGTAATTTTACTATAAATATGTATTTTTGAACTTTCATAGTGTTTTGTCTTTGTCTTGGTATTCCCTATTTTCCTATACCTGAGACCCTAACAGGTGGGACCTAGGAACAATATCAATTAAGAGCCCCCCCCCAACGCTCCTCAAAAACTTGCTGCCAAATGTAGTTTATCGTCACACACAGGACTAGTGTGTTGAAAGACTTTTACTACGCACATTCATTTAACATTTTTCAAAATTGTTAACGATCACAATTAATTAGATTTCATGTATGACTGCAAGGTGACAAACATATATGTGTATTTTTTTTTAAGCTTATCACCCCAAGCAAGGCTGGAGGCCACTAGCACGCAGGGGGTTACAGAAGGTTTGGAGGAAGAGCAGATAGGAGTGGTAAAGGAGAGGATGTGGAGAAAGATAGTGGATCGATCAAGGCAAGTGTGTTACAGAAGATTTGGAGCGAGAGCAGATAGGAATGAAAGGTGAAAGGATGTGGAGAAGGGAAGTGGATAGATCAAGGCAACTGGAGATGTCGATTGACGTTACACTTAAATAGTTGGAGATTGTATTTGTCAGGGAAACAGGAATAAGGAAGGGAGTTCCACAGGCGATATGTGCGAGACATGAAGCTATTGGAGTAGAAGAGACGTCTACATCTAACAGTTTCAACGGTGAAGGGGTGGGAACGGGATGCCATCCTCGTAGGACGTTTAAATTCATGAGGCCTAGGAACAAGCGAAAGCAGCTCATCGGAGCAATTATTTGTAAAAAAAGACAGAGCGAGGCAACGTCGCGTCTGTGAGAGAGCGACTGCAGACGAGATGACTGATCAGGGCCAATTACATTGCATATCCGTCTCTGGATCTTATCAAGAACACTGAGGCAAACAGCAGGGGCTCCAGACCATATATAGCAGTAATACTCCATGCAAGCGCGAATGGTTGATTTATAGATTTGGAGGATTGATTCCTTTGAGAAAAATTTCCAGGCTCGGCACAGGGAGCCAACTTTCCTTGCGGTGGATGATGCAATTGACTCGATGTATTTGTTCCATCTCAGATCAGCGGACAGCGTGAGACCGAGCAGCCGCAGAGAGGAGCTCTCGAGAAGTTGGTCTTCAGACATTCTAATGGGATGCAGAGATGGATCCTTGTGGTGGTTAATAGAGAGCAGTTTTGTTTTAGAGGCGTTAAAGTTAACCATCCGTTTCTTGCCCCAGTTCCCAACCGATTGGAGGTCCTTTTCTATATCTGTATGAAATTATCTGCCTAATTGATTTAAGAACTAAAATGAAGAAGCCATATCCATTCATTTTACTTAATGTGTAACAATCTAATGAACGAAATATTTTTAATCATTTCACCCCTAGCAAAGATATAAACTGAAGAGACAAGGTGGATTAATGGATAGCGGCTCGGATTGAAGAATCTGAGAGCCGAGTTCGAATACCAGTCGAATCCCTTACCTTGGGAAAGGTATGAATCCTCTTCTCTCCCCAGTTATAGGTAAATAGCAGGACAGACTGGGCCTTATAGATTTGGGTGGCAACTAGTATAGAGAGAAGGAAAAATCTGAATTCAAAATCGAGCCGCAAGGTTGTGGGGTTGTTCTAACAACCTATTCCCTTGAAAACTGGCTTAATACAGAAGCCCCAACGATATCTTCCGGTCCTATGTTCCCCTTAAGATATAAGGATATAAAGTCACAATGTTTTAAGGTGTTACTGACTGATAGAATATGACAAAATATATTATTAATATATAATAGAATAACAAGAATTACGAAAATATAAAAAGTAAAAGTGCCCTTAAATTATTGATGACCAGAGTGAATTGCTAAGTGAGAAGTGCTATAGAAAAAAACAGTTTGCATAGAAGCAATTCTATCAATTTCAACCGCCAATCTAGAACTGTGCTTAAAGTCATGAAATCTAGTATATAGGAAAGCCCAACAGAACAATTACCATGAAAATATTTATAGAAAAGTCACAATGAAACAATGTTACGGTGATCGGAAAGTGACCGAAGTAGCGTTTATTGTATGTTATCAAGCAGATGTGGCAGAAATACTGACAAATGGTAGACAACGAAGGGTAGACTTATAAATATGTAAGATAGATTCTATCGGGAAAATTTATCTGGCAGCCGACATAAATTATAAACAGTTGGTAGGTAATGATTATATAAAAAAATATGTTTCTTTCCAGTGTGTCGTCGATCCAGATAAAAACTTTTTTATTGCACAGAACGGAATAGTATTTGATTAAACTCTGATACGGTGCGGTCATTTTTACACTGTAACACCAGCAAGAGAACTGGTGGGATCAAGCTCAGACATCGACCCCGTGATCACAATAATACCAACTATAAGCACGCATGCGCAGAAGACATTGTGACAAACCTAAAGTTATATTATAGGGAACGTGTCGATATTTCTTTACTTACCCTAGTAAAGAATAATAATGCTTCTGTTTTTAAAAATGGGGTTGTTTAAAAAGGGGGAAGGGAGTTGTTTATTCAGACACGTGTACCAAAATAATATTCACAATCAGAAACAATATTGAATTAAAAAGACATCAACTAATTGATTAAAATTAAAATTTAATGTTCTAAGGAAATGAAATACTTTGTATACACTATAGCTCAAAAGTCTGAGGGGATCCTAGTATTGTTTTTTAATTGGTCCCAAATATAATTGTTTTGTACTTTGAATCAGAGACAATATTATACATGTTTTAAAAAGTCAGACATTATTCTTTATTATAAATATTATTAAACAAAAAGGAAAAAAAAAGCGTTTTATGATTAGTTTTTTCTCACGTCAAAATATCCTCTTTTACCCTTGATTACTGCAGCACAAATATTTGGCTTTCGTTACAAACGTTTCTCAAAGTATAAGTTTGATAATTGATTCCATTGTTTTGAATTACATTAAAAGTTTTTTTTTAATTTTAATTTTTTATTTTTTCACTATTCTGTCAAGTTCATCCCCTTGTAATTCTGGGGGGCGGGGGAGATTCAAACTTATGAACTGTAGTGTGTATATAAAAATAATCTTTCCGGAATGAAAGAATGGTTGAATAGGTAAATATCTGAATTAGAATCAGAAAAAAAAATTCTCTTGTAACTATGAAAGGTAGTTAGATTTTTATTTAGACAGAAAGCATACTTGAGGAAAATCGGATTTGACAACAACTGTAACTTCGTAAGGAATATTTTCTTTTCCTTTAAACTGGAAAGGATATAGTTTTTCTTTTTACACATGTACAGAAGTGACGTAGCATAAAAAGCTATTTTTTCCCAGGCACAAACGTGGCTGAACATTTGCAAATGGTCCATTTTTAAACATTTATTCACAAATAATTTTTTCATGGTATTTGGTCGGTCGCAGTGATATATGCCTATAAAACACGAACTGCTTTTTTTTTTTCAAGATATATCATCCGTATTGTGATAGCAAGGAATTTAGTTCCAAGAAAGTAACACAGGTATTCATGAGACAACGTCCGTGATTTTGAAATGGACAGAATCATTGATATCAATAATGCCAAGACGAAGGAACATAAATTACCATTCTTGGCATTAGGACGGATCAAACATATTTTCTTTTCTTACAGAGCTTGACTTCAAGGCTAGGTGACTCTTAGAATCTGAGAATTATATATGACCCCACTATATATTAATATAAGTGGATGGTCACTCATAAAATATAACAATGACTACATAATAGCACTAAAAATTATTATTATATATCTCAATTACTATATATTAAAGAAATTATTTATTAGTGTGCATTGTCAAAAGAAAACTATAACCTTCTACGCAGCAAAAAAATGGGGGGGACCCAGAAGCGAGCAGCAACAGCCTGATAAGGGTTGCAAAAGGAGTCCTCCTATTGCGACCCGCTCTAACTGGGTCTAGTAACAGTGTAAAGAAAAAAAAAATTTTAGCCCGACAATTAACCAGTCACACGTCGGCCGTGGATTTACTTGACCTCCCACACGGTCAGCTTGTGACACAAGGTCGGGGTTTAACGTGGGACGGGAGGGGGAGTGGACCCGAGTTTTCACCCGGCCCGCAGTACTTCAACTTTGTCCAAGCTGGTCAGAGCTGGTCATAGCTAGTCAGACGTAGCCCCTGATACTACCAGCGCAGGGACGAATCCCTGCGACCGGCCTGTATTAGTGATCGTTTCCGGCCTGATCATTCAGTGAGTAATCTGCGAACAGATACTACACGGGATTTACTTGACCTCCCACAGGGCCAGGTTGTGACACAAGGTCGGAGTTTAACGTGGGAAGGGGGAATGGACCCGAGTTTTCACCCGGGTTGCAGTGCTTTGGCTTTAGCTAGTCATAGCTGGTCTTGGCTGGTCTTAGCTTGTCCAAGCTGGTCATAGCTATTCAGACGTAGCCACGATACTACCAGCGCAGGGACGAATCCCTGCCGCCGGCCTGTATCGGAGAACGAATCCCGGCCGGGATTTACTTGACCTCCCACAGCGTCAGGTTGTGACACAAGGTCAGGGTTTAATGTGGGAAGGGAGGGGGAATGGACCCGAGTTTTCACCCGGGACGCAGTGCTTTGGCTTTAGCTGGTCTTAGCTTGTCCAAGCTGGTCTTTAGCTGGTCATAGCTAGTCTTAGTTGTGATACTACCAGCGCAGGGACGAATCCCTGCGACCGGCCTGTATCAGTGATCGCTCCCGGCCTAAAGGCGATCATTCAGCGAGTAATCTGCGAACAGATACTACACTTTGATCTTAGCCAAAAGGCTGAGAAGCCTTTGCTCGACTCCCAGTCACACGTCGGCCGGGGATTTACTTGACCTCCCACACGGTCAGGTTGTGACACAAGGTCGGGGTTTAACGTGGGACGGGAGGGGGAATGGACCCGAGTTTCCACCCGGGCCGCAGTGCTTTGGCTTTAGCTGGTCATAGCTTGTCCAAGCTGGT
>OZ038515.1:8958449-8965949 GCA_964036315.1 Acanthosepion esculentum
AGTCACTTTTATCGAAGAGCACTGTATATATATATATATATATATATATATATATATATATATATATATATATATATATATATATATATATATATATATGTATATATATATATATATATATATATATATATATATATGTGTGTGTGTGTGTGTGTGTGTGTGTGTGTGTGTGTCTGTGTCTCTGTGTGTGTGAGAGAGAGATTGAGTTGGCATGATAAGTTTCGGACACACACAGATATATACATATATGTGTGTTATATGTGTGTGTGTGTGTGTGTGAGAAGAGAGAGCGTGTGTATTGGCATTATAAGTTTCGAACACACACATTAACAGGAGATAACTGACATCCATTAGATATGGCACGTGGAACTAGAACAGTCTACACCAGTGAGCGAAATAAAGAGTTCAGTTCGACATTCCAACTACCTGAAGAAGGCCGAAGCGTACAACGGCCGAAACGTTGTGATAAACATAGCAACAATAATGAGGACAATAGTCCGAATAATATAAATAGTGTACATAATACTTCATCTCAGAATATAGACAGATACTAGATAATTCGAACCTTGCTCTATGAATGAAAAACTCATGGCCGAATCTGTGAAGGTGTTTCATCTCTAGATACAGTTTTCACACTGGAAAATAGGATGCAGTTTCCAACCGTGTCTTTCTTCAATGCTCTTTTCTATAGAGTTTGTTGTGTTATTAATATCACGGTTTAAAACGAATAGCAACTGAATTAAGTGTACCCACGAAATGTAATGTTTCTATATATACAGCATGTCTATAAATACATCAATATATTGGCACCATTAGTTGAACAATGTACATCAGGACGGTACTCGATTTCTTACCATGTTCGCTGTTGCATAGCCTCATCAATGGTGGCAATGGCATCAGTGATTTTTTTGCTTTTAGATAAGCCATGTGCCGTGTTTTTGTTCGATACACCATAGCTTTAATATTCCCCTAGAGAACGTAATTCATATTAGTAATATCTGGTGAACGAGTTGGCCAGAGAATGGGGCCATTCCTTTTAATCCCCCAGTCTGGAAATAGAGGTTCATTTAACAGTAGCTCTTTCATGAACCAGATACCTGAAATAAACAAATGCAATGTGATTAAAAACTTTGAAAGCTACTGAGTACATACAACAAATCTGATTGAGAAAACTCATCAATTTATAACAATCCTTAAGAAAGATTCTTGTCGAAAACACTGAAGATATATATATATATATATATATATATATATATATATATATATATATATATATATATATATATATATATATATATAAATAACTATACTCGTGTCGAAAATTTTCGAACTCTTGATTTAACAATAGCCAAATCAATCACGAAGGGAAAAAAGGTTTTAAAAAAGAAAGAGCCAGGAACATGAAAGTCTGTCGAAAATAATCGCACAGATACAGGTTCAAGGCCCAAAGAAAAAACCCAGATACGAGTAAACAACTAACTAAAGAGCTCGATACAAACGTAGAGCAAACCTAGTCAGACCTAATGAGCCAGACAAACCTACCAAGGTTTCACTTAGGCAGATCGTCAGGGTCGGCTGGCTAAAGAGGCAACAGTAAACGGCGTATATATAGACGACAACCAAGACAACACCACGTGACCAAGGAAAAAAATGGAAAAGAAAGGAAAGAAGGAAGAGAAAAAGAAAAAGCGACACCGTGTGGGATGGGGTATAGATTTATTCGAATAACTAAAAGGGGGGATATTTTAAGAAAACACAAACAATAACGATAACGATACAATCGGGGGAGAGAGAGTTATTTCAGTAACCAAGTATTTCTGTGTCTACATTTGTTAAGGATCTCGGTTTTAGAATTTAGTAGATCATTAGGTTTATTATATAATGCTATGGCTAATTTTTCCTCGGTGCATACCTTACAGAATGGCCCGCTGTATACTTGGTGCATCTTTTTAATATTTCCCATTTCAGTATGGGGTCTTTGCTACCTTGTCTGATTTTCCATATATAGCTAGATAGTGTGGTGCTATGTTTAGTTTTTTTAATTTTTGAAACTACTCGTGTGATTATAATATCTTTTTTTAAAAGTATCCTGAGTAGCTCCTATATATACTTTAGGGTTTATATCGTCTATATCCTTGTAAATTTTTGCCTGATAGACCACGCATTCTTGTTGACATTTACCCTGTAGGGGACATGTATTTTTATTCCTACAATTGCAATTGGGGAAACTAATGCGTGGATTGTTCCTAGTCAATATATATATGTAAATGAACGTATGTATATGGGAGATTTACATAAGTGTATATGTGGTATATATATGAAAAAACAAAATTTCTAAATATATATATTGGACATTTGAAAAAACGTTCATGAAAATAGGTTTTGGAAAATAATATCCGATAATGCATTTCGTCTTTAAAGGCTTCATCCGATGGATAAAGAAAAGATGTGTTGTGTGCCTATGCATATATGTGTGCTTAAAATAATTAAACCGTATTATTTTCCCAAACTGGCATTTCTCGAGATTGAAAGCGTTTTCGGTATCCATCTGATAATCAGAAGCGTAATTCATTATCGGATATTATTTTTAAAAACATATTTTCATGTACGTTTTTCAAATGTCTGTAACTTATAACCCTGTCGGGATTACATACCCATATTTATTACACACACACACACACGCACCCACACACACACACAAGCACACACACACTTATATATATATATATATATATATGTATATATATATATATATATATATATGCCTGTGTGTATGTGTGCCCGTGTGTGTGTGCGTACGTGTGTGTGTCTGTGCGTGTGTGTGCGTGCCAACTTATATATATATATATATATATATATGTATATGGGTCTATATATATATATACATATATATATACGTACATATAAAATGTATGAACGTATATATCAGGTCTTCCCATAAGTTCTATCCGAATTTTGAATAAAGAAAACAAGTGACCAAATGTTACATTTAATTACAGATTCAATCGACAATGTATTTTTCCTGATTATCTATGACTTCCTTCCATCTATTAACAAGCTTACAATTTCCATTACTGTAAAATTCTTTTGGCTTTGATTCGAAGAACTCACAAATGTCAGTTTTAACCTCTTCCTGTGTTACAAAAGCTGTTTCTTCCAAATGATTCTGTAAGCTACGAAACAAATGATAGTCTGAAGGAGCAAGGTCGGGAGAATAGGGTGGATGAGGAATTTTCTCCCAACCAAGTTCTTCGATCTTTTGTGACGTGAATCTTGCTGTGTGAGGTTGCGCATTGTCCTGATGAAACATCACCCGTTTTCTATTCACTAGAGCAGGTCTTTTTTCCTCAAAGCTTGGTTCAAACGCTCTAATTGCTGACAGTATATTTGAGCATTAATTGTTCCATTAGGTGGTAAGAATTCAAGTGGATTATTCCTTGGCAATCCCACCAGATTGAAAGAAGAACCTTTTGCTCATGAAGTTCCCTTCTCGGCTGTGGCTGGAGGTCCTTCCCCTTTACCAAGCCACTTAATATTTCGATAAAAGATCCATTTTTCTTCGCCAGTCACAAGTCTATCCAAAAAAGGTGAAACAAGTTGGCGAGAATGGAGAGAAGAGCAGATGTCAACTCGGGATTTGAGGTTGTTTTCAGACAATTCATGAGGCACCCATTTTCCAAATTTAGGAACTTTTCCAAGTTGTTGAAGATGACGAAGAACAGTTGTATGGTTTGAACTTTGAACCACTGCCAATTCCTCAACTGATAAAGCAGAATTTTCTTCAAGGGCTGCTTCAAGAAGCTTTTCATCAAACTCAACTGGAAGGTGAAATCTCCACCACTGAATTTTGCAAACCATCTTCTGCAAGTTCTTTCATTCACACATTAGACATTATAAAATACTCTTTAAATTTCGTTCATTTTAACAAAAAGTTAAAATTCGGACACAACTTATTGGATGACCTAATATATATATATATATATATATATATATATATATATATATATATATATATGTAAATATATATATATATATATATGTAAATATATATATATATATGTAAATATATATATATATATGTATGTATATGTAAATATATATATATATATATATATATATATATATATATATATATATATATATATATATATATATATATATATATATATGTAAATGAACGTATATATATGGGAGTTTTACATAAGTGTATATGTGGTATATATATATATGAAAAAACAAAATTTCTTTAATATTACTTTCAAATACTACTGTATCTTAACTTAAAACCTAAACTTTAAGTCAGAAAGATTACCCATCTAAAAATAGTTACAAATTACATTCATGAATTAGACTCAAAATGATAAAGATGTTACCTTAACGTCATTTACAATATTATAAGATTACTATTAGAAAATTTTATATTTTAATTCTTAGTTTTTTATTAATGTGTTTTTAAATATAGTATTTAACTCATATTAAATCCCTAATTTATTTGTAAATGAGTTAAATATTTAAATTGCTAACAAGCATTAAATTAAATTCTTCGTGGATTTTTTAAACATTTATATTACTATCAAACGTTAAAATCTTTTTTTTACCTAAATCGCTAAAACTATACCACCCCTGTCCGTTAAACCCCAAATACATCTCCTTTTTCTTTACTTCCCCCTTTTTCTTTTTTTTTTCTCTTTTTTCTTTTACTTTTTCTCTCTTCTCTCCTTCCCTTTCAACATATCATTTCCGTTGAGTTGACCGATTTAATAGGTCAATGTCTGATTTTACCCCCTTCTTCCTCAATATTAAGTACGATAGAAAGAAATATAAAACTAAACCCTCTATTAACTCGACCATGTCTTTCACACCACTCCTCGCTACCTTCTCTGTTAAATTACATAAACTTAGTGCTACCCGTCAAAAGTGATATTTTTCGTTTCACCTTTTGAAAGTGATGTCTGATGACCCAGAGTACTTTAAAAAGGTCTCTGGTGAAATAAACTATTACAATGAAGCCTTAAAGTGTTTTTTTTTTCTTTAATATATATATATATATATATATATATATATATATATATATATATATATATATATATATATATAAGAAAGCCGGGAAAATCAATTAATAGATACAGAGTTTCGAATTATGCAAACAAAGAATCACCAAAAGGAATTTGATCAAAATATTTCAATCTTAAACACTTCTTTTTATCGTTTTTGCGTTTCCTTTGTTTTGGTCAAATCCCAATATATAGATTCACTAGCCATGTTTGCCATCCATATTGGTTGTCGTATAAATTTGCATATATAGTGCAAGTATATCTTCTTGCTATTGGCAAGGCGTCGCGTACAGAATAACGAAAAAAAATTATCTTGTCTGAATCGAAATTATAAATAATTTAGTTAGATATTACCTACATTTATGCGTTGACTTGATTCCAATTTGCGTTACTTATTGCTATTCATGGAATTTTGAAAAGGACAGATGGACTTTCTATTAGTTTGCCGTAAAATGTTCTTGTATAAAGCAAAACAAAAAACATTCTATATTTTTTTTCTGATTTTAAAAATGCCTCTAAACGTTTGCACAGAGAATTAAGAAAAAAAAATATCGTTATTATCAAATTTTTACTGAAGGTTATTTTTTTAAATTTCTCTATGGTTATCTCAACGTTGGCTAATCTTCAACGTTTTGATTTGTTTTTAGTTGTTTTTTTATGCTCGTCTGTCTGTCGATGTTTCTTTTGTGCCTTCGACTTTCTTTCGTCCTATATTTATTTCTCTTGCTATTTGAGTTATTTTTTAATTCTCGTTTACTGCAGTGTTTGACTTCTTTTCTTTTATTTCTTTGCATCTTCAGCCTGTTCTATACTGGTTGTGTCTATTTTAAACTCCATTCTTTTATATGTCTACTTTCTATCTTCTCACTTTCAGCAACATTTCTTTTTTTTTCTTCTTATTTACACCGTTTCAATCCTTTATAATTATTTTTTCAAGCTTTTTATTTATTTACTTGTATAATTGTCGTATTTTCATAACAGCTATACTGTCCTCTTTATTTGTGTTATTTTTTTCTCTGATTTTAATTCTGTTAAATTCAACTTAGCGTTTCTTCTTTTCTTTCTTTTTATTTTTGATTCTCCCCTTCAAATTTTCCGTTCTTTCTTTCTTGTTTTGGTTTCGCCATTTTCTTTATCCATTTTAATTCTCACACCTTCAAAATTATCGTTTGTTTCTTTCTCTTTCCATTTTATTTTTGTCAGCTTCAATTTAAGATTCGTTCATTTTTTGATTTCCACTCTCCTAATTTTATCCATTTTCATTCTGTCGGATTGAAATTAGACGATCAGACATTCTATTTTCAATTTTTTCTTTATTTTCTTTCGATATCTTCACTTACAAATTATATTGCTTTCTTGCTTTCGCCATTTATATTCAGCAGCATCAAAAAATCTTTCTTTCATTTTCCGATTTGCTTTCTTTCTTTCCTTTATTGATTTTCATCTGTTGGAGTAAATGTTGCCTTTTTGTTTCTCTAAAATTCAAATTCAATTTTACTTTTCGATTTCTTGCTTGCCTTTATCGATTTTCATTTATAGATTGTTACAGCTTATCTTTTCTTCCTTATTACTTTCTTTTTTTCCCCTAGTTTTTTCTTTTCGCTTTCAACCGTTTCGTTTCTTTATCCATTTTCAATTGCTCGCCTTGAAATTATCCTTTTATTCTTTCTTTTCTGTCTTGTATTCATTCATTCATTCATTCTTTCATTTCTTTCATTTCTTCCTTCTTTCCTTCTTACTTTTTCTTCCTTCCTTCTTTTCCTTCCTTCATTCCCTTCCTTACTTCTTTCTTTTACTTCCTTTTTTCATTCTTTTGCTTCTTTTCCTTCCTTCCTTTACGTCTACCCTCTTTCCTTCCATTACTTCTTTCCTTCCTTTCTTTCCTTCTTTCATTTCTACCCGTATTCCTTCATTTTTCTTTCCTTCCTACCCTGTTTCCTTTCTTCTCCTTTTTTATCTTTCATTTTAAATTCTTACTGTTTCGAATCATCTTTTATTCATTTTCCGTTTTTCACATTTTCTTTTCATCCTAATTTTCTCAGTTTCCTTTTTATTTTTGTTTGTTTCTTTCCTTCTTTTTTCTTTACTTCTTTCTTTCTTTTCTTCTTTCTTTCTTTCTTAGTTGTGTCCATATCATTAACTTTCCTTTTATATATTTTTGTTTTTATTTCATATTTCCATATCACTAAACGTTTCCTTTATTCTTCTTTTGTCTTTCTTTCTTTCTTTTTCCTTTCTTTGTTTCTTTATTTCTAACATCGTCCTTATATTTTCCCTTTCGTTGTTATTACCCTCTCATTCCTTTTCCTGCATTTCGTTATTTTTACGTTATTCCGTCGCCATATCTATGCCTCTGCCGAGAATGGGACCACTATAGACTCGTTGATAATTTAATGAATAAATAGACTTGTCTCTTCCAATAAATTCAAAAGCTCGTGTAATTTAC
>OZ038515.1:8973449-8993449 GCA_964036315.1 Acanthosepion esculentum
TATATATATATATATATATATATATATATATATATATATATATATGTATATGTATATATATATATGTATATATATATATATATATATAAATATATATATATATATATGTTCCAGTTTGACAACGATATGCCCACATTCATTAATTTTCGTAATTTCTCTCTCCAATTTTTTTTTTATCCACCTCTCTTTCTCTCGTTCCTTCAAACCCCTAAGTCCATCTCTTAATTCTTACATCTTTACTTCTCCCCTTTTCTTTCTTTTTACTCTTTTTATATTATTTCCGGTGAGTTGCACTACTAAAAAGGACAATGTCTGATCATTACCCCCTTCCTCTCTTCAGTATTGTAATCAAAATAAATCAAAAAGCATTACTATCTCTCCCTTCCCTCTCTAATTTCGACTATCTCTCCACCTCTCTATATCACTTTACATCGGCTGAATACTACCCTCCAAAAGTGCAAATTCAAATTCCTTTTTTAATAGTTGTAAGTGAGATCTGATGATCCTGGCAACAAGAAAATACCTGGTGAAATAAATTATAACCTTATGGAACCTTAAATTCGTCTGGTTTTCTTTAAATTACACACACACATACACACACACACACACACACATACACACACACACACACATATATATATATATATATGTGGGGGGGGTGTAATGCCATATATGCCACACACACACACACAAACACATAGATATATAAATATATATATATTACTTTGAGAATATTCAACATCTGTCCATATTACATCTTGTATCTTTCTTTTTATGAATTACATGGCGGTAACGTCTTGCTGCTGAAACATGTTTGAGTAGAAACATCACAGCTACTAGATAAGATCGTGCATTGTTTCGTGTAGACAATTTTTACATTTATATGGCTGCTATACTTCGATACATTGAGGGCATCTCGAGGCGGTGTGATGATTAGCAAACTTGTCTCGCTAGAGCGAGTTCCACTGAGTAGCGAGGTCGATCTTCACTGGGTGCACCCTACTTTCGGCCACATCCAAGTTACGCTTGGAATATTACTACTTCGATACATTGAATGTTGCTGTCAAATCTAGTCTGGTGCCTCAACTATGAATTTAGAAATTCTTCATAATATCCAAAGAAGAATCTGCAGTTTTATCCGTATTGACTTGGCATCTCGTCTTCTGTCACCTTTCTATCCTAAAAATTCTTTAATGTTAATTGTTCTGATAGGATTTCCCCTTTAGTAGCTCAACTTTGCTAATTTAACCGCCTGCTATATTGATAAGTAAGTGTCACATTTTTACAGTTGAAATAGCTAGATGTCCACGTAAACTCTATAGTAAGTTCCTTCTCTTGCACTCCTGACTTTTTCAACCATTTTTCAGGCCTCTTTCTTTCCAATCAATTTTGATATTTAAAAATTTAAATGCAATTTCAATCATTAACGTCTTTTTAATAATTCCTGTTCCTTTATTTCCATTTCTACTATATAATGATTTTCTTTTTGTCATATATTTGCCACGATGTAACTCCTTGCGTCTTTGTGGTTTTATTCCCTCGCTTGGGAAAATTAAAATTAAAAGGTTTTTTCAAAGGTGTTATAGAAATTACGGAAGTTCTCTGAAAATTTTAATGAGTAAATATCGCTTTTCATTCTGCGTTTTCTGTGAATGCGTTTTATTCTGAGAGATTCTCTGTAAGTTATTTTATAATAAATTCCAGCTTGAATGCCTCTCGAGACTAGTACCGAGACTTCATGAAGAGGTAAAACTACCCTCGATGAAGACGTCCAACCAGTAATACGTTTCACTATGTAAAAAGTGATCCCTAATGTTTGCATGTACTTATTCTGATTATTTATACCTACATAAGATGATTTATACCTACATATAATTCATTATACCTACATATGATTCTTTATACCTACATATGATTCTTTATACCTACATATGATTCATTATACCTACATATGATTCTTTATACCTACATATGATTCTTTATACCTACATATGATTCATTATACCTACATATGATTCTTTATACCTACAGTTCATCTTTGGTGTTATATGGAGTTTTGTTGGTCTCTCGCTCAACACAATAATCAAGGTGGCAGTCTGGGGGGGTTAGATGTCCAGATATAAGGGGTGATGTGATCACCTAAATTGTCTGACAGCCACGATTGGGTTCCCCTGTTTGTATAGCATAGTGAAGTGTTCTGTTGCCACACATAAGGTCATCTAGAAGCCACCCAGTTGATCCAGGGCAGCAGTACCTCCTCAAGGCTCGATGTATGCCTCCGTATTGAGTCTGAGTCCAGTGGGAAGATGGATGTGGGCATAACGTCAACATCATTATTGATCACTCCAAACACCTCCGAAGTCATCATTTGATTCTTCCAATACTTTCAAAATCCTCTGCACTGTCCTTAGATAGACATCCAAACACTCTGAAATGTTTGTATTGGAGCTTTCAGCGCGAATGCCAAACAGTACAGCATGCCGTTTCCAAATTTCTTGCCGATGTGAATTGCGTCATGGTGCTCTTTTTCTCACGGACGGAGCCAAACTGACCTTACTGTGCAGTCTACAAAATCAAAACAAACAACTCGCGACCGCGAAATTAAAAATATAATATGGCAATAATTAACTAATCTCAACCTATATATATATATATATATATATACTCTTTATAATGGGAATTAAGATACCTTTAGTAAAAGACCATTTTCACCTAGGAATTTTAATTTTAAAATTCGCAGGATTTTTCAAAGTGTTTATGGTATCAGTTTGTATTGTGCACAGAAGTACACCACAAAACACTACAAACTGAGACTATGAGACTACATAGGCAATTATATATATATATATATATATATATATATATATATATATATATATATATACAGTGTAACCCGGATATAAGAGAGTTGTCGGGACCGGGGAATAAGTCTCTTATATCCGGGTGTCTCTTATATCCGGGTTTGGTCTATTATATATACATTAACACAGGCTCTAATTTGAGACCAGAGTAAATCTCTCTTATATCCGTGTTTATCTTATATCCGGGTCTCTTATATCCGGGTTACACTATATATATATATATATATATATATATATATATATATATATATATATATATATATATATATATATATATCAACTGAAACTGTAGTCAATTTGATCGACTTGTTTTTACGGCTTATCAATCCATTGTTGATTATTTAAAGCCGAAACATATTCCGTATTGTGGAAGGTTTATTAAAGTGCCCGATGTTCCCAAGTGGCTATCATCTAAGTTGAATGAACGCAAAACGGCGTTTTTCGCTTGATTGAACCATAAGCATATTATCCGCAAAACAGCTATCATCTGGAAAATTTAATGTCGTATATTAATGTTTTCAAAGTGCGAAATTGGAATCAAAGAGAAATGTCTAATGCAATCCGTACTTCACTGGGCTGATCATGTTGTGCGCATGGTTGATGAAAGTACCTTTAAATGTCCTCAGCTGCATAACAGTTCTTGGTAACTGGGAAAAACACTTCTGGAGTAGAAGGACAAATTAAGCAAAACGTAATTTGTATTAAAACCGCCCTGTCGTGCATTGACTAAGTGGCTTCTGATCGTTTTATGTGTAGGCGTCGGCGCATAAATGGCAAATACAACTTTTGTGTAGTCATTCCTTGGATATTTACGTGTTAGAAAGTAGAATGCCCAACATTCATATAATATCTGTACAGCGTTTACAAACGGGTGCTCTTAATTGTGCTACGCGTGGAATGATGAGCAGGTTCATGCTGGCCTTATAAGGGATCGAACGCACAAACAAATTTAGGGCAGGCCATTAAGATCGGGGCACGCTTTTTAACTCACATACTTCCAAAACCACGGAAAACTTAATCACCCTGCAATATGCACACACACACACACACACACACACACACACACACACACACACACACACACACACACACACACACACACACACACACACACACACAGATATAGATAAAGAGAGATAGATAGCGAGAGACATACAAAGACAGAGTGTGTGACAGAGAGAAATAGAGTGAGTGAGATAGAAAAGAGGGGGAGGGAAACAAAAGAGAAGGGCGTGGTTTGTGTGAGGGAGAAAGGAGTGTGTGAGAGGGAGAAAATAGAGAGTATGAACGCGCAAAAAATGAGAGAGTGAAAGAGAAAAATTGAGGAGGGTTTATCAGAGATAGAAATTAGAGTCAGAGGGTAAGTGAGTGTGAGAAATAGAAAGTGTGCGAGAAGGAGTGTGAGAGAGACATGATAATGAGAGGGGAATAGGGAGAGTGATTGGAAAGAGAGGGAGAGAGGTTTGAGTGAGATAAATGAAAGGGATAGGGGTGTAAAAGACATATAAGTGGGAGTGAGTGTGGGAGATGGAAGAGAGGGAGAAGGGGTGTGAGAAAAAAGAAAAAGAGAGGCAGAGTGAAATAGAGAGAGAGAGAGAAAAGTGACAGAGTGTAAGAGAGAGAAAATAGAGAGAGTGAGAGAGATAAATAGAGCCGGTATTATGAGAGAGAGATATATAAAAGAGATGGAGAGGAAAAAGGGAGCGCGAAAAAGGGAAAAAACAGGGTTTATGAGAGAGAAAAGTGTGTAAGGGGTAGTTAGAGTGAGTGAGAGGAAAGAGAGGGAGTGTGAGTGGTGACAGAGTGGGAAAGGAGCATGAAATAAAAGATGAGGGGGTGAGTGAGAATGATACAAGAGAGTGATATTACAGAGAAAAGAGAGCGATTGAGGGTGTGTGTGATAGAGAACAGAGATTGAAAGTGAGAAAGAGAGAGAGAAAATAGTGAGCGAGCGAGAGACAGAAAGAGAGGGAATGGATATTTGCGCAAGTAAATTTTATATGAGCACATCATGACTCCCCTATTTCCACGCCCGTTAACTTCTTGGTTGTGGCTTTTAGTTTATTTCATATCATATAGCTAACAGCTAATTTGCACATATGAGAGCGAAAGAAGTATTTATGGATTTCTTTTCACCTCAAACAGCTTTTCATTTCTCATCCTTTTATATATATATATATATATATATATATATATATATATATATATATATATATATATATATATATATATATATATATATATATATATATTGTTGAGTTGGTGCGGAGAGTCGTGCGGGTTTGCTGAAGAAGCACAAGCAGCGGTTTCCTTTCGTCAGTTGGCAGATGCCGACTTACGATATATCGATCGGTAATAATCGAAGCTAATCGAATTTGACCAGATTAATACGTACACGCATAAAGTCTATCAGATTAAGGGTGATCGTTTGCGAATGCAGTAAAAAAGAAAAAAAAATTGTTGTTTATAAGTTGCGCATGCGCACCCGGAAACGGAAGTCAACATTGGCGCATATGCAAACGTGTTATTGAACAGCTTATAAAAAAACGAAAAGAAAAACATGGAGATTTTTATGGTTCTGTGCCGCATTGATTATAATGTTTTGGCAGACGGAACTCAATATCAGTTCTGACTATTTATGTATACAGGGAAAGGTGTACAGTTTCTGATAAATATAGATATAAACGCAAGATAATATACAGAAAATCATATATGTAAATTCACACACATACACACACACAAACATATATATATATATATATATATATATATATATATATATATATATATATATATATATATATATATATATATATATATATATATATATATATCGTGTAGTTAAGCATATGGAACGAATGTGACAGATTCCATCTTGCACATTTATAAATCTACATCTTTGTCTGAGCATTGAATATGGCTGTCATATCTGATCTGGTGCTCCTAATATATATCACGAGATTCTCGACAATATCTAAAGAAGCTTCTTTAATGTTATCGGTCCTGACCTGTCATCTCGGCTTCAAGCATGTTCCAAGCTCATTGACCAGCTTGCCCCCCCGTCTTTCGTATAAATTTTTCATGGCAAGATCTCTCCCAGCGTACCTCTATCGATTGAATTTAAATTGGCATCCAGGTCCCATCGTTTTACTGTTGAAATAGATCTATGTAACCGCAAGTTCTATCTTGCTAGTTTCTTTTCTCGCACTTCTCGGCTGTGGAAATCTCTTACGCGATATTGCTTCCTGACACCTACAATCTACAAAAGTGTAAGCGCATGGTCGATCACTATGTTATGTCTTCCTGAAACCATTTATTTTGTCGTCCTTTCTCTTCATTCTCACTGTCGGTGCCCCCCTTGCATCTTAGTGACATTATCTCCTTGCTTGAGGTTTAATGAATAAAAAGAAAACTAAAAATGTTCTCGCGTCTGTTATGTGTCGTTCCGTGGCCTGAATGAAGCCGCGGGGCACTAAAGGACCTATCTATGTTGCTGGATGAGGAAATCTGGTGTCCAAGGGGGAGATAATGTTTGCGGTGCAACATTTTTTAAAAAATTTTGTTCTTGTTCTTCGGTACCAGCATAAAAAATAAATGGTTATTGAACCTGGTATAACCTAAACATATGTGTGTGTGTGTGTGTGTGAGAGAGAGAGAGAGAGAGAGAGAGATAAAGATAGAGACAGAATAACAAAACAACAGAAAAAAATAAGATGCTACTAAAATTGACAGGTGGTGTTGACAAGAATATAAATCTAGACCGGTAACTAATCTTATTTTATATACCATGACTCTTCAGGGTGTATGAGATTTGGCTCTACACAACATCCTTGATTTTTTTTTTTAACTACAAACGTTGAACGTTTACCATCATTCTTTCCCCCGATTTTTCAATATACTTACTCAAACCCAAATAAGTTACTTCCTGTTTAACGTGTCTCTTTTTACTCCAGTATGTCCTCTGTGTCCTAAATGCTCGACTCTCTCATTTCCCGTTATATTCCCCGCCCCATATATATATACATATATATACATACATATATATATATATATATATATATATATATATATATATATATATATATATATATATATATATGCATGCATATATATATATATATATTTATAGGATTAAACGTAAAATTTGTCACTTAGATGATTGATGTTATGTCCTAGCTGTAAAGGTTTGAACTGGTGAGACAATGGAATATAACTCGTTAAAACAATGGGGGAGTTATTTTCGGCTTGCACAGGACATGTGATTTCCACGTTCGTGCATCATATGCGGTGCACTCGAGTCACGATTTTAAAAGAATGGTAATACTACCGACGCTTAAAAAATGCGTCTACTATTGAGCAGGATGTCTGAGGAATGACTCCTTTAACATTTTGTGAATTATACATGCACAGGTTTTTATAATTATCAGCATATTCTATTTTTAATAATTATCAGTATATTCCATTTTCAAATAATTTGAGTTGCCTTCAGTTATGTGCCATGCTCAGGGAGAACATTATTTTTTAAATCAGTACTGACGAGGGAGATTTTTTCGCGCAGTACCTTGCTACTTGTTTCTGTGGAAGACATTATCTTTCTCTTTTTGATGATATATAGTGTCTTTTCTCTAATGCTTCGATATTGCTCACATATTTGGCCCTCAATGTTCTCAGCGTCCTTCTGTAGAATCACGTTTCTGAGTCTGTCTATATTTCTGAGATGAGGTATTATGTACAGTATTTACATTAGTCGGACTATTGTCCTCATCTTTGTCGCCATATTTGTCACAACGTTTCGGCCGTTCTTCAGGTGGTTGGAATTTCGAACCGAACCCTTTATTTCGATCACTGGGGTAGACTGTTCTAGTTCCACGAGCCATGTTTGATGGATGTCAGTTATCAGTTATCTCCTGGTAATTTTCCCTCTGAAAGTTCTCCACTGCCTGAACCGGGTATTGAACTCACACTCTTTGGGTCTGTCACTGGATCTAACCAACGCCTTTATCCACTGTACCATGTGTCCTTGAAATAAAGGGTTCGGTTCGAAATTCCAACCACCTGAAGAAGGCCGGAGCGTACAACGGCCGAAACGTTGTGACAAATATGGCGACAAAGATGAGGACAATAGTCCGACTAATGTAAATACAATCACGTTTCTGTTGCTTCAATTATCTCCTTGAACTGCGCGAAGGTTGTCTAGATACCAAGACTTTTATTAATACTGGAACTTGTTGAAATTTTACAATTTCCATTATGTACCATGCGATAGACCAGTTGCCATCCAAGTCTACAGAACCCGGTCTGTCCTGCTATTTAGCCATAGATGGAGGGAGAAGAAGAGGATTCATACCTTTCCCAAGGGAATTAGCATGTAAGTGAATGTAATTAATTCAATATACTCTTTCAACACATTCATACGTACCTTTCTTACTACATGCACCATAATACCTCACTCTCTCTATGAAATTACTAACTAGTCCCCATATTACAATTCGTTTTCTGTGGGCAGGAGGGGAATAAAATAACAATTCTAAAATCTAGCCCCAATGAGTATTTACAATATGAAAAGAACACTATTAGCATGTAAGTGAATGTAATGGATTCGAACTCGGCTCTCCGATTCCTCAGTCTGGGGCGTAATCCATTAGCACATGAACAGACAGCAGGTTAAATCGTTCATGATTTAATTAATTAATTCTTGTAATCGTTTCACTCCATGCAAGAGTGTGGAGAAGTTTGAGTGAGATAAATAAAAGGGATAGGGGTGTAAAAGAGATATGAGAGGTAGTGAGTGTGGGAGATAGAAGAGAGGGAGAAGGGGTGTGAGAAAAAGAAAAAGAGAGGCAGAGTGAAGAAGATAAAACTACTAAAACACAGAGGGTTACTGACTGTGAAAAAATAGAGAAAAGAAAAATATTATTAAGGAGCGAGAAGAATAAAACAAGAGGAATCAGGAAGACATTGCATTTAATTTTTGGAAAATCAAAGTTGGCTGGAAAGCAAAAAGCCGAGGAAGATCTCCATAAGTGAAATGTGTGCGAAGCAAACTGTTAACATAGGACTTACGACTACATCCAGCGATTCTAACTGTAAAATGATGAAGACTTGTTACTAATCTAGTACTGCCTTTATATTCATAAATTCTAGGTACTACAGAGGAAAGTGATATTTATTCTGTTTAATAGACAGAAATCTGACAAGGCCGAAGAGGGGGTTTGGGAAATGACGGTCTTCTTCTGTCTTAACTATAACTTAGCTAGCCCCAAACACTTACCCAAATCGTACGAACAATATTCCTTACACCAAAACAACATATTCATACGTACCTTTCTTACTACATCCACCATAATACCTCACTGTCTCTATAAAATTACTAACTGGTCCCCATAATGCAATTCGTTTTCTGTGGGGAGGAGGGGAATAAAATAACAATTCTAAAATCTAGTCCCAATGAGTATTTGTAATATGAATATAAAATTATATACAAGAAACTAAAGAAAATAATATCAGTAATTAAAAGCCCCCACAATCACAAAATGTGCTACAGAGGAAAGTAATATTTAGCCCCCCCCAACAAGGGCTACATGTGGCACAAGGCCGGGTTTTATGTGGGTTTCCGAGTCCGTAGGCTCGGCCAAAAATATTCCCTATTGGAACCCGTAAAAACCGGGTTCAGGAACAGTCTAACTACACGAACGATACTCTGCCCCTCGGAATAGCATCGTCCGGGTTCCTCTCTGGCCGAAGGCAGCGAGTTCGACCAAATAAGTCGACACGGGGCCAAGTTACTTGACACTGGGCAAAGTGCTACAGAGGAAATTTCATCAGAACAATTACCATGGAAGTATTTATAGAAAAGCCTCACGACAGCGCCATTACGGAAGTGGGAAAGTTACTGAAGCCGGGCTGCTAGCTTAGGACGAATAACATTGTAGATTCTTCTTTGGATTCTTCTTTAAGCATCACTAAATATGTTGCAGGAATACAAAACCATGTGTGGTAGCAATATTCAAGACATAAAAAAATGGGAATGTATAAGCCGACACGGTGAATCAACTTTCCTAGAAAGAAACCTAGCAGTTGATTCAATATACTCTTTCCATTTCATGTAATCAGAGAATTCTGGACCGAGACGATGGGACGAGTCATTTTTAAAAATATCTTTTTCCCTTGGGTTGTTGGTTAGATTAATTTATATATGTGAATTATTATCGTTGTTTAAAGTATATGAATAAATGCAAAATATTAAAATGAATAAATATAAAATACTCTAAGTTACAGATATTAAGGATTGAGGTAATTTAAAAAAAAAAGTTTGAAATAGCTATAAAAATAATTGAGTTCTGACACAGGATTATTTGTACATAATAAGCTTTAGAATAATTTAAAATATATCCTAGTGTGACTACCCAATAACCGATAGTGTAACACAATAAATCCAAAGTACCTGGCCTTCCTATCTATAATACCCCATAGATCAGCATATATAGACGAGCTACCACCCAAAATACATGGTTTAAAAATTGTGTTTCAGAATGAAACAGTGTAACGGCACTCGCTATTGACCTCAGTGTGGAATATTGTATATCATATATATCATATATATATCATATATATATATATATATATATATATATATATATATATATATATATATATATATATATGTACACTGAGGTCAATATATATGTCATGATATCATATGTATATATATATATGATATCAGATATATATATATATATATATATATATATATATATATATGTATATATATATATATGATTATACATATATATATGATTATACATATATATATATATATATATATATATATATATATATATATGATGATTATGGACTCAACCATCGTTTTCGAGGTATGAGCGTCTTTTAGTTCAGTTTTTGTGCTTATGTTTCGTATGAGACAATAATCCTGCAAGGGATTTGCACGCAAATCCACCCGAAGGGCATACTGAAGTCTTGCCCGTCCTATGGGCTGGTGTATTAGCCCGAGATTTGGCGTTAATTCTGAATTCTCTCAGATGGTTGAGACCATACTTTTCAAAGTGAGTTATACCACGGTAGCAGCTATTTCTCCAGTTTGCTCAGTTTTCAACAGCGAGTTCCAACTCCTCTATGCGGATGTTTGCACCATTTAAATTGTATTTCAGTTTATTCTTGAAGCGTAATCAAGGACGCCTTACGTTACGCTTAACATGAAAAAGTTGGCTATAGATGAGGATTTTCGGCTTCCGATTAGCACTCATTGTCATGACATGACCAGCCTTCGATATCACCGAAGCCACATTTAATGAAAAGATAAGGGTTAAAGGTTTTGTCCTGCCATGTATAACCGCATATTGAACGAAAACGGCCTTTATGAAAAGCATCAAGTTGATTGATGTGCGTACTATATGGCGTCCAAGATTCTCAGCCATTAAGAAGTGTGGTAAGAATGACTGCTTCATGAACTCAGATTTTCGTTTTCAGTGAAATCCCATGAACATCCCATAGGCGTTTTTTAAACTTCCCAAAGGCATTGGTTGCCTATTTCGTCATTCAAATAAGTACTTGAATTGATTTTGATTCCGAATTACGAGAATGATTTCACATACTTCAGGTTGTTGCTACTAACAGTAATGGGAACGATTGGTATGGACAGGTGGATTTTGTTATATATATATATATATATATATATATATATATATATATATATATATATATATATATATATATATATATAGTCATCTACAGACAGACTGTTTCGTTGTATCACAGCTCGTCAGTCTGGCTAGACATCCGATTGCTTGAAGCCGGGATCGAAGCCCGAAAGTTTTAGAATCAGTCAGAGATTCTACCCCCAAGCTATCGTCGCAGAGTAAGGGAAATTATAAAGTATTTGCTATACGAAAGACGTCAGTGGCTAGGAGTGCTCGATTCTAGTTGTAGAGCATTGCATATAGATGTAGATATTACGTTTAGCATTGTAGATATACTAACGGCGTTTTTCCCCTTTCGTTGAGATGGTAACATGGGTCATGTGACGGCCGGTGTAGCAACACAGCGATTTTCTCACGTTTTTACAGACTTACCCATGATTATGAACGGATCCTGTTGAAAATAAATAGAGAGAATATGTCTGTATTATTCAAATAAACATCTCAATATATATATGTATATATATATATATGTATATATATATATATATATTAAATAAACACACACACACACAGATATATATATATATATATATATATATATATATATATATATATATATATATATATTACATGTGTGTGTGTGTGATAGAAAAAGCAACAAATAGGAAATGTTTATAAATTTTACATGAGTCGCTTTATTTTAAGCTTCATCAGAATATAAAATATGAAGGAGAAATGCTCGAAATGATAAAATAATAGCGAAACATTATAAATTTATACGCGTCTCCTATTTGTTTCAGTTTCATATTCTTTCAAAGAATTATTTCATCCTTTCTGTTTTTCAGTTCTTCTTTATATATATGAATCCTACGCAATAATTATTCCCATTCACCTAATGTTTTGTAAAATAGCAACGTTGCAAATCAGTTTAAATGAACGTTGGGAGATAGTATCTCTGGTAAAAACTTACGTACATATGTTGACTTGACAACCACAACATTATCAAGACATCTTACATGACATTTGTCGGAAACAAGTTCTATCGCACAACATTTAAAGACACATTCCTGTCCACCTTCACACTACAGGGCGGAGTACTGGATAGCGGCTCGGTTTGAGGAATCGGAAATCCGAGTTCGAATTCCAGTCAAGTCTGTTACGTGCTAATATCCTTGGGAAAGGTGTGAATCCTCTTCTCCGACCAGCTATGGGTAAATAGGAGGATAGGCCGAGTTCTGTAGCCTTGGATGTCAACTTGTCGACCGCAGAAAGAAATGGCAACCTACTGCGGGAAAAAATCTGCCTCGTCAGTCGTGTATCGAAGGATACATGATCGCCTAAGCATGAAAGAGTGTAAGGGAAATTTTAAAGTTTTTGCTATACGAATGACGTCTGTAGCTAGGAGAGCTCGATTCTAGATGAAGAGCATTCCATATAGATGTAGATATTAAGGATTGCATTGTAGGGATACTAGCGGCATTTCTTCCCTTTCGTCGAGATTGTAACATGAGTCATGTGACGGCCGGTGTAGCAACACAGCAATTTTCTCTCGTCCTTAAATACTTGTTCGTGAATATGATGGACGAAGGATATATAAGGACCTTATTGAAAATAAATAGAGTGTATATATATATATATATATATATATACATATATATATATATATATATATATATATATATATATATATATATATATATATATATATATGTATATATATATATATACAGAGTAAACCAAAAAAACGGTAATATTTGAAGTGCGTATTGCCAGACATGAGCAAGTGGCAACACTGCGAGACAGTGGCCTTCAGCAAGTAAGCATTTCGCCATTTTAGTAACGAGAATGAACGTATTGATAAACCTCTACTCCCACTCAAAAGACAAGGAAGGAGTATGAACCGGATGATAGCCAAACTTCTCTATTGATCTCTCTCTTTCTCTCTCTCTATCTATCTATATCTACATCTATCTCTCTCTCTCTCTCTCTCTCTCTCTCTATATATATATATATATATATATATATATATATATATATATATATATATATATGGGGGGCTTTGCGTATTTGTACGTTTGTACGTGGACTTGGATTTGTGCATCTCTGGAGTCGAAGCATCACCACCAGAAAATATCTCATATTTTTCAGATTAATGTCAAACTGAAACACAATGCAGTCTCTTGGAAGTCGTTGGACCAGTCACACGGACAAATCGAAATTCTTTTAACGACTTTGATACAGCGTTTCCACCGAGATGCCAACCACTTCACCGACAGTCGTCTTCAATTACAAGTCGCCATTATATGCACAGCCTTCTTTGCATTCGCGGTGTCCGTCGAGTTGAATTGTCTGCATTGCCGGAGATTTATTTCATGCTCCTCAATCATGCAAGAGAAGTAGAAACAGTGAACGTCACGAATAGAATAGAGCCGACAAAGACATGCGAAGTTATAAAAGGAGAAAATAAAAGCAAGTTATTATAGGAAGAATATTATCTGGCAGTAAGAGAAAAAAGGTAAAAGAAGCCAGAGAAAAAAAGGAGAGAGGATAAAAGAAAGCGGCATTTTCAGGGAGTTAGGACTAAGAGAAATAAAGGGAGAAAAGAGAGCAACACACATCTGGAAATGATTAAGAAATAATGAAAATATATTGAAAAAAAATCTCAGGTCATAATCTGTAATTATATATATATATATATATAGAACATATTATAATTACTATATATTTCATATGACACGTCTTTCCAGACATTGGCAATCACGGCTCTCCACTGGTTATCTTCTGTACCTCGAAAGCCAAAGAAATTACCTTCGATCATCGCCGATGGGAACACAAGCTATCACCAATCACAATGAATAGATGTTCCATCAGGGAGGCACACTGCCTTTGGCATTTAACTCAGCCGATAATCTCAAGTGGAGCGCGTATATATGATCTATCGCTAAAGATCTTAGGAAAATGGTCGGATCCCTGTACCACTCTAGTAAGTACATCACTTCTGCTATCACCTACCGTTGCAAAAGCCAGATCAGGCCGAAATCTGAATACTGATGCCACATATCGATAGAGTCCAAAAGCGCCTTCGTTTCCTTGTAGTTGACAAATTATATTCAACCCCTTTCTCGGAGACGAGACGTCGCACGCCTCTCACTGCTCTACCGCTATTTCCAAGGTGAGTATTCAGATGAACTACACTCGTTCTTTCCACCAATTCTAACCATCATAGTCAAGGCCCGTCATGCCACGATCACCCCCTTCACATCCTCCCTGGTGAGATGTAAGTTCCATTAAGACAGCTTCTTTCCACAAACTCTTGCCTTGTGGAACCGACTCCCAAGTAGTTACTTCACCGATTACTACAAACGAAATCTGTTCGTGTCTCGGGTCAACCGTTATCTTCAGCACATATATGCTTAACGTGTACCTTTTACTCCGTAACCGTCTGTACCTCGAGTGTCCCCAGGGTACTGTACAGGGTGAACAACGCTGTAGAAATAAAGACACGTGACGCACTTGACGGGTTTCATTCATATAAAATTTGTGTCTATGTTTGTTGGATTTTTATTATTATTTAACTTATTTTTAAATTACTCATTGGAAAATGTCATGATGCCATTTCTGACCTTAGGTCTCTGGGCGGGACCCGGAAAGAAATGAGTATACACCAGAAATCAAAGGAAATAATAATAATAATAATAATAATAATAATAATAATAATAATAATAATAATAACTTATTGATATGGCAGTCCCTGCAGACTGCAATGTGTCTTTGAAGATATTCCAAAAACTGTCAAAATACAAGGACCTCGAAATAGAAATCTCAAAAATGTGGCACATGGGAACATCAACAATTCCTGTTGTAGTTGGAGCCCTTGGACTGGTTGGAAAAGATTCCAGTAGGCTGATTGAAGTGATCCCTGGAAGTACATGCCTCAAAGAGATACAAAAAATTGTTCTGACAAGTACAGCCCACACTTTACGAAGGGCTTTATCTATGTAATTATTTTTTTATTTTTATTTTTTTTTGTAGTGGAAAGTGTCATGATGCCATTTCTAACCTTAGGTCCCTGGGCGGTACCCGGAAAGAAATGTGTAAACGCCAGATATCAAAGGAAATAAAAAATAATAATAATAATAATAATAATAACACTGCTTATAAAATGGAACAATAAGATAGGATCAAAGTCTTCATAGAATAATATTAGTGTAAATGTTTCTTCAAAATAGGTAACATTAATAAGATGGAATAAACCTATAAACAAATTATTATTAGAGGCAATATTTTCTTTATAAAGGCAGCAATAACGAATTGGATTCAAAGTAGCAATACAATTGTCATGAGCCAGAATGATGATGGTATTTCATGATTCTAAAACAACCAGTGATGATATATGTCGATAGTGGTATGTCACCATCGTAGAAATAGAGATCAAAATTGCATCATCCAAAACAACCTGGACAAAAGTGACGATATATGATGATGATATTTCATCATACTAAAATCTGAAACTTCGTCATTATATGAAGATGTTAAGAGATATCAGAATGTTTGAATTATCATTGTGCGTGTTCATAATCTTCCACCCACAACAAGTAATAAAAGACAAACATAATGATTCAAAACATAACAATTGAATTCATTATGTGTTTGATGTACATGCATGTGAACTGAAAAGGTTAGACAGAGTTGTGTCTCTTAGACTAGGTAATATTTATACCGGAGCTCATAACGAATAAATTGATTATTAAACTGTAGAAGAATGAGTTGTTGCATGTTTGGAATTGTGTATTGTACAAGTTGGTAAAGTTCAGACTTATACTTGCATGAATTGCTGTAAAGTTATTTTACGTCTGACTGCATTAGTCAAGACGGGAGTTCTTCAAGGGTCACATTTTGGCAGCGGAGTTGAGACACGAGAGAAAACCAAAAGGGAGAGTGACGAAAGAGAGAGAGCGTGACAAAAGAGGGGGCGATAATCACTCGTGTTTTGGTTTTTATAGTATGTTGTCTCACATGACAGGGTCAGACATAGTTGGCGCCAAAATAGACCTGTCGCGTGGGGGTGATTTGATTGGTCGAAACTGAACAATCAGCGAGATAGATTGAAGGTGATTAACCAATGAATGCTTGTTATGTATTTGTAAGTATGGTGGTGGTGAAAATTACAACAGGAAGAGTGCATTTCACAGCAGAGGGTAAACTGGCTATCGTGGAAGATTCCACACACTCATCTGCGTATCAGTGATTACTTCACCTACAAACTTAAAAACGGTAAGGATATTTCTTTTGTTATCTTACACATTCACCAGAATGTTTCCAATTGAGCTAACTCTGTAAGAGTGCGACCTAAGCAACAATATTAAATGTTCTCTTACCTGGCTCGACTCTGTGCTTTGCGAAGATAGTATCCACTTGTCCCGAAGCTTCAGAATAAGGACAGATAAATGAACATTTAATTTTATTTGTTAATGAACGAAATTATAATGACACTGGTATACCAAAAAAAAGTTTAACTCGGAGGCAAGCATGTGACCAAGTGTTTTTACTTATTTTCATGTGATGAATTCAGTTTTGCTTAGTACCCTTAGTTCCTTTTTTGTATCATATTTTTATTATACTGCATATAAATTCAAAATATAATGTGTATATTTTTGTCTATTACAAAGGCATATTACAAAAAATAATATAGATATTCATTATTGACGGAACTAAATTATTTGATAATACCATATAAATAATAATAGGTGGCAACTCGTATTCAAGTATACCCGTCTACTAAAGCGGCTAGCCAATCCCTATTGCCGGCTCTCGCTCAGGCACATTTTTTGTATTTGTTCAACACCCACAGAGCCAAGCTGTGGTTTAGACAGCAACTATACCGAGCAGACCTTATTTATAGTTTCTGTGAAAGAGCGTGTTATCTAGAATGGTCAAAACCAATCTGAACAAAACCAGCTCACTCAAACACTCGGTCTCGATGACCTGCGACTTCGTGCTAGCGCAGTTATCAACGGACGCAAGTGCCCCGTCTACCCAATTTCCCTCACAAAGCTTGGGTCAACCCGTGGTATGGTTTTAACGCACTTTCCTGAGGTGTCGCACGCTGGGATCGTCCCCACACTAGACCGATAACATTAGGAAGTTTCCTTTCTGACAAATCGACCAAATACCATACATACATCTAATAATGCAGCAGACGGTGAAAAGTGAGAGTTTTGAGACGATAACAGGTTGTTCACTTCCAGTATGTCACGCAGGATTATCCAGTATAAGTCCCCATCATGATGGGGACCCAGTCGTCTTGGTAGTTTCTTTCAATCTGAATAATATATTGGTGGAAACTTTGTACATGCTCGTCACTCACTGCTTTGTGATTAAGATAGAAGAAGTTTTTCACTTGTCCAATCGGGAGACGAAACGCATCGATAATGAACAAAAAATCCGTTTGTCTTTATCCATATGTTTGCATATACATATCAATACGCTGAAGCTTTTGATATTCTTAAGTCATCGTCAGGTATGTATAGGCAATTGGTGAGTTTCGAGAAACTACTTAGTGTTGTGACGTAGGCAAAGAGTGTTGTGACGTAGACAAAGAGTATTGTGACGTAAATGATGTCTGACGAGCTTCTTTTATTTTTACATTCATTTGAGTATGCGGGCTCTTAATATATATATAATTCTAATCACTTTTTAAAACCAGGAATTTGATCAGTTCCGCGGTTGAGCCGGGGTTCCTCGCCCGAGACGCAGAGATAAAAAAAAATAGCTTAATATTCTTCTCTTGCTGATAGATTTTTTTTTACTCCTGTGACAGTAGAGACTTCAGGGGTTATTGGCCCTCGTTCGATGATGTTCCTTCGGAGGATTGGCGCGATTGCGTCTCGATTAAGGAACGAGCCTCGCGAAACGGAGTGGCTCTTGCAGCGTGTCTCACTGGCGACGGTTCGTGGTAATGCTTTCTCCATCATAGCGGCTGGCAGAGGATAGAAAAAATTGTTTATAGTTACGTTGTTCTGGAATTGTCATCATTAGTCGACTGAACTTGCTTTGTTTCAATGACTTTTGTTTTGTCATTATATATAATTGCCTTTTAATTTAGTGTACTTGATGTATGAGCATTGCTCCGAGGATGAGAAATCTGTTTTTACTATTTGATTTTTCCATTATTTTGTTATTGTTTTGAGTAGCTATCTAATATTACTATTTTCCTTATGCTACGTATTAATGTGGGACGGTTTTTCTATTGACACCGTTTTTATTTTAACTACCCTCCAACCTTGACTATGTTCCTGGTTTTAAAAAGTGATTAGAAATGTAATAAGGCCAAAACATTTGATGAAAGTGAATGTCTATTAGTTTCTATGCCTTTCTTCATTGTTATTCCTATTTCGTTTACATACGCATATATTTATTGACTCTCATTGAATATCAAACCGTGATATCAATATTCTTATATTTTCGTTAGTATTTTACCGGGTTATTTTATTGTTCACGATTTATATTATTCGGACTATTGTCACCATATTTGTTACAAAGTTTCGGCCGTTGTAAGCTCCGGCCTTCTTCAGTTTGTTGGAATGTCGTACTGGACCCTTTATTTAGCTCATTGGAGTAGACTGTTCTAGTTCCAAGTGCCATGCACAATGGATGTCAGTTATCAGTTATCTCCTGCTTAATTCCCTCTCCAAGTTCCCCGCCGCCTTAACCAGGTATTGAACTCACACACAAGGCACAGTGGTCAAAGGCGTTAGTTAGATCCAGTGACAGGACCCAAAGAGTGTGATATTAGCTAAAATAATCATGGTGACCTTTTAAAATTTGATTTTTTGCTGGTACGAAGGTCCTAGTTTGCCTAGATGTGTATGTTTTTTAATTAATGGTGAAATTTTGTAGAAAAATATCTTGTCTGATAACATATATATTTTATAATTCGTAAAAGCATATACAGGATGGTCACTGACAGGCTGAATGTTATAAAACAAAAATAACTTTTGTAAACACGTTTAATTATTTATTTTTTTAATTATTTTATTTGGATGGAAACATTTTAAAATCCAGTTTCAGAATTTTCTGAAGCGATGTTCTGGCGATGCCTTAATTCAGCAGATCGACGACGGGTAAAAGCTGATAGATCCTGAAGGTTAATCCACCGCTGCGTCAGTGCACAGAGAGCGCTTAGGACCTCTTCCCGGAAGATCGCCGACTGATACAGTTCTTTCAAATCGGGCGATTAGATTCCGAACCATAGTATATAGCTATACTCTGAGATTAAAATACTGCCGGTATTTTTTCCTAGTTTGAATAATTAACCTTTCATTGAAAATTAGATTTAGCCATTGCTGGACAATATACGTAGAAATTTTAATCTCCAAGGGATTCTCTATAACCTGCTCCCCACTCCAAAAAATAAGAAAAAAAGACTGAAAACGAATAAGTTGTGACTTTTACAAATCTTCAGGTTTTCGATGTAATTTTC
>OZ038515.1:8995949-9010949 GCA_964036315.1 Acanthosepion esculentum
TTAACTAGCATGCTAGCATGCAAAACAATCGATAGCTGCATTCGTCAAAAGTGGGAAAAATTTAAATCTGCATGGTACTTTAGTCCAATTGGCTCAATCGCTTGCTTTAACTAAACGTTGATTGTGATTCCGCAGAACAATTAATGTAGTGAATTGTTGTTTCAGCGTAAAGACTAAGAAATAATAGGCGTACTTTATGATATAATAGCTGTTAACCCTATATTTAAAGATAGTAAGATCTTTGTGGTCGGGGAGGTATCCTCGTGGGTGTCGTTTCCACAAAGAAGCGGTTCGTGGCCAGAAGCTGTCCGATTAGAGGTTCTTTCTTACTAATGGAATATAAAAGGAGTGGTGACCGCTTGTCTTTTTGTAAATGGCATGTCGTGTGTTAGCTGTGAAGATTAGTACTGATGAAACTAAAGAATATAGGCTATCAGAAAAAAATACTAAGGAAATAGCGATATATAGCGGTTATATGGTGGGAAATAATTCGTGATTCACAAGGCCACGGAGACGCATTTGAACTGTAGGAAACTGTAAAGTGAACAATGACCAGCTCCAGCCCCGATATATTAGCAGCACTCCATTTTAGGCCATATCTTACCCTTGTAAAGGTTGGTCCCTAACAACCTTCCCGCTAAAATCAACTCTCAACTTGGTCTACCCTGACGACACTACAATTTACTCCTGCCTCGGTACTAAGGCTGATCAGTCCAACCATGTCCATATGGAAGCTCATATACAAAACAAACCCAAGACTGTCGTTTTCTGAGGTAAACGATGGTATGTCAATTCTAACGTCTCCAAAAGTAAACTTCTCCCCATTAATCATCTCTTTCAGCCTTCCATCATCATTCGTGATGGTAACCTCCAGGAAAGTGACCCGTTGTGCCATCTTGGGCTAACGTTCTCAGCTGATATGAAGTGGAAATACTATATTGAATCTATTGCTAGGTCAGCTGGTATTGGTAAGTTCACTGTGTTGTGCGAGACAATTTTTCTCTCCGGAATCTTTCATGCATATCTGTAAGTCTACCATACGTTGCTGTCATATATAGTCCGGTGTCCATGCTATTTACCTGGAGCTCCTTGTTAAGGTCCAAAGAAGAATCAGCAATATTATTCGTCCTGCCCCTCTGTACCTTTTTTATGAATGCTTTCACAGTAATTTTTCGGATGAGCCCTTCGCTATGGTAGCTAGACTGTATGAATTTAAGCGCAGTACTAGACTGACCACATGATCCCATCTGTTTACAGATAAGCTTGCTAGATGTAGCCGTAACTGTGGAACTCGATTCCGGCTCCATGCTTTCCAGCCAAATTTAATCTGCAATAATCTAAATGAAATGTCAATTGATATCAACTATCCGCATGATTACCATTTTCTCTTTCCACTCGTTACTAATGTTTCTGTTTCTAATTCTTCCACACCCTGTAAGCCCTTGCGTCATCGTGGTTGTACTGCCTTGATTGGGGTAATACCGATTTTTAAAAAAAGAGAAAAAAGTGGAGACATGTAATTACTGAGGAGATACAAGGAACTGGACATTTTGTCAACAATGACGTCTGAACTAGAGATTCTATTCTAATTTGCCCGAATAGGAGTTCAAGATGAGCGGATTAGAGTAGAAAAACTCTTTACGGACGTGAAACTAGATATGTATTAGCACCACCTTGTCCGGGTTTGGAAACCCTTCTGAGGACGAATCCGAGAAAACCAATTGAACAGGGGACGGAACAGCTAGCAAGACGAATTGAGGATATCCAACTAATTCAGGTATGGAAATGCTTTCGAAGACAAAATGTATAGAAACAACTAGTCCGAGGATAGTAACACCTCTGAGGACAGATTTAAGAAAACCAACGAACCCGGGTATGGAAACGCTTTCGAAGACGAAATGAAGAGATACAATCGATCCGTATATAGAAAAGGTTCCGAAGATGAATCGGCGAAAATCAGCTGAACCAAGGATGGAAACATCTAAAAAGACGAATTTACCAGAACCAATGAATCTGGGTATGGAAAGCGTTCCGAAGACACATTGAAAAGGAACATGTGGTCTGAGGTTGGAAACACTTATGAAGATGAATTTAAGAGAAACTACGAATCTGGGCACGGAAACGCATCCGAAGACGTACTGAAGAGAAACATCTGATCCGAAAATGGAAATACACCTGAAGAGAAATTTAAGTGAAACAACGAATCCGGGTATGAAAACACTTCAGAAGACAAATTGTATAGAAATAGAAGTATAGCAATACCTCTTAGGACAGATTTAAGAAAACCAACGAACCCGGGTATGAAAGCGTTTTTGAAGAGGAAATGAAAATAAATACCTGATCCAAGGATGAAAACACATTTGAAGAAGAATTTAACAAACGAATCTGGGCATGAAATCGCTTCCGAAGACGAACTGCAGAGATACAATCGATCCGTATACAGAAAGACATCCCATGGTGAATCGGGGAAAATCTGCTGAACCAAAGATGGAAACATCTAAAAAGACGAATTTACCAGAACCAATGAATCTGGGTATGGAAAGTGTTCCGAAGACAAATTGAAAAGGAACATGTGGTCTGAGGTTAGAAACACTTATGAAGATGAATTTAAAAGAAACTACGAATCCAAGCACGGAAACGCATCCGAAGACGTACTGAAGAGAAACATCTGATCCGAAAATGGAAATACACCTGTAGATAAATTTAAGTGAAACAACGAATCCGGGTATGAAAACTCTTCAGAAGACAAATTGTATAGAAATAGAAGGATAGCAATACCTCTTAGGACAGATTTAAGAAAACCAACGAACCCGGGTATGAAAGTGTTTTCGAAGAGGAAATGAAGATAAATACCTGATCCAAGGATGGAAACACATTTGAAGAAGAATTTAAGAAAACAAACGAATCTGGGTATGAAATCGCTTCCGAAGACGAAATGAATAGATACAATCGATCCGTATATAGAAAAGCTTCCGAAGATGAATCGGCGAAAATCTGATGAACCAAGGATGGAAACATCTAAAAAGACGAATTTACCAGAACCTATGAATCTGGGTATGGAAAGCGTCCCGAAGACAAATTGAAAAGGAACATGTGATCTGATGTTGGAAACACCTATGAAGATGAGTTTAAGTAAAACAACGATCCCGGGCATGGAAACGCATCCGAAGACGAACTGAAGAGAAACATCTGATCCGAAAATGGAAATACATCTGAAGACGAATTGAAGTGAAACAACGAATCCGAGCATGGGAATTCTTCAAAAGACGAACCGAATAGAAAAACCTGATCCGAGGTTGGAAACACCTCTAAAGACAAATTTAAAATAACCAACAAATACAGGTATGGAAACGCTTCCGAAGACGAACTGAAGAGAAACAGTTGATCCGAGGATGGAAACACTTCTGAAGAAGAATTTAAGAGAACCAATGTATCTCGTCATGGATTAGCTTCCGAAGACAAAATAAAGGGAATCGATCTGGACATGGAAACGCTTCCTAATATTAATCGGAGGTAACCAGATGAACCAGGAACGGAAATGCTTCCGTAGACGGATCGAGTACTAACTGATCCCAATAGAGAAAACGCTTTCAAAGACGAATGGAAGACGCTCTGGGTTTTGTGTTTGTTTTTATGAAATAAACATTATCAGTTTTTTTTTCTAAGCAGAAAATTTTTAAATTAATATATATATATATATATATATATATATATATATATATATATATATATATACATATATATATTCATTAAATTGTATTGAATATATTTGCCGTTCTTTCTATTCTAATTTGTTCTCAATTACCTAGTGTGGCGTGTATATTTAAAAGAAAATTGAAATGGCGAAGAAAGAGACTGAAGTGAATCAGCGTGGCATGAAATCTGGACATTGCAGTTTTTCCTGATGTATTTCTTTACTTGTTACTTTATTGTGCAGATATTTTTGGTTTCGAAAAATATTGGAAACTGAAGCGAAACATTTCAACAAATTATTCATATTGAAAATCCTTTAAAAATAGTCTTGTGCGACTTTATATTTCATTTTGTTTTGTTTTAATTCGTTCGAAATGTAACCAAAAGCAAAATATTTGCTACGACTCTGTAGCAATCAGCTCCTCCCCCACTTGTCAACACTTTCTCTCCTTGGGGAACGCAATTATTTGCATCTTTTGAATAATTAGTTTTTCAGTTTGAAAGTGAGATGAACTAGAAAGAAAATCTTGACACCTTCCAAAGATGAATGAATGATTGATCTAGGAAAAAAAAATTTAAAAAATGAATTTTTTCTTTGTTTGTTGTTCTTTTTTTTGTTTTTTTTTTAATATATCTCAGTGATATTGATTTTTGTATATTTTTTCAACGGCTGAATATATTTGTGTTTGTTTTTGCGAAAAAAAAAATTTTAATTGATGTATTTTTTCTAGATTTCGGTGTTATTTTTGGCAGCAATATTATTCCATACTTTTGTTTGTTTTGTCTTTCTTACCTGCTAGATTTCTTTCATTCTAGAATGATTTTACTTTAGGTTCACACATTTATTTTTTCATTTAGTCTTTATTTTCTAATTTCAGTCACAATCTTTTCTTTAATTCAACGCCTCGTTTTGCATGTCCTTCCATAAATACGATTTCATATTTTCTACACTAATATTAATTTAAAATTAATTGTGAACATATTTTCATTCTTTTTTTTTTGTCTTTTTCTTTTTCATATTCCTGCTATATTTTCTTTTTTTAACTTTTAAATATTCTTTCTGCGATTAGCTGTTATAATTTCTCTTAGCTGTTTATAATTTTACTCTTTAGTTTCCTTTTTTTACCTTTTCCGTTTAATTATTTCTTACAAACTTGTTTCCCTTTAAGAAAATTTATGACGATGACTTTTTAATAGATCTTAACATTTCGTTTCCATATTCTGTGTTCTTTCAGAGTTTTGTATGTATAAGCAAATTACTTACATTCTAGTTTCTTTTTCACATCAATTTTGAATTAATTTAGTTTTCATTTTTCTAAGGTAGATTTTGTCATCTTCGATTTTATCTCCCATATTTTCCCCCAAAAGTTGAAAGTGGTGACCATTCATGGCACATGTTTATCTGTTTCTTTTGCAGTTTCTGCGTCAGTTTCTCTCTGTCTATCTGTATGTCTGTCTCTGTCTCTCTGTACCTGTCTCGCTCTCTGTCGCTGGTACCCAGGCTTCATGAATTCAAGCGTCCTACGAGACTGGCATCCCGCTCCCACCATTTAACTGTTGAAACTGTTAAATGAAAACGTTTCTTCTACTCCAATAGATTCATGTCTCGCACATCTCACCTGTGGAACTCCCTTCCTTATTCCTGTTTACCTGACAACTATAATCTCCAACTATTCAAATGTAACGTCAATCGACATCTCCAGCAGCCTTGATCTATCCACTACTTTTCTCCACATCCTTTCCTCTTTCACTCCTATCTGATCTCGCTCCAAATCTTCTGTAACTCCTTGCCTTGATCTATCGACTATCCTTCTCCACATCCTTCCCTCTTTCACTCCTATCTGCTCTCGCTTCAAATCTTCTGTAAACCCTTGCGTGCTAGTGGTTTCCAGCCTTGCTTGGGGTGAAAAGCTTAATATATATATATATATATATATATATATATATATATATATATATATATATATATATATATATATATATATATATATATATATGAGGCTACAAATAAGGGAAGCATTAATAATAAAAAATAAAAGGCCAAAAGTCAATAACATCAACTATTGATACGGCAAGAACTGTCTGAACGTGTCTGGTAAAAATTATATATATATATATATATATATATATATATATATATATATATATATATATATATATATATATATATATATATATATAGATATATTGGTAGCAAGCTTTCATTAAGACATGACTCATTGAATAATTTATATAAGTTTGTTTACTTACATTCAATAGGATCCTCTCATATTCACGGTCAAACTTAGTATCCTTATCAATGAGAAAACGACGCTGTTGATACATTTATTCCTTGTACACTCGACATTAGCACAATGTAATAATCATGTTGTTTTTTCCTAAACTGAAAGTTAAACCACACCGTAGTTGTTTTCGCTTCACAGTTTCAACAATTTAACTTTTAGATATAATGCAACAATTTTTCTTAAAAAACAACACACAATTTGAGGAAAATTCATGAGAAATTGGAAAAAAAAAAGTCGTGCAACGCCTTTTGTCCTTTGTTGTGACATGATTATTTTAACCTCCAGGAGAATAACAGGCTGAGTCTTCTCCGGCTACTGTTATTGTTTGGCACGAAAAGGAACGGATATAGTGAAGTTATTGTTTAGTTACCTGATAAAAAGTGTGGTTCTCTGTGTCATTCTAGACATTTTTTCCCCACAATCTATCTTACATAGCTATATGCCTAACATTCATCAAAGCTTAGACTATCACTGCCACATATGGTCCGGCGATCTTGCTCTATATCTAGCAATCCTTGTTAAAACCCAGAGAATAACCTACAATATCATTTGTTTTGATCTGGTTTCTCGGCTTCGGGCACTTTCCCACTTCTGTAAAGTTGTCTCTCTGACTTTTATACAAATAATTTCCTGGTCATAGTTCGTGAGAGATCTTCGTTATGGTAGCTAGACCTTATGAATTTAAGCGCAATACTAGAATGGTAACGACGTCTCATAAATTTACTGTTGGTTCGGCTTGATAAGTTCTTTGTTAACAATTCCACACTTCTCGCCTGTGGTTCCATGCTTTCCAGCCAACTTTAATCTTCGAAAATGTAAATGCAGTCTCAATCGCTATCTACTGACCTCCGGATTACTCTTCTAATCCGCTTTCTCCTTATTGTGGCATTCAGTTTTCTAATTCTTCTTCACCCAGTATTCAGTTATGTCTCAGTGACTTTAATGCCTCTCTTGGGATGAAGATACATGACGTAATTTTTGCTGTGGATGTTCTAGTTATTGAATTACTATACATTTTAGTCTTAGTAAACATATCCTTGCAAATTATTAATAAAAAAAATAAAATTTCGTAAGAAACAATGAATAGAGTACTGAAATATTGCGTAATATCATTCCCCCTATATGGCAGTGAATGCCTGAAAATAAACTCAAAGTTGTGGGAAAGTCATAAAATTTTAAAGAAAATAGAAACCAAAAAGGACACTTGTAAATGATATTAGAATGACACTGTTAAAACCTCGAGGGCACATAATGAGAAAAGTGAGTTTAGAAAATTTGACACTTACAGGACATATTAAAGTCACGGCAGACAGAGGAAAACAATGCATAGCCTTGTTGTTCATGGTGACGGTAATCTTTGAGTATAGAATCCAGAGGTTGGCAGTGAATATTTCGAAGACAGTAGGGAAGCGTAGTTCAGGTTAGCAGTGGATATTGGTAGCAGAGCGTAGTTCTTCTTTCTGTCCTGGTCATCTTTGGTTCTGACAGGTTCGCATTGGACATTCGGAGAGAGTAACCAAAATGGCCGCCTTTATTCAAGACGGATTGAATATTTTACCCCTTCTGATCGGTTAATCTTCTTTTCAGGAACTATAAAGTGAGTCAAGTCATTTGGGTCTGCTCACTAGTATTTGAATACATATGATCATCAAATTTTTAGGGTGTGGGGCGCGTTTTTGTAGGTTTCCCTTGTGAGGGTGCGATATTATGGTGTATGGAGGATTGAGTGGCGACGGACGAGTTCTTGTGGTGAATTGCTCAATTGTAAGGTATGAATGGGTCGCGAATCTGATTAGCGAGGTATAGGATAGTAAGTTATGACCAGCCTCAGCATCTACCCCTCCCCTTCATCGGCCATGTGCCACAATTGTATATTTATACAATAAATCTCCTAGTATTTGAATACACAAAATAACTTAACAAGCCTAGCTAATGAGTTTCTGTAAATTGTTCACAGAAATGGTTTAGGACAGATAACAACAGAAAAAAGAGCTGCACAGGATAGGAAATTTTGGAGAGTCGCCACCGCCCACGTCCTGAAAGGGGAGGACACATAAAAGAATGACGGATCAACCTTTAGTTTTTTCTCTGATGTACCTGACATTTTTTGTTCAGGCTGAATTAATTAATACATACATGGTAGCTGGGACACGTAAATTAACAAAGACTCATATCCATAAACAAAGAAATAACAAATACAGGTATATTCATTTCTATTGTAATCTCTTCATACCGAAAAATTGCACCGTTATATTTTTCTTTCATTTTTAATTCTTCTGTAGTTTTTGTTTCTATGCCTTTTGCATGACTCATCATTTCTAGAATTAATACTAGAAAAATTGTGTGTTCTTGCGATATATAATAACATCAGAAACAAAAGTGAAAACGATGTGACAAGGCGGAAAATTCTCAATCAAAGACGCGTTTCGACAGATAAAAGTTTACGTTATGTTTTCTTTAGCTTCCCTTGTTTAACTACTACAGTGTAACCCGGATATAAGAGAGTTGTCTGGACCGGAGAAGAAGTATCCTATATCCGGGTTTCTCTTATATCCGGGTTTGACCTATTTTGTTTAGGTAAGTATGCCTCTAATTTGGGACCAGATAAAATATCCGGTTTTCTATTATATCCGGGTCTCTTATATCCGGATCTCTTATATCCGGGTTACACTGTACATGATTTTAAGTCTGCTACTAGATTGGCATCTAGGTCTCAATCTTTTTTTTTTTTTTGGCTCTTGAGATAGTTAAATGTAACCGCTGCTTCTACTTTTATAGAAAATGCACAGGGAAGCAACTTTACGGCGCTAGTATTTGAAGACGGGACGCAAAATCAGGACCAATTGCTGATTGTTTTTGGGGTTTTTGTATTTTATGAAGCATTTCTAGACATATAGAAGTGCACCGGATCATATGTTGCAGAAATATTCTAAGCATAAACGCATGGTAGACTTAAAGATATGTAAGAGAGATTCTTGAAATAAAAATTGCTTACGTTTCCATACTTTCCAGCCGAAAATGTAAATGCAATGTCAATCGCTATACACTGTCCTCCTGAGTAATCTTCTTCTGTACTCGCTCCTTAATAACGTTTCTGTTTTCTAATTCTTCCACACTCATTAACTCCTTGTGTCTTAGTGACTTTACTTCCTTGATTGGGGCGAACTCGATTAAAAAGTTTGAAATTCTACTGGTGTCATTGATGTAATGTTGGTAATATTTTAAAAAAAATGTATTGCTGGTATTTTTAGTATAAATATCTATTTTACTTTCATAGTGTTTTCACCCTAGTTTCCCGGGTTTAATAGATAGTATTCATTTTTTTTTCCAAATTCGTAATAGTAAGAGGTTATCGATATCGTGAGCTCAATTTCAAGCTCAGCATTTATACAAAATAAGTAAAAATGTAAATGTAATATCAGTCGCTATCTACTTTCCTCCTGATTACTTTTCTTCCACATTCAGTAAATCCCTTGAGTCTTAGTAGCCGTACTGCCTTCCTCTGTTTTCGTTTGGTTTGTTTTACGGTATATCAGCTCCAATGGGTTATTTAATGCCGACAAAATTTTTACAATGGATTTGTATGACTAGAATATTTATCCTTTGTAAACCAAGATTCATACTTATCTGAAGAGCGATTTTTTCGAGAGTCAAATGTATTGCTGGTAATTTTTTTTTTCTTTTTCAAAAATATTTTTTTCAAATGTATTGCTGGTAATATTTTTTTCTTTTTAAAAAATATATTACTGGTAATATTGTTTTTCAAATGTATTGTTGATAATATTTTCAATGTATTTTCTATAATATTTTCAAATGTATTTTTGATAATATTTTTTTTTCTTTTTCAAAAATGTATTGCTGGTAATAATTTTTTTTTTCTTTTTCAGAAATGTATTGCTAATAATAATTTTTTTTCCTTTTTGAAAAAGGTATTGCTTGTAGTAATTGTTTTTCTATTTCAAAAATGTATTTGTGGTAATATTTTTTTCTTTTAATAAAATATATTGGTAGTAATATTTTTTTTCTTTTTCAAATATGTTGCTGTTAATAATCTTTTTTCTTTTTCTAAACTGTATTGCTGTTAACAATTTTTTTTTTCAAAAATGCATTGCTGGTAATAATTTCTTTAAAAATTTAATGCTGGATAAATTTTTTTCAAATATGTATTGCACAAATTTTTAGTATAAATATCTTTTTTTTTTAAGCTTATCACCCCAAGCAAGGCCGGAGGCCACTAGCACGCAAGGGGTTACATAAGGTTTGGAGGAAGAGCAGATAGGAGTGGTAAAGGAGAGGATGTAGAGAAATGCGAGAGCAGATAGCTGTGATAGAGGAAAGGATAAGGAGAAGGATAGTGGATAGATCAAGGCAAGGTGTTACAGAAGATTTGGAGCGAGAGCAGATAGGAGTGATAGAGGAAAGGATGTAGAGAAGGATAGTGGATCGATCAAGGCAAGGGGGTTACAGAAGATTTGGAGCGAGAGCAGATACGAATGAAAGGTGAAAGGATGTGGAGAAGGGAAGTGGATAGATCAAGGCAACTGGAGATATCTATTGACGTTACACTTAAATAGTTGTCTATTTTACTTTCATCACCAGAGTTTTGCGGGTTAAATATTTGCCCTTGTCTTAGACTCCCTAACAGGTGCTACAACTCCTGGTCAGCGTGAACCTTGGAACAACAGCAATTAAGAGGTGGTTTCACGCTACTCAAAACCTCCTGATCAGAGGCCTTGCTGTCGGAAATAGCTTATCGTCATACCTAGCACGCAGCTCTGATTGGGGTGAACTTGATTACAAAAGAAAAAAAATACAGAACATCTTCTGTATACCGTTTGATGGAACTTGTATCTGAGGTATGGATAAACGCTTTTTCGATCATTTTTCTGGTTCTCATTTCTTAATTTTTTCTCTATTTCTAGCCTTTGGAATTCCTCTTCTTTCTTTTATCTCTTTTTCTTGGCATTTTTATTTCTAATGTCAGAAATTCAAACGCTTGCATTCCCGGAAAAAAAGAAGATATTTCTGATTTCAAAACTACGTATAAAAATAAAAATAAAAGACTGAAAAAGAAAAAAAAAACCTTAAAACATCAAATCAAATCAAAATAAAAACAAATCAACACCTTCCAACTTTTCGCGCCAAACACAGCCGTGTCAAATTGCTTTGCAATATCACTACCTCACTTGCAACCGACAATTTTATTTGTTTAGCATTTTTGGCATTCATAAATTATTTCTATAATTCGATATCCGATTCTTGCCAATCATATTAAATCTTAAGCTGTCTTTCTTTTCTGATTGATCTCCACAGCGAATTGCTTAATAAGGAAGTGTCTGTAAACAAATATCTAGGAAAACGAGGGGCACTGATTGGCTAATGCATTTTTACGTAATTTACTCTGACGCTTCATCCAGTACGCTGCTTGCTTTCTTTTCTTCTCTTCGGAAGGAAACTGTGCGAAAATTATGTACTCAATTGTTAGTGACTCCTAAGTTCAAATTGTACAAAAATGAAGAAATTCTTTAAAGATAAGAGATTTAATACTAACATTCATACAGTATAAAGCTGGAGAACCACTCAAATAAGAACCTTACTGTTAAAATGGCTTGGAAGATTGAAGGGTGTCATATCAAGGAAAGAGATGGTTAGAAGGGAAAATTATAGGGATAAGGAAATTAGATAATGACTATCCATTAATATGAAATGCATGTTATGCGGTTAAGGAGGATATATAAAGATTGACCTTTTTTTCTTGAAAAGTGTTTTTTGAGTAAGAGGAGCATAGAAAATTTATGGATGATTTAATGCAGCTCGGATTATTTACACGAAGAGATGTACATTGAAAAACTTTCAAACTTCTCCAGCACCCTAATTGTTTTATATTCATTGCAAAAAAAAAATGTCCATATAATATTCCAAAACAAAAAACGGCCTCAGCTACAGTCGAAAAAAAAGAAAATAAAAGACTTTTATTGTTTTGGATGGAGTAGTAACCATTTTCATGTTGAGTTTTGAGGGGTTTTTTTTTCGATTGCAATACTAAACAAAACAATAAATTAAACTTGAAGGAGAAGTTTACTCCATCGCCTGCAATATTTTTCACAAAAACAAATAAGAAAAACCTCAAGGAATTTAAATAAAAGATTATATGAACACAAAAGGGACATTTTACAAAATAATACATTAAACGCGTCAGTTGTCCACTGTAACAAGACTGACCGCAATTTTAACATAAATACATGCTACCATGAGAAAATAATTCACTACGGCATGCATATCTAGAGAATTCTTGATCACAATATCACTCAGAGCAAATGTGCTCGCTGTCTTTTATAATATTTCACCATTTCTGGCAGATATTCTAATATTACCGTGAGCGATATCTACTTACAAAAGTGATGGAAAGAGAAAGAAAAACACTCTAAATGAAGACGGCGAGATAAAAAAAAAATCTAAAATTTCCAGCAACCCTCCGGCGTGTTAATGTTTAGTCGTACCAACTAACAAGATATTCTCCGATGAAATCCTGAAACATGAAACGCGCCACAAGTAAACATTTTCCAACTTGTCATACAATTTCATTTCTTTATTAAATATTATTTCATAGGCTTCGAATTTTATTTTCTCCATCACTGCGATACCACGGAGGAACAGGGTGTATAAATTGTTGGGAGTTAAGTAACAACTAAAATTATATTAGAATTAGATTTTTAAAATTCATAGTTGCTCTGTGTTACAATGGAAGCCATTTTTTCGGTTCAAGTAAAGGTTTATTGTCAGTAATATTGTCTTATTACTGATATCCCGCACAAAACGAATTTATGTTAACAAACATTTACGTGTTATCATCAATCGTTGTCTACGCTTTTTTTCTGATAACTCTTCTATTGTTCTCCATCTTCAATAACGTTTCCTATTTTCTTACTCATTTACGCTCAGTAACCCCTTGCGTCTTAGTGATCTAATAAATGCCATGCAGTGAAATGAGTAATAAATTTGCATAAGTAAATTTTGTCTGCATGCGTGTGTGTTTGTGTGTATATAGTGCATTATTTAAAAAATGTAGGCGTTCTCACGTTTAATAGGACCAATTAACCGTGTGTGTGTGTGTATATATATATATATGTAAGTATTATAAAATGTACGCATAAATACATTTGAAAAGAAGATATGTGGAAACTAAGATAGTGTGTTTCATGCTCTAATGCAATTTTAGATTTTTATGGCTGGAAGATTGCGTTCAAACATGGAACAGACACTCGCCGCTCAATTGACTTAGCACCATCAAAACTACAATTCTTTAATACAAAATAAATTATAACATAAACATGCTACAAGATCAATACAAAATAGCCATTTTGTTACAAAACTTCTGGTGTCTTATCAGTGATGGCGTTGAAAGACATTTAACACCATTATTTGATAAGACACCAGAAGTGCTGAAACAAAATGGCTATTTTTGTATTGATTTTGTAACATGTTATTTTATAATTTTCGAATATATATATATATATATATATATATATATATATATATATATATATATATATATATAGAGAGAGAGAGAGAGAGAGAGAGAGAGAGAGATTAAAACGAAACGGACGTCATGTTATACCTTAGGTACCGTTCGACCAACACTTTTTCAAAGGTATACCTTGGTAAATTGAAAAACAATGAAAGACGCATTTTGTACGTTCCTTACGTTTGTTGCAGAGTCTGTGATTGTCTTTTTTCCCGTTTTATAATATTCTGGAACTTGCTATTTTCACCCCCATTTGAATTTTAATTGTTTGTAATTAAACTTTATCTCCTTTTTAATCGCGTTCCAACTTTCCCTCCTCATTCGTCAAACTGAGAGTGTCTTTCATTGTTTTCCAATTTACCAACGTATACCTTTGAAAAGGTGTTGGTCGAAAGGTATAACATGGCGTCCGTCTTGTTTAAATCTATGTTTTATTTCTGCGGGTACAAATCACAAATTTTTAACACTTTATATACAAAATATACGCATTACCGGGTACCAGAGGGTTCAATTCACAGCGAAGAAAGAAATATTCAACTGAGGGAAGTGACGACCGAACTCATGGGTAAATGATCTGAAAAAGAAACCTCCTTGCACATCGTTGAAATCGAAATGTCCTAAGAATGTCTGAGTAGCCTGCAGAAAACACATCCGAGATCGAAGTCTTGACGACCGTATCAATATATTCAAACAACAGGAGAACAAATACCAGATGGAAACGTTCATACATCGACTGTCAATTCAATTTATATATTGTTATTGGAAAACTTACCAAGGAGCTAGAGATAACTTTATTTTGCCAGTGACCTATCCACTTGTAATAAAGCTATTCTACCTGAATTTACAATGAAAGGGGCATTTATGACTTTCGTCGCATTGTCGACGAATGTTCACGTCGATATATGCCGACAGCCGAGTATGTTTTATTGAGACGCAATACAATTAAATAGTCCCATCTCAATTCTACTAATAAGATTTTGAGATGGGGATGAATTCATTGATACAACCGAAGAAAAATATACATTTCAATAAACGAGAAAAATAAATAAGACCTTCTGATATAAACATTTCTGGATTGGTCAGTAAGGTACACTTCAGAGAGAGACAAGAAAGACATTATGGACGAGGTAAAGATATTCTGTTTGGAAATAATTCAAACACTAACCCTGCTCCGAATTGTTCAATGCTGTAAAAATACAAAATGCAGTAAAGACATCACATATATCTAAAGACGAATTCTTATTAATCTGTCTTAGTTTGTTTTTCTATGCCTCAATATATGGGTATATGAGTGGCGACTAATGATTATTGATATCTATCTATATATCTATCTATCCAGTGTCTTCATATCTGTCTATCCTTCTCAAACTGTCCATGTATATCTTTCTGAAGTTGTTTATTTCTATGAATGTATATCTCTGTCTATCTATCACAAGCTTTTCATATATGTAAGGAATGTTCATACCTAATATATAATTGAATTGATCTATCTCATGT
>OZ038515.1:9013449-9050949 GCA_964036315.1 Acanthosepion esculentum
TTTCAAATTGCTATGTCTTTGTAAATTCTTCGATGTTAATTCAAGCTGTGCGCATGTCTTTGACTAAGCTTTGTTTCAATGGAATTATTAAATTACGCCAGCGAAATAATACCTGAAGGTCGATTTACCTTTGAAGGAATGAAAATCACCATAGCTCTTTCAACACAGAATTAAGTCGAATGTGTTAATTAAACACTAGATTAGGCTTTTAGTTCTTGAAAGATCTTCATGCAATTATCGGGCTGCATGCTGTATTTTGTGCAATGAATAGTTTAGCTGTAATAATAACATCAGTTTATGAAAGCCATTTACAGAAAAATAATATTGTGATTATTTATTAGTATTCGAATGCATTTATAATCTTGTTTTAATTCCGATATATATGTATGTATATATATATATATATATATGTATGTATGTGTGTGTGTATGTGCATATATATAAATATATATATATATATATATATATATATATATATATATATATATATATATATATATATATATATATATGTTCGTGTGTGTGTGTACTATGCTCTTACTAACCCGAATATTCAAATATGATATCCACTAGAAATAACGTTGAAATTGATAAAATTATTCCTTCTTTAGAAATCATTTTGGTTATGAAACTGTGCCGATATTAACATTCGAGGATCTTTTACTTTATTAAGTTTTCTCGAATATTCGGTTCAGGAGTTGAAAATCGATAAATACACTGCTGAATAAGTAAACGGAGCAACTACTCAAATATGGGAATCCACTTTGCATAACGTTTAAAGTCAAAATCTATTTGTTTAATAAAATAAAATAATTATTTAGAAATTATATATATATATATATAATATATATATATATATATATATATATATATATATATATGTGTGTGTATGTTTGTGTACAAACACACACACACACACACACACACACACACACACACACACACACACACATATATATATATATATATATATATATATATATATATATATATATATATATATATTGTGTATTTAGGCAGCGATCCCTTTTTTATACAAGTTTCATCAAAAACGACTGAAAAGATACTGCAATTAAGGTTTTTGTTTAATATTATTTATTCATGGATTCTCATAATTTTCTGGACGTCAATTATATATATATATATATATATATTGTCATCGACAGAAAGACTGTTTCGCTGTATCACAGTTCATGAGTCTGCATAGACGCCCGGTTGCCTCTAGCTAGGATCGAAACCCGGCTGAATCGGCGTCAGTCGGAGATTCTACCCATTGGTGCACGGCAGGGATGAAGGGGAATATAATCGTATTTATTTTTAGATAAACACACAGTGACTGAGAGAACTCGATTCGCTTTACCGAATTGTCTTGCATCAGTAGTCGTAATAGTTACAGTCTACAAACTCACACTTCCTCCGAAGAGTGCTCAGCCGAATGAATTTTTTCAGGTGCATATATATATATATATATATATATATATATATATATGTATATATATATATATATGTATATATATATATTTATATATATATATATATATGTTTGTGTGTGTGTATGTGTGTGTGTGTGTGTGTGTGTGTGTGTGTGTATAAAAAAATCTGATATAAAATAAAAATAAAAGGATAATCTCAATAAAGTCAAAAGGAACATTTTTTTTACCAACGCGTTTCGTTCACTTAAACGGTAAGTTGTTGAGACTTCTGCCATTGGAAACGTTAATCTGCAGCTTCAAATGTCTCCTATTGTAAAATAAATAATCACTTCCCAGGGCAACATGCATGACGATAAAAAAAAATAAACGGTGAAATTACAGCCTCCTATTATTTAAAATGAGCAAATAATTTATCAAATATAAATAAAATAATAGTTAGATAATAATTATATTATTATATAAAAAGTCATTATATAAATATATATATATATATATGTCAGCAAGTAGAAAATAATATATATTGTTATGGGTTCTTACCTATAACTACAGAAATAACTCTTCCTAACACTATGTATACTACGCCTCTCAAGAGAGAGAGACGAATCGAGTCGAGCCGATAGTAGTTCACTCCAAACCAGACTGACAGTGATGCTAACACCTTCCACATCTTATATTATTATTCCATGTAATATATCTTCGTTATTTTTACTCTTGTGTTCGTGTTGTTCTTACTTGGTCCTAACCTGGAGCACAACAGTGGCGACGAGGATATTGGATAAACGAATTCTACGCGGAGAATCTAAAAAAATAAAAAAAACATTTTTACTATCGGTCGTCCATATCAGAGACGATTGAGGTATTGAGAAAAACAAAAAAAAAAACAAGTTCAACGCGAAGATAAAAAACCTTATTAGTGGTAACGAAGACACGAATTTTACCTGTCAGCCAGAACAGAATCGAATTCTACGCAGGAAATTTTTTTGTACTAGGGTTCCAGAACAACAGGCGGCAAACACAGAGAAAAAAAGGAAAAATCTTTACACAAAACTACGGTGTAAACATGTAAGCCTTTAAGGCAACCATATTTAAACTAATGAAAATGCAATTCGAGCAGCAACAGAAAAACGAAGAGAAGCAACTCGAACTACAAGAATTGTTACTACGGGCGGTAACAAATAAAGGTCAAAATTCTGGAAATGAAGCGGCATTCTCGCAAAATGCTATATGGGGCTCTATCAAAGACTTAACTTATGCACCGGACGAAGACAAAACCTTCGCGACTTACTTCAGAAGATATGAAGATTCATATCGGATTGATTGCGGTAATTGGTCAGACGCGAACAAAGTACGTCTACTACTGAGAAAACTAGGGTCAAGCGAATACACTAAATTCGTAGACTACATCCTACCGAGGAAAACGAATGAGTTGACTTTCAAAGAAGCCGTGAAACTTTTAACGGAATTATTTAGTCCGAACACTTCACTATTACACAAAATATGGAAATGTTTAAATTTAACAAAAAATGATAGCGAAGACTATATAACATTCGCTTCCATAGTAAACAAACACTGCTATGACTTTAAGTTATCTGAACTTAGCGCTGACAATTTTCAATGTTTAATATTCGTCGAAGGCCTGGTTTCGACTAAAAATGCGGTGATCAGACGTAGAATTCTAACAAAACTTGAGAGTGAACCAGAATTGACGCTACAAAAATTGGCTGAGGAATGTCAGAGATGTATAAGTATAAAAAAGGACTCGAAAGATATCAAAGAGTCTGGCCTCGCTCACATATGAAAAGTACAACGACAAAAACGTTTTTCTCTCTCCACAAAAACAAACCAAACGAATTATTTTACTACAAAAATCAAATAAAACCTCAGAAGAAACCACCACCCAGTCCATGCTATCGCTGTGGGACTTTGCATTTGTACAAAGATTGACCATACGGTTATAATATTGTCTGTCGTGCAATAAAGTGGGACATAAAAGTTCTCACTGTAGAACAAAGAAAGAAAACAAAAGCCGAGTAAGAGTCACTAGAACTGACCAAGCGGACGGGATAAATATACGAAAATACGTACAAATTCAAATGTTAAACAAAAAATCAGATTCCTATTAGATTCCGGATCATATTTAACCATTATTAGCTTACAGACGTGGAAGAAATTAAACAAACCGACCATGTTGAGAACACATAAATTAGACAGGTCGGTAGCAGGGGGAAAATCAAATTTGTGGGGGAGATTTTTACAAATGTGACGTTCAATGGGATGACCAAGGAATTACAGATGTATGTTCTAAAAAATACGGAAAATTTGTTTGGAACTGACTGGATGCAGAAATTTGACCTCTGGGATTTACCGATAAATACGTTCTGCCAAAAAGTGGAAAGGTTATCGACCGAGGCAGAGGCATTGAAGGAGAAATTAAAGTAGAGTTTCCCCGACGTATTTTCAGTCGGCTTCGGGAGGTGACAAAAAATAACGGCCAAAATCGAACTAAAAGAAAATGTACAACCCATTTTCAAGAAGAAAAAAAATGTACCTTTCGCATCATTAGAAAAAATAGACGTAGATTTGGATAGACTCATTAAGACCGGTGTTGACTTCAATGTTCACTTTTATATTTACGCACGCTCTATCACCGATATTGAACACTATATCCCATAAATATAGCACACCTTAAGACTATATTTCTTCATATATATATATATATATATATATATATATATATATATATATATATATATATATATATATATATATATATATATATGTCTGTATGTATACCTAATCACAAACAGAAAATAAATATATCAACAAAAGTGACATTTACTCACTTTTGTGTATTAGTCATTACATTATATAAATTAGTATCCTCTTTAGTTAAACTTTACTTTCACAGTTTTTCTTAAGAATTCACTCTGGCGTTCATTAAAATCTTGAAAGCCGAACGATATTTTAATTCTGTTCATAAATACATGTAATAAAATAAAAATCCCATCATTTATCATGAGAAAATCCATCAGATTACGACAAGTTTTTTTTTTGTCTTTTATCTATATATATATTTATCGTGGAGTCTCCCGTCGTTTTCGACGTATGAGCATCAGCAACTCTGTTCCTAGCAACCGACAGCCAGACACCAGCACATATTATTTGATTATAGTGGTGAAGGCTTTGTGCAGAACCCATCACACTTTTTGAAAGGCTGAATACAGAGACCTAGTGCACTACATGCCACAAGGTCTCCAATCAACCTTCTGCACGTTTTGAATTCAGAGTTGTCTTTCTCCTTGATCAATTGCCAAGTCTATGGAACCCACTATGTCCTGCTATTCACCCATAGCTAGATGAAGAAGAAGAGGATTCATGCATTTCCCAAGGGTATTAGCATGTGGGTGAATGTAATATATATATATAGATTGTATCATAAATGCTTTTACAACTTTTGGGTGCGGGTTCCTCATATCGAAACATACCATATGTCCGCAAATCCTTCGTTATTGAGATAATATTTTCCATGAAAGCATCGCTTCAATTAACGTTCGCGGCCGTATGTAAAAACCATATCAGAAAACTTCTCAGTTAAATCACTACTACTCACGTTAAACGTTGAATGCAGAATGCCTACAAATGTACACGGAAGACAAATGTAACCTAGTCTACATCGTAACAGAATACGTTCTACCGTAAACTTTCTTGTAAATATAACTCAAAAACGAAGGATTTGTGAGTATATTTTTACATGGAATTTTGTCATTGTATTTTTGTGATTAACCCGTACCCAATGTTTGTAAACTTATTTTTGATGCACCCTATCTATCTATCTATCTATCTATATATATATATATATATATATATATATATATATATATATATATGCGTGTGTATGTGTTTGTATGTGTGTGTGTGTGTGCGCGCGCACGCGCGCACACACGCTAAAATTGAGACGAGGGCTGAAGCGACCTCAGATGGCATTGCAAACCCATTTTTTCCCCTCTGGTACGCGGAAAGCTTTTGCAGTGTCTTGAAAGTGAATTTCTCCACGCAGACTCTCATGTGTCTCTTCAATCCGGCGACTGATTTGCAAATGCATACATACATACATACATACATACAGATATATATATATATATATATATATATATATATATATAGATATAGATATATATATATATATATATATAGAGAGAGAGAGAGAGAGAGAAAGAGAAGTAATCCGAAACATTATGTAACTTTGTTTTAAAGCTTTCCCCCCCAATCAAGGCTGCAAGCCACTAGCACGCAAGGGGTTACAGAAGATTTCGAGCGAGAGCAGATAGGTGTGTTAGAGGAAAAGATGTGGAGAAGGATAGTGGATGGATCAACGCAAGGGCTTACAGAAGATTTGGAGCGAGAGCCGATAGGAGTGAAAGAAGAAAGGATGTGGAGAAGGATAGTGGATAGATAAAGGCAACTGGAGCTGTCGATTAACATTACATTTGAATAGTTGGAGATTATAGTTGTCAGGGAAACAGGAATAAGGAAGGGAGTTGCACAGGCGAGAGGTGCGAGATATGAAGCTATTGGAGTAGAAGAGACGGCTACATTTTACAGTTTCAACAGTGAAAGGGTGGGAGCGGGATGCCAGCTTCGTAGGACGCTTGGATTCATGAAGCCTGGAAACCAGCGAAAGCAGCTCATCGGAGCAATTATCATGAAAGTATTTTTTTAAAAAGACAGAGAGAGGCGACGGCGCGTCTGTGAGAGTGCGACTGCAGATGAGATGACAGATCAGGGCCAATTACGTTGCATACCTGTTTCTGGATCTTATCAAGAACCCCGAGGCAAACACCCCTTGGGGTGATATGATTAAACAAAAAAAAACAAAAAAAAAACAAAAGAAGGGGCTCCAGACCATATGTGGCAGCAATATTCTATGTAATGATTTGTATATTTGAAGGATCGATTCCGGGGAGAACAATTTCCTGGCCCGGCAGAGGGAGCCAACTTTCCTTGTGGTGGATGAAGCAATTCACTCAATGTTATTGCTCCATCTCAGGTCAGTGGACAGCGTGAGACCGAGCAGCCGCATAGAAGAGCTCTCGAGAAGTTGGGCTTCAGACATTCTAATGGGAAGCAGGGAAGGATCCCTGTGGTGATTAATAGAGAGCAGTTTTGTTTTAGAGGCGTTAAAGTTAACCAGCCAATTCCTGTCTCAGTTCACAACCGATTGGAGGTCCTTTTCGAAACGAACTGCCAGTTTAAATTTGTCAGCGACACTAGATTTGTTTTTGAGGCAGGAGTAAATTGTGGTGTCATCCGCGTAGATGCCAACTTTGGAATCTATGGCGTCAGGAATATCGTTTATGAATATAAGGAACAGAGAAGGGCCTAGGATGGAGCCTTGAGGAACAATCGACCTGTAATACCATAACCCTAAAAGCTTGCGAAGAAGACGGGCATGACAGACCCTATCAAACGCTTTGGAGATGTCTAGGGCTACGGCACGCGCTTCACCGTTATTATAAAGAGCTTGGTAGACAAATTCAGTGATGGCCGTAAGCACATCAGCTGTAGATCGGGCAAAGCAGAAACCATATTGCTTGTCTGAGAGCAGATCATGGGATGTAAGGTGATTAACCACTTTGGTGTTGATAAGGGCTTCGAAGACTTTCCTGAAGAGGGGTAGAGACTGATAGGACGGTAATTAGAAGGGTCGGAGGGGTCGTCAGAGGTCTTAAAGACAGGAACAATGGATGAGGACTTCCAGCAGTCAGGAAAACAAGACTCCTTGAGGCAGTAGGTGTATAATTTAGAGAGGGCGGGCGCCAATTGAGGCGCGCATTTCTTCAAGACAATGGCTGGCATCCCATCTCCCCCACTAGCCTTGTGGCGGTCTAAATTAGAGATAATGCCCAATACCAATGACAAGGTTATGTGTAACCCGCTCAAGTCTTAAGCGTTATTTTTAGTGGATACCTAAATTTGCGTATACTCCCCGTTTCTTTATTAACCTGTATATTGATTTATAGTCGTCTACTGCCCAGAATATTTGATAAATCTTATTAAAGATAGGATACGCCCTTCTGCAGGATAGATGCGTCCCTACTAGCAATTATATTTCTCGAATATTTAGGCCGGTAGTCGAAAATAAATATACTGTTTAATAATTAAACATCTGTTCAAATATGGGTATCCTCTAAAAATAACGTTTAAGTGATAATATATATATATATATATATATATATATATATATATATATATATATATATATATATATATATTGAAACTGGGAATGGATTTAAGCAAATATACAAAAATCATAGAACTTCTTTCAGTTTAAGGATATATATCTTCATTTGGAAGTAGATATTTGAAGTTAAAAAATAGAAAAATACGCCAATCGATATAACTGAATGTCAGTAAAAAAACACAGATCTAGAATTACAGTTTTGATAATCTGTAAGTTGTATTCAGAATAGAATCCTTCCATAAACTTCTTCCACGATAAGGAAAATTTATTAAAGAAAAGGAGTGGAACATTGATGGATCGTAACCAGGAGTGAAAATGTATATTAACACACAGGGCGCCAGATTAAATGTTTAATCGTTTGGAGATATTCCCTGATGCAAGAAACGCTTTGATTTGCTTATACGTTAAAGTTGTTAAATCTTCATTGATTTTGCTTTGCCTTGTCGGAAACGGGTGGGACGCCTGAATCGATGTAATATCCTCAAACTCTCAAGGCATCCTCAGAAGTAAATGCTTATACTGTCCCTAATGTCTGGACGCATAGACAAAATGCATATTTTCAAAAATGAAATATTACACATTTTATTGAATTGGAATATTAACAAATAACATCAACAATAAATGTAGAGATTCATGCATTTGCACGATTCACGTGAAATAGATGCAATAACCTACACATTAGGACATTTATTCTTTATGCGTTCAATCAAGTGTGTTGCATCTGAGACTTTCATTGAGTACATTTTTTTAGGTTATTTTGAGTATATATATGTACTAGTGAGCAAACCAAAATGAGCTGACTCATTTTATAGTTTACCCATAGAAGATTAACCAATCAGAAGACTAGAAATATTCGACCCGATGTATATAAAGGCGACCATTTTGTTTTTGTTTTCGGAAGATCTACTGCTAACCTGTCAGATGAGGAGACCTGCAAAAGTACGTTTTCCTATTCTTTCCAAATATCCATTGCCAACCTCTGATACGGAAGACCTTAAGAATTTCTGAATAGGTGCTACGAGACATTGGTGCTGTTACATTGGACAAATTACTTCCTACGTCGGATTGCTACATTCAAACTACATTAAACATGTATTACAATCTTCTCCATTAGCATACACCAGAAAAAAATATGTCACTTCTTTATTCATTCATCAAAAACATCCGTGGAGGTAAAAAAAAAAATAGTTCATGAGATTCCCTATGTGTCCAAACTTTAAGGACACCCTGTATAGCTCACTGATAAGATGATAAAAAATGCGGTTGTATTTGACGGAATAACTGAAATGGGGAAATATCATTATTATCTGATTTGCTTTTCCCGCCTTTTATTCAACATCCACAGAGTCCACCTGTGCTTTATACAGCAACTAAACTAAGCAGACCTTAGTTACAGTTTCTGGTGTGTCATCTAGTGTGATCAACAATTTGAACAATGCCAACTCGCTCAAGCCTTCGGCCATGATGACTTTTGACTTCGTGCTAGCAGAGCTATCGACGGACCCCAAGAGTTCCATCTACCCAATTTCACTCACAAGGTTTGGATCAACGAGTGGTATGTTTTTAAAGCACTTTCCAAAGGTGCCACACACTGGGATCAGCCCCACAGTCCGATAACACTAGGGATGTCTTTCCTGTCAAATCGACCATGGTGAGATTCGAACCCGAGTCTCATGGTCAGAATGCGAACGTTCTAATCACTCGGCCACATGCCCATCATATTCATTGAGTACATCTTTTACTTTAGCATACCTCACAAAAAAGCCAGTTCTTTCTTCTTTCCTCAAAACCATGTTTAATCTGTGGATGTATAAAAAATACAGTTAATGAGATTACCTATGTGTCCAGACTTTAGGGACACCCTCTATATGTCTCTGCTATGTTTATAAAAATTGCCGTTTTAATTGACGGAATAATTGATATGGAGAAATATCATTATTATATGATTTGATTTTCTAAGCGAAATGCTGAACTTATGTCTTCACTGCTTTGAATGAAAACACAATCAAGAATTAGTATGTCACTTTGATCGACGTAGTCTTCCTGAAATAGGTAGTAAAAGGTAAGCAAAATCCCGAACTCTGTACTTGTTCATTCCTTCGCTATTTAACAACCTCTCCAAGATGTGGCACAAGACCAGTTTTGAACGTGGGGTGTTCTGATTCCGTAGGCTCGGATATAAATTGTTAACCCCCATTATACTATACCTGGCATTGGGACGGACAGTGGTATTGATTTTAATAATCAATACCATATGTAGATAAATTCAGGTTGTCCCTAAAATCTGGACACATAGGCAAAAAATACATATATTCGAGAATTGAAATATTATCAAATAACATCTTCAATATGATTTCCATCGTTTGTAATATAAAGGCTGATACGCATTGCAAGATTCACGTGAACTTTATTTGACAATTTTAGCACATTTTCTCTTTGTTGCATCTGTAATTTTCAGATGTCAACTCTTTCTTCTTTCGCCAAAACCATGTTTAATCTGTGGATGTATAAAAATATAGTTAATGAGATTACATATATGTCCAGACTTTATGGACACACTGTATAAGTCTCTGATATGGTGATGAAAATGCCGTTGTATTTGACGGAATATTTGAAATGGGGAAATATTATTATCCGATTTGCTTTTCTAAGCAAAATGCTTAGATCCTATGTCTTCATTGTATTGAATGAATACAACACAATCAAGAATTATTATGTCGCCTGGAGTTGATGTAGTCTTGCTGAAATAAGAGTAAGCAGATAAACTAGATGTTTAACTCTCTGCTTGTTTATGTTTACTCCTTCTCATGACAATTCTCGCCGTCAGTCTATATGTATTTAGAGAAGTCCATGTCCTCTTCTGGAGAAGTGTGTTCCTCTCCACAACAAAAACTTAACTAAGTTAGTTATGTCTGTTTTGAAGTTTTTGTTGTGGAGATGAACACACCTCTCCAGAAGAGGACATGGACTTTTCCAAATACATATAGACTGACGGTGAGAATCGTCAACGGAAGGAGTAAACAAGAAGGGATTTAGCTTATCTGCTTACTACCTATTTCAGCAAGACTGCATTGACCCCAAACGACATGCTACTTCTGGATTGTGTTATCTTCACTCAATGCAATGAATGCATAACCGCGGTGATGAGAAGTCAAATTCACATGAAAAAAAATTCCTCTCTTTAGCATAAATAACGTTTACTCTTTCTGTTGACGATTCTCGCCGGCAGTCAATATGTATTTGGAGACGTCCATGTTCTCTTCTGGAGAGGTGTGTTCTTCTCCAGAACAAAAGCTTTTTTGTCCTAACAGCCCTATATCATACAGCCTTGAAGTTTATCAACTTCTGCATTTTGCTATGAATATATACAAACTCCACAATTTTTTTTTCGGTGAATTTTGAATTTCACCAGTTATTTATGCTAAAGAGAGGAAATATTTTTCATGTGAATTTGACTTCTCGTCGCCACAGTTATGTATTCATTGCATTGAATGAAGATAATACAATCAAGAAGTAGTATGTCGTTTGGAGCCAATGCAGTCTTGCTGAAATAGGTAGTAAGCGAATAAGCTAGATCTCTACTTGTTTACTCATTCTGTTGATGATTCTTGCCATCAGTCTATATGTATTTGGAAAAGTCCATGTTCTCTTCTGGAGAGGTGTGTTCATCTCCACAACAAAAACTTCAAAACAGACGTAACTAACTTAGTAAGGAACATAACATTTCATGAACAATTAAATGTTTTCCAGAAAAACTTGAAAGGAGATATGCAGTGTAAACAGGATATAAGAGAATTGTCGGGACCGGATAAGAAGTATCTTATATCCGGGTCTCTCTTATATCCGGGTTTGGTCTATTTTGTTTTATTAACACAGGGTCTAATTTGGGACCAGAGAAAATCACTCTTATATCCGGGTTTCTCTTATATCCGGGTTACACTGTAACTTCAATAAACAATTCATCTAAAGTATTTATTAAAGCTGACAAAACTAGAAATTTTATATGAACTAAGCTCCTCAAAACATGTGAAACTAATCAAGAACAACTAAAACATACAGAAATCTGCTAAAAACTTCAGAATGCAATATTAAAATGGAAGCTTAAAAATTTGTCGAAACATTAGACGTAGATGACAGAATAAATTGCATCGTTGAATTGCAACTATTATATTATACTGAAAGACCAAAACGAAAACTTCAAAACAAGCCCAACATGCAGAATCATAAACCTAACGAAAAGTGAACTCAGTAAAATAAGTAAAACAAAACTAGAAAGAATTAACTCGGTACTAAGGACAAAATAAGGAGTCAACTAGTGGACCAACTATAGACTGGTTCCACAATGAATGCTGAATGTTTCATCATCATCATCCTTTGACCTGACTATGGTTGGTCAAGACTCCATTGACAATTACTTTCCAAACAGATCAGTCCGATATCGCTGTTCCCAGATCCCCAGTGACCCACCCTGAGTCCTGAGCTATGGTGTGTGGGAAAGTCAATTTTCATGAGGAAACACTTGAAGAACGATGTCATAGGAGTAATAATGTCTTCTGGAATTCTTGCTGTTGCTAAAAAAAAATATCTTCAATTCTTCCACAGTGTTTTGTGTTCATACAAGTAATCCTTAATATATTGCTTCTTTGAATTCAAAATAACTTAACTAGGAATATTTTTTTCCTTAATAGCCGTATATCATCCAGCCTTGAAGTTTACCAGCTTCTGCATTGTGCTATGGATATACACAAATTCCACAAATTTGTTTTCGGGAATTTGGAATTTCATCAGTCATTTATGCTAATGAGAGGAACTTTTTTTCCTGTGAATTTGACTTCTCTTTGCCACGGTTATGGCCTCATTGAATTGAATGAATATAACACAATCAAGAAGTACTCTTTCGCCTGGAGGCGACGTAGTCTTGCTGAAATAGGTACTAAGTCGTAAGCTAAATATCTAAGTCTCTACTAGCTATCCAATTTGGTGCTCCCACGTTGAAGTGAATCATTTGGAGTCGACCTGTCTCCTCATAGCTAATAACCATTTTGACTTGCTAATTATTTTGCCTAAAAATTCTTTCAGTAGACTTTTTATGGTTTTAAAATTTGTTAACCCCCATTATACTACACCTGGCCTTGGGACGGACAATGGTATTGATTTTATTAATCAATACCATATGTAGATAAATATTCAGCTTGTCCCTAAAGTTTGGACATATAGGCAAATCCAACTCTAGGCCTATTACCCTTTCTTTCTGCTACTTCTTTTTGTGAAGCTCCTGCTAGACAAGCAATATGGCTTTCGTTTTTCCAGGACAACTGCTGACGTGTTAATGATAATTGCAGAAATAGTCTATCATGCTCTAGATAAAAACGGTTATGCACAGGCTGTAGGATCGAATATCTCGAAAATTTTTGGCACGTCTGTCATTTAGCTTTTCTCCACAAGCTGAAAAGATACGGTATCTCCGGGCATATTTTTGAATGTTTCAGGTCGTTCCTATCAATTCGTGAAATGAAATTTGTCCTGAACAGTCACCCATCTACATCCTTTCCTACTACCGCGGTTGTCGCCCCAGTGCTTCATCCTTGGCTCTACAGTGTTTTTAATCTTCATTAACTACCGTCTCGATGACGTCCGCTCTTAACTACGTTAACGCTGAAGGCACTACCATTTGCTCCTGTCTCGATAGCAAGGTTGATCAGTCCGACGAGTTCAACATGGCAGCTTTTCTACAAAACATCAAGACCGTCGTTAACTGGGGTAAAAGATGGCTTTTCAATTTTAACGCCTCCGAAACTAAACTACTCTCCATTAATTGTCTGAGATACTCCTTCCATCAGTATGGCTGATGCTATCCTCCATGAAATTGGTTCATTGCTCTTCCTCGGGCTAACGTTCTCATCTGACATGAATTGGAAAGATTATATTGAATTAATTGCTATATCAGCTGCTAAGATATTCGGTTCACTGTCACTCTGAAATCTATCTTGCATATCTAAGTCTGCTTACAGTTTTGCTGTCATATATGTTCCGGTGCACCTGCGATTTACCTGGAGCTCGTTAATAATATCCAAAGATGAATCTGCAATATTATTGGTCTTAATTTGGTGGCGCGCTTTCAGTCACTTGCACATCACTGTAAGGTTACCACCCTTTCCCTTTTTTATAAATATTTTCAGGGCAATTTTTTGGATAAGCTTTTCGCTATGGTACCTAGACTTTTTGAATGTAAGCACTGTACTAACCTGGCGGCGAGATATCATCAATTTCCAGTTGAGCTAGTCAGATGTAGCCGTAACTTCTGCGTTGACTGCTTCTTTTCTCGCATCTGTCATCCTGTGGCACTCCCTTCCGGACCCATGTCTTCCAGCCAGCTTTAATCTGCAAGAGATTAAATGCAATATCATTCACTATATACCGATTGCTCTTTTCTTCTTCTACTCATTACTAATGCTTCTGTCACTAATTCTTCTGTACCCTGTAACCCATTTGAGTCTGTACTGCCTTACTTGGGGTGATATCGATTTTCTTTTAAAAAAGTAAACCATCCGACCGCTTATATTGTCAAATATGAACAAATATTTTCCTATTCATAAAGAAACAATATTTACCTATTCCATAACGGTTTATAAACTAAAATATAAACTGCCAATATTTAATTATCCCGATAGCAAATGCTTATAAACTTAAACGTAAAATAAACATTCCCTTAAATATAAAAATATCTCAAAATTTCTTGAAGTATAAATATTGTGGGTAGACCCTTTTACACGAGATGGACTCGTCAAAAGTAGACTTATACTGACAGAGAGAATACCTGCGGGTTGAGATACGTTGAGTCAGGGTGAGAGATACGGAGACAGTACGCAGGGTGTTCACAGAAAGTTATACGAGAGTCCAGCGAGAGAGATAATTACGGCTTCACTTACAGAAACTTGTACATATACTTACTACTAACCCGCATTCTGGACTACTAATCTTCACTTCAAGTCTGTATTCTTACGTTTAATACACTTATATTTCTATCTCAATTGCTGGCGTTGTTTATTTATTTGTACAGGATTCCATTCCCGGAATCCACAACAATAAAAGAACATTTGGCGAACGCCAAACCAAAGAAATGCTTACGGACTGAATTGTTAGATGAGAACGTTAACCTGAGAAAGAGCAATGAGCCAATCCACACATCTTACCCCAGAACAAGTTAAATGCTTATAGACATACATAAACCACAAGTATTAGCCTATCCCCTAGCCAATTAAATACTTATATATGCAAACATAAACAGCCAATATCTATCCCTCCCCAAATCAAGTAAATTCGTGTAACCTCAGGTATAAATGACGCATATTTAAAAATCCCCGAATCTACTAAATCCATACAGACTCAAAAACAAATGTCTTATATTCTCATATCACCAGACCAAATAAATCCCTGTAAGAACAAATACAAACGTTCGGCATTTAAAAATTCACAGAATCTAGTAAATACTTTGACACTCAAATATAATCGACGCAATTTTCATCCTCCTTAAACAAATAATTGCTTATCGATTCAAATAGAGAAACGAGTGATTCAGCACGTATTGTTAAGTCGGAAAACAGCAAAGGAATATCAATATATTCAATAATGACGATAAGGAATTAATATACAAGTTCTAAACTCCAGTGAATTATTAATATTAATCACTATTTTATTACTATTCACCAAACTATGATGTAGTACTGCGATAATGGTAACTGGCACGAGGAATAACTGGTTAATTTTATTTCCTCCAAAATGAAACTTTTAATTATCTGAGAGAACCCTTTTCACCCTCAACCAGCATGGCTAATGCTGATTTCCAGAAGAGTGACTTATTGCGCCTGCTTGGTCTACTAACATTTCTACAGATATGAAGTGCAAAGGACTATATTGAATCAAGTGCAATGTCTTCTGCTAGGAAGGTTGGTTCACCGTGTCATGCTAAACAATGTTTCTACCAGAAGTTATCTTAATCATTTATAAGTCTACCATTCATCCATACATTGAATATTGTTGCCATATATGGCCTGGTGCTTCTTCTATCTATTTAGAGATTCTAGATAAAATACAAATCAAAATTGTTATTGGTCCTGACCTGGTATCTCGCCTACAGTCACTTTCCCACCACCATAAGGTAGTTTCCTTGTGACAAGTAAAATATTCTGTATTCGTTTTCTTATATATTTTTTTTAAATATTCGTTTTTCCGTGTTGAATATATTCTGCATATACAGAGTGACCCCCCAAAATGGGAATTTTTGAAGTGCGTATTGCCAGACAAGAGCAAGTGGCAACACTGCGTGACATTGATCTTGAGCAAGTTAACATTTCGCCATTTTAGTAACGAGGAGTTTTCGGTAACCGTGTGATCTCAAGATTCGGTAACGTTGCCTGGCTCCCTAGATCGCCAGATTTATCCGTTTGTGATTTTTTCTTGTGGGGCGATCTCAAGAGTAAAGTTTATACAACTCGACCAAGAAGTCTAGATGAGTTAAAACAGAGAATTCAAAATGAAATTCACAGTATCCCAGCTGAGATGTTGCAGGAGTCAATGAGGAATCTCAACAGCAGATTTCAAGAATGCATTCGTACAGGAGGACGCCATCTACAGGACGAAATTTTGAAAAAAATGAAAATTCCATCATTGTTTCTTAAATGGCATGTTTTAAGGTTTCAATTACTATGAATTAAACATTTTTCTTTTATCACTCTTGGTTTTATTGGATTGTTAAAAGTTCCCGTTTTTTGGGTCACCCTGTATATATACATATTTACATTTGTATATATATATATATAGCATGATGAGAAGCCACGTATACTTTCTTGATATGTATATAATATATGGATAAAATAAGTGAAAAAAAATTAGTGTTTTTTTACGAAAGTATTTATTTCTGTGTTTTTATATATATTTAATATTTCAGACCACCTCGGTCCTTCATCAGAAATTAAATGAGATACTTTGTGTGTTTATTTACAGCGTTCGTCGCGAGACGTGGACGTCACGTGATGTGGAATGCGACTATGTATATATATATATATATATATATAGGGTGGAATCTCACAATAGAAGAAATGCAGACAATTACATGATGCGACCGAAATACATCCCGCATTTAAGACTCTCACCACTGTGGTGCTATTGAACGTAGGCAAGTGGCAATCATGTCTTCATCTTGCTAATGTCTAACCATTTCCTTTGGATACCATCAGTTACTATCATAGATTGGATTGGTGCACACCGTGCATTTGCTGTTGAAACACTTTTTTTACAGACAGGTGAGTCTGCAATTGCAACCCAGACAGCTACCGATGCTCATTTCAGGGTACGTCGTAATGGTGTTGTGTTCTGATACAAAATCGGTACTGCTATGGACTACAGCTTCAGCGCTTGAAAGTAAACTACTTTGAAGTCCTCGGAGCGTTCGAACATCCGGGTGATGAAGATCATTAGAAACACGTCTACGGCAGTGTCTGGCGAATAGAGGCCACCATTCCGATGATGTCATCTTGAAGACCAAATAAATAAATCCTTTGTTTAAACAACAATGAATTTTTATCTCTTTTAATAGCAATTACTTACTTTTTGCCAACCTTTAAAATGCGGGAGTTATTTATGTTGCTGGGTATTGTTTAGCGTTATATCAACCCATATCGGTTATTTAATGGCGGAATATAAAGATCTGAACACAATTATATGCCTTCAACTACAGAAGATATACTGGGAATTTTACTATACAATGTAATGTTTGAAATTCTACTATAAAATGTATTACTGGTCATTTATATATTTATATATATATATATATATATATATATATATATATATATATATATATATATATATATGTATATATATATATATATATGTATATATATATATATATATATATATATATATATATATATATATATATATATTTATTTATATATATATATATATTTGAGCCCTCTACGTTTTCGTTTTTATAATCGCTTTTTTTTCTTTGGACTTAAGACACTTGACGATTTTTTTTTACCTTGTCCTGATGTTTTTAGTTCTTTTTTTTTTACATCCAATTTTTTACTCGGGTACCAATTTGTCCTCAGGTGTGTACAAGTTGAGTCATCCGAGGTTTTTCAAGCGATTAATGCTGTTAATATATATACAGTGTAACCCGGATATAAGAGAGTTGTCGGGACCGGAGAAGAAGTATCTTATATCCGGGTTTCTCTTATATCCGGGTTTGGTCTATTTCGTTTAGGTTAACACGGGCTCTAATTTGGGACCAGAGAAAATATATCTTATATCCGGGTTACACTATATATATATATATATATATATATATATATATATATATATATATATATATATATATATATATATATATATATATATATACAGTGTAACCGGATATAATAAGAATAGTCCAAACCCGGATATAAGAGAAACCCAGATATAAGATACTTCTTCTCCGGTCCCCACAACTCTCTTATATCCGGGTTACACTGTATATATATATATATATATTGAGGAGCGTATATATCCGGGTTTCTCTTATATCCGGGTTTGGTTTATTTTGTTTTATTAACACAGGCTCTAATTTGGGACCAGAGAAAAGCTATCTTATATCCGGGTTTCTCTTATATCCGGGTTACACAATATATATGTTTGTATTGTAATTTTTACTTAAAATATATTTTTATACTTTCATAAAGTTTTGATTACGGGTTCATTATTTGCCCATAGCTGTAACTCTAACAAACTAGAGCTACCACCCCGTGTCTGTGTAGACCTGGATTTTACAGCAATTATTAAGATGTGGTTCAACGCTCCTCAAAACCATCAATCTCCCGATCAAAGGTTTTGCTACTGGATGTGGTTTCTCGTCATGCCCAGGATTGAGTTATTTCTGTCGACCACTGTATAAGAATTGATACTATATTTAAATGTATTTTATATGTGTATCAATAGAACAAATCGAAATATCGTTGTAACTGTAGTGATAAATCATCAGCTGCCTCCCCTTAAGATCTAGAAGGTATAAAAATGACCCTTTTTTAATCCGTCAGTAGACGATTAGTCAGGGTAACGTGGAATAAAGCTTTGGTATATGTTTATTCACTGGTTCTGTTTTTACTAGAGTTTATTGCAATTAAAGTAGAACATTATATGCGGCCATAACGATTTACCTATGACTCAGAAAGCGAAGCCGCAGATAAACGCTGGTCACACTGTCTCGAATCTTTTACGAACTTCATTGAAACTCTACTCCTTGAGAACCCGAATCGGCTTATTAACAAGCCTGCTCTCCTAATTAAATATGTGTCTCTTTCAATCAACGATATCATTGTAGACTGCAACACTTATGAAGAAGTGAAATAAAGATTAGATAAAACCTACGTGAAGCCCAAAACTGAACTATTTGCCCGACATATACTTGCTACCCGGCGACAGGAATCTGGCGAAAGATTGGATCATTTCCTAAAGACCCTTCAGACATTAAACAGAGACTGCAATTTTCATCCCGTGACCGTTTTGGAGGCACAAGAGGAGCATATTCTAGACGCCTTCGTAAATGGCCTACGCAATGTTCAGTTAAGTCAACGCCTTCTTGAAAATATTACCCTTCCCTTGAAAACTGCTTATGAACAAACATATACTTGCGAGCATGCTATACCGCAGTCCAGCTCGTATTTTCAACCCGATACTGTGGGTGCCGCTGTAAAACAACCTGTTCCTACTATCGCTACTCTGTATAATGATTCAACTTACTTTCCTGCCCAGGATATCCCACGTTTAAACACCACAGAACAACCTGCCATCAACCAAACGGACATGTTACTACTGCGGTCTAAATCTCCACACACGACTTTCAAGTCCTGCCATAGAAGCTTGTTTTCATAAATGTGGAAAAATAGGACATTTCTCCAAGGTATGTCGATCGTTTAAAAATATCTCTTACAAAACTAACCGTCTGGTCAGTTCTTTATCATGTTCTGCAACATTGGCCGTGTTCCTTGTCTTTTAAAAACTATTATAAAAATTAAAATTAACGGAATCCCTGCCAACGCATTATTAGACACTGGCAGTTCGGAAAACTATATCAGAGACAGTCTAGTAAAAATTCACAAATGGCATTATGTTCCATCCCCTAATAGAGTAACACTGGCAAACGCAGTTTTGTCATCACATGTAAGTGTATATTGTTTGGTCGACCTATATTATAACGGCATCTCATATAAAGCTGTTAAGTTATCGATAATGAAAGTTATTTGTTGTGAGGTAATACTGGGCTATGATTTTTCCAGCAACATTCTAGCATAGAAATTCCGTTTGCCGGAGATAAACCTGTATTAAAGATTTGTGTACAGCCAACATTCCGTACCCCTCACTTGTTGAAAACCTGACAAAGGACTGTAAGCCATTATCTATTAAGGCCCAATGTTATTCGCATGACGACAAACAATTTATAGTGTCCGAAATAAAAAGAATGCTTCACGAAGGAATAATTGAGCCAAGTACGTCACTATGGAGAGCCCAAGTACTAATAACAAACGCAGAAAACCAAAAAAAGGAAGTTATCGATTACTCTCAGAAAATTAACCAGTTCAGTCTTCTGGACGCTTTTCCGTTGCCACGCATAGACGAAAGGCTATGTAAAGTAGCTAAATATAGTATTTTCCGCACGTTAGATTTGAAAAGTGCTTATCATCAGGTGGCCGTTAAGCCAAAAGACAGGCCTTACACTGCATTTGAAGCAGTTTGCCGGCTGTGCCAGTTCCGGGAAATACATTTAGGTGTAACTAATGGAGTAGACAATTTTCAAAGAATAATCGACAAAATCATAATGGATGAAAAACAGGAAAGTACTTTTGCTTATATAGATAATGTAACTATATGTGGCCACAATCAGAAGGACCACGATGAAAACCTTCGACGGTTCATGGACGCCATAAGAAAATATAGCCTTACACTAAATAATGACAAGTGCTCGTTTGGGCAACAAAAGATCAGTCTTTTGGGCTATACACTAAGCAACGGGTCAATGGCGCCGGACCTAGATCGATTAAAACCTTTGCTGAGATTGCAAATCTGAAATAACATACGTGTGCTGCGACGAACTATGGGCATGTTCGCCCACTATTCAAAATGGATAGCCTTTTTCTCAGAGAAGATACGTCTTTTATTACAAGTAAGATCTTTTTCTTTATCGCGCCCAGCAATAGAAGTATTCGAAAAACTCAAACAAGACATTGCAAAATCCGTAATCACAACTATAGATCCTTCTGCCCCACTGATAGTCGAAACTGATGTATCAGACTGCGCAATTGCCATCTTCATTAAGTCAAGCTGACCGCCCTGTAGCCTTCTTTTCAAGGACTCTCTCGCAATCTGTACGACGGCATACGGCGACTGAAAAAGAAACCTACAACACAGTTGAGGCGTTAAGAAAGTCGAGACACTATTTAATCAGACGTCACTTCAGATTAGTTTCAGGCCAAAAATCCGTTTCGTTCATAGCCTATTCAAAGACTAACAGTAAAAGAAAAAAATGAAAAAGATAGCAAGGTGGAGAATTGAACTACCTTGTTTCTCGTTCGATATTACTTAAACTGCCCGGCAAGGAGAATCTGATAACAGATGTCCTGTCAAGAACTTGTTTCAATCTAAGTTATAACCAATCTGAAAAGTGCACACGTGAGATCAGCTTAATAAAATATTACCAAATGTTGGACTATTTTGGTCTTTATTTTCACCCGAAATTAAAGCAAACATACGATCAGACATAATAGATATTTGTTGTCTCTTATATTTAACAATATATGTTTAAATTATTATCTGCTGCCCCAATATATATATATATATATATATATATATATATATATATATATATATATATATATATATATATATATATATATATATATATATATATATATATATATATATATATATATATATATATATATAAATAAATAAAAATAAATAAATAAATAAAAAAAATGTGATAGAAATTATCAGGATTATAATTAAGTAATTCATCGATCCTAAAAGAAACCGCAACAGAATGCACTGGAAGGGCTTTTCCTCCTATATTTGGAACTCATCAGCAGTGCGCATCCACTACCGGGTATTGAAACCCAAACAGTTACCTTATCAGGCAAACGTCATACCAACTGTTCCAAGGGTCCTCGGTGAGGATGAGGTAGCGAATCAGACTCGATATAACTCCGCTCGATCACATATTCCGTGGTGGAACTCATTCGAGTTTCTCTTTAACCCTAGGACTGTACCCCCACGAGCCACGACTACTATCATCAAGCCGCTTAGTCCAGAGCATTAGAAGCCGGTTTAAGCAAGGATATACAAGTGATAGGAATCAGAAGTATTTGAGAGAATTATAATTAAGTAATTCATCGAGTCTACCTCATCGTCACCGAGGCCCGTTGGTATGACCTTTGCCTAATAACGTAACTGTCCGGGTTTCAATTCTCGGTACTGGATGATCACTGTTGATGAGTCCCAAATATAGAACGAAGCGGCCGTCCAGTGCTTTCAGCAGAGGTTACTTCTAGACTCGATGAATTACTTAATACATATATATATATATATATATATATATATATATATATATATATATATATAAACCAGCTTCTAATGCTCCGAATGCAGTGGTTTGGGGATAAAAACGTGACACATAGGGGCAATAGACTCGGATGTGTCACACACCGGAATTTGTGAAAAGCTGGAGCTATATGGAGTCTAGTTTGTTACCACTCCGTCACCGAGACTCCTTGGTCTCGTGAGTATGACGCTTGCGTCATATTGTAACGGTCTGTGTTCAGTTCTCGGTAATTGAAGTGCACTGCTGGTGAGTCCCAAAAAGCTGGTGGGTTCCTAAAAATAGAACGAAACGACTGTCCTGCATTCTGTTAAGGATTCTTCTGTATTAATTATAACATATCTATAGGAATTTGACTTACATAAAATAATGGAAGACGAATGCTTTTAATTACCGCTGCAAGATCGCTCATTTTTCACAAAATTCGTTCAAGCATTATCAATTCGCAGATCTTCGACTTGGAAATAGGAAGGAAACAGAAAGGCTTAAATACGCATGTGCTGGTACCATTTGAAAATGAATATACTCTTACGTTTCTGAAATATGCGTTGTGCTTCGTCCTACCCCTTGCATCAATCTATCAGGTCTTACCCTATATTTCTACTTCATCAAACAGGACCTCAAACACTTAAAGCTGTTTATCAGTATATATTTTATGTTGGATTATGTCATCAGAGGAATACATTAAATACACGTTTTCTATGAATTTTTTTTTACTAAAAGAAAATGCCGTCTGGAATAGTAAGGCCAGAGGATATATAGCTCATTAGAATACTTGGATTGAAAATATTTATAGAAGAGACATATTGAAGTCACGTCACAATGATGGGAAAGTAACTGAAGTCAAAATCAGATGTAAGTAAACCTTGTTCTTGCTCAGAATCTATTTCTTTAATTTACTATATCTACCATCATTAACTTCTTTATGTGCCGTGCCCCTTTAGAACGTAGGTGATGATGGGTCTCCACGACTTCCTGTCACTTGCATCTCTTCATAAACGTTTTATTTGTGTTATTTCTCGTAAACCCTGTTCAACCATCCATTTACTCTTTTTCTCTTGCCCTTTGTCCTGTGAGTTTCAAATTTTCCAAGTCCTTCTTCCTCGATTGTCTCTTCCTGATGTTAATAGTAAAAGTTTCCTTTTTGTTTCCATTTTATCTAAATCTTCGTTGTTGGTCACTTGTTCGCGGCATGGTATCCTCAGCACCCTTCTGTAGAAATACATGTCTTTTGCTTCAAGTCTCGTCTTCATTTGTGAGGAGATTGTCTAGCATTCACTGCCATATAGGAGGAAAGATATCACGTTGCATTTCAGTGCTATTTTCTTTGTTTCTAACGATGTTTTTCCTCGGATTCTTCTTATCTTTTGGAATGCTTCCATGGTTATCCCAATACACCTTCGGATTCCAGCGCAACACTTTACCTCCTTTATTAAAAAACAAAACAAAAAAAAATTCCTAGTATTTAAATTCCCGCACATGTTTAATCTTCGTATCTCGGATTAGAAATTCTCACTTTCGGCCCATCCTTTTGCTAACAACCATTCATTCTCTATACTTGCAGTTGATTTTTAACCCTTTCTTCTCGCTTTATTTCACTACGTTCTGTAATAAATTTTGTAGCTTTATTTCTGTGTCTGCTATCAACACTATCAACATCTGCACGCCTTATATTGTTAAGATTAAGAATCGGCTAACAGTATAGGTTGTCCGGAGAGAAGATGCATCATCGTCTTCCACCCTTTCTTCTTTTGTATATCTCCCGAACTCATTTTCTCTCCATATGTAAACAGTTGGCTTCCATTTTCCCTACAGACGTTGCATTACCCTTGCCTGATGGCAATATGATGGTTGCATTATAGTTCCCTGACGTTCTGATAGCTTCCTTCGCTATACTTAATTTGGGAGGATGATCTTTCTTCAGCGTCTCTCTCACTTTCCAATTTTCGACGGTTACTTTGTGTCCCTTCTGGATGTTTGCGATCATGGTCCTTCACATCTTCCTGTCTCATAATATATTGTTTTTCTTTTTGATATATCTCGCAGATCTTCAGTATCTGTCTATATTTCTGAGATGCGGTATTGTGTACACCATTTACATTATTCGGACTATTGTCCTCATCTCCATATCGCCATATTTATTACAACGTTTCGGGGTTCAGTTCAACATTCCTGCCTCAGAGTCTACAACGGCCGAAAGGTTGTAATAAATATGGCTATAAAGATGAGGAAAATAGTCCGAATACTGTAAATACTACTCGCAGATCTTCTTCTGCCTTTGGTGTACTCTTTGGATTGTAAGAATTATATTTGTCTATCTGAGAGTGAATATTGTATGAACCAGTTTCTGGGAGATGTTAATAATTTTCAGATACAAGTCTCTTCAGATGGGGAGAGGAATCGGATTCACACCTTTCCCAAAGGTATTTGCATATAAGTGAATCTAATGAAACCGACTGGAATTCGATCTCGGCTCTCCGACTTCTCATTCTGAGACGCTCCCTAACACACCACATGCACGTCCAAGCTTATCTAGTATCTCCAAGCAATCAACCATCTAGATACTTACCGTAAACCTGTGCTACTGAGGGAAATGATGAAAATAATTTATTTGTACCAGTATATCATTCTAGATTAATCCCACTGCCATTAATTGGCCGACATCAGAATAAGCCCCTGGTTATTTTCTTAAGTCGGAGTATAAAGTAACGTAATCTAAACTACGTTGCCTATAGTCCTTTTTAATATTAGTCAGAAAACACTGTTTTTCTTAATCCGACAGTTAATTTCAAAACCAAGTATTTAATTTGCCATCTCATAGACTGTCTCAACGGGGAAAACTTTTGTTTTTACTCGAGGGATAGTAGTCGTCGCATTGTTTCTAGAAGAGTAAAAGTGAAAGAGATAAATTGGACGCATGTCAACTGGTCGGTCAAAATCTCATCACTGCCTGCTGTTTTTCCTCATTAAGGAATCTGGTTGTGAGAGGAATCGTGGCACTTCTAATTCTTGCAGTCGTCTAACTCACTTCACGCATCTTTGGCTTTATAATTAAAAAAATAACAATTAAAAATCCAAAATCAGAATTCCACGCGTACAAGGTTCAAGCTACCCCGACTCTGTTCAGGTCGTCTAAGATCTAAACAGTAGTTTCCATTATACGCATTTTATTCCGGGAATTTCGTTGAAATATACGTGGATACAATAATAGTAATCTTACCACATGGGCAAAAAGGTCTTATAGTCTAGCTTACCCAATTTTGTACACGATGGAAAAAAATAACCCAAACTAGCTATACATGAGTCTAGGATTACTCTGGGCAGACAGTGGACCGGACTATTATGCTGGTTTGTTAACTTTAACTTCCATAGTTTGGAGAATGTGTTCTTTATAGTCGAGCATATGAGCGGATCTCCGTATTCCTCGATTCATAGCTTGTGTTACCACGCATCCTGTCTCAGCAAAACTACGATTAACAGCAGCAAAAGGTTTGATGTCTCGGCTGTCTTTGGTCTGTAAACGATATAGGCGTGCAGCCTCGCGTCCATTGCTTTCGCGCTGCCTTATGCAAATATCTTTTCTATCTGTTCCCGATATGATTATCCTGCCATTCGTGAACGGAACCCTTTTCAGTTAACTCACTACTACACACGTTAAATGTTGAAGACAAACTAGCCACAGATATACACGAATGACAAATATAACCTAGTCTATATGGCAACACAACGCCAACTACCGTAAAATTAATTTAGGCTTAAAAGCGATAGATTTGCGGTCATATATTTATTCTTTTCGCTCAATAGGAAAACTTAAGGAATCGGCACAGGTGCTCGGCCAAAAAATCTCCTGAGCCGACCAAGCATAGAAATCAATACAACATGAGAACCAATAATAAGGAGTGCGAGATAAAAGCAATAAATAATAAAAAATGCAATATAAGTCCTGGTAAAAAAATATGTAATAATAATAATTGAAAAATTGCAATATCAGCACTGGTAAAAAACGGTGGCTGAGTCATTAGGTTTATAAATCGCAGAAATTCATACACAAATGTCTTCAAGGACACATGACCCAGAGGATAAAGGCGTCGGTTAGATCTAGTGACTAATACCAGGCTACAGCTGTGGTGAACCAAAAACTTGCAGAAAGGAAGGAGACATTGCACGTTGAACTAGAACAATCTACCCCGGTTCGGTTCGGAAATCCCAAACGGCTGAAGCGTTGTGAATATGGCTGTGAAGATGAGGATAACAGTCCGAATAATGTGAGTCATCTTAATACTCGTAATCATAATAATGAAAGTAATCATAATACCTCATCTCAGAGATAGAGCTAAAACTTTACCTTATTATTGCTTAGCTTCTGTAAAGCATCATCCGACTCGGACTGTTGTGAAGATTTTCCGCCGTCTAGATGTGTGAATGTTGATTTTGTGTATAGGGATTTTCATTTTCGGAACATTTTATACTGAGTTAAAGAAGAAAATTTCATCTTTATTTATTTACTTTTTTTTGGCAAAAAATATTACGCTTCTAAAGTGAAACTCAAAACTTTCATACGGATATCATACACGATATCAGACCGGTTCAGAAATACGTAAATTATCATTTGTATACAAGAGCTTTCCGACTAACAATGGTTTTGGTCGACTCTAGCGTATGAGGCGTGGTGAGGGGACACATTACACGACTCTTGTGAACTGGCTTTACAGGAATCACAAACAAAGAATTGTACGAAGAGTACCACATTTCTTGATGACTTTCAAAATCTGCAACAGCTAAAATGGATATCACCTGTAACGCGCAGAGAAAATAATAGTATAATAAATTTACATTATACACTACTACATATAGAAGATTTTGTAACGTAGAGTGGCCGTTAATAATTAAGTATGACTAAGGACTTCAATGTTAAATAAAAGAGTATTTAATTACAACCTCAAATAAATACTTAGCAAGAAAAAAGTAAAGTCAACAAAAGATAACCATTTCAGTGAATACTTTGTTAGTTGTGCGGCTCAGCTCAACGTCCGGTAAATCCTAAATCCAAACAAATCATCGACACCCAATAATTCACATTCATTCGACTGCATAGTTCCACCGAATAGTCGTTCAATAATCACTACAGTCATTAGGCTGAAACCGTTATTTATACAGTCCATTTATGCGCCATGCGTGACACACGCATAGGCGATCATGTATGTTTCGATACATGACTGCCGAGGCAGATTTTTATCCGCAGTAGGTTGCCATTTCTTTTTGCGGTAGACCAGTTGCTGTCCAAGGCTATAGAACCACGTCTCTCCTGCTATTTACCAATATCTGTGGGACGGGAGAAAAGAGGATTCATACCTTTCCCAAGGGTATTTGAATGTAATGGATTCGACTGGAATCCGATTCCTCAATCCGAACCGTTATCCATTACTCCACCGTACCTCTTATTTATACGCCTGGCGGAAAACATATATTTATAAATCCAGAGTGTCACGCTCGAACCTTGGTGTCGGTAGTTATTCATTTTCTTCCTATATGACAAAAGGTGAGGAAGGAAACCCCCTCAATTGCAGAAAGAGTGATAACAGTTATTGGTCATGATAAACCTATTTTCCTGAGAAAATTATTTAAAGTGAAAGATTTTATAAATTTCAACCAAGAGTAGAAGACGCTCTTCGGTCATTGAATGCTAAATGATGCCTTATCAGTAAAAGGTTAGTATTCCCATAACTATTACTATTGCATGATATGGTCATTCGCCGTTGGCATCTGAGAAAAATGATTTTGGTATTTGATTTTAGTTCTTCTTCGAAAAACAAATACAGATATTATAATAAAAAGCAAGAAGCACTGAACGCTATGGCAGACACCTGTGAACAGATAATTCAGAATTTAAATGGAAACTATTAATAGTTACACGTTTAACATTGCCGAATCTGAGATAAACAAATAATCATCTTTAGAAATGATAGTGTGGTTGCTAATACTAGGGCCGTTCAAAAGGTTCTAAGCCTCACTGTTGGGGCGCACCCACCTTCACAACCACAATAGACTGATCCTATTATTATAAATAGGACAGTAGTTCTAGAGACTGTGAGTAGTGTAGCAGTGTAGTGCAGCGCAGAGTGAGACTTCTGTAGTGATCAGTTACACTTCCGTTTCTCGACCGGATGATACCGTTGGACTTTATTACTATTACTTATTGTTACTACTAACCTACGTTCGTTCTACTACTAATCTCTCTGGTGTAAATACCTATCTGAATATACCAGTATTTTTCACTACGACTGTGTTTGTTCGTTATTACCATATACTCACGTGGAAACAATCAACATCTCAACAGTTGCAACGAAGGATGTCTTATTGATCCCCATAGTGGCGACGAAGGATGTTTTATTGATCTCAACAGTGGCGACCAAGGATGTTTTATTGATCTCAACACTCACCCAGAAAGAAGAGCCATAGCTGAACATTTTGTGGGTAGCAACAGACTACCACTTTTTTTTATAAAACTACAAAGACTAATTCAGATATCTGTCTTAGTGTCCTGTGCATTTGAAGCACATACAAAATGTGAAATGCGCGCGACAAATCAAATAATTGACAATACGGACGCTCGAGCAGTCAGAAATTACTTGTAAAAGAAAAACACCCAAGGAAATCCATGAGGACATGGTACAGACACTTGCTGAGTTATCATCTTCGTATGCAACTGTGAAGAAGTCGGTTACGAAATTAAAACGGGGCACGGAAGATTACTCTCGGTCAGTTAATCCAAAATAACCAAACACTAATGAACAAGTTGATGCCATTAACCGTGTGGTTTTGGATAACAGACGTCTTACTGATAGATAGCTAAGTCCACAGGCAGTAGTTCGGGTCCACTCTATATTGCCGCCTTGGGTAAGACGATAAATTACGTCCAACAGCAAGGCCTCTTCTAAGGAGGTGTTGAGGAGCATCTCTTAATTGCTAGTCTTCTCAGATCCACCCTAACCGGGGGGCGTATCACCAGTTAGCCTCCCAGCTATGGGCAAATAGTTAACCTCGGAACCTGAGGTAAAAAGGCTTATCAAAGTGTAAAAATAGGTTTTAATACCATAAATACTTTGTAAAAAATTATTACCAGAATTTTTTCAAGGAAGAGAAAACTATTACCAGCAATATATTTTTGAAAAAAAATATTACCAGCAATACATTTTTTAAAAATAATATTACCAGCAATACGTTCATGAAAATAATATTACCAGCTATAGATTTTTGAGGAAAAAATATTACCAGAAATAGATTTTTGACAAAACAAAGAAGAACCAGGGGGAAAAAAGTTGTCGGCATTAAATAGCCCATTGAGGTTGATATGCCGAAAAACAAAACAAACCAAACCAAACCACTCTATATTGCTTTACCTGAGATTTTGACAAATGAGCAAGCTATCTGCATAATGACTTCTAAGAATGCTAGTACCACAGCAGAAACTGAAAAGGGTTGACAAAGGACACTTCTGACTCGCTTCTAAACTGACCCTGAGAATATCCACAGCAGATTATTAACTCAAGTTGAAAACCTCTTTTCATCACTTCGAACCTAAATCAAAGATTCAAAGTAAACAGCGTCTTTTGGCAAGGTTGATAGCTTCTTTTTTAGCCTTTTGAAGGTTTAATAATGATAGACTAGCTGGAAAAAGGAAAAAAAAACTATTAATGGACAGTACAATGTCCGAGAATTAAGACAATAGGAAGGAAGATATCATGATGAACCGTAAGGGAAAGGTTAGAGCAGGTGTGCTCTAACTCCAGGTTGACGCGCCCGTTCACACTGGTCAGATTGCAGCTGATGAATCAGACAACTGTGGCTTTGAATTCTTCTTCCATTCCCCTTACTGACCAGATTTAGCTCCATCTGTCTTCTTCATTTGTCCTCAGCTCAAATCCCACCTGTATGTTCGCCATTTTAGTAACAATGATGACATCATATGTACTGTGCAAGTACTTTTGGAGGGTCATGACACAGCCTTCTCCTGTGATAGGATTGTAATGCTTAAGCATCGGTGGACTAAGTGCATTGATGCCAAGTGGGGCTATATTGAAAATTAATCAAAAACTGTCTTGTTTCTCCAACTCCTTCTGGGTGAGACTTTTTGAACGACCATCGTACTTCACCTAATCATGAAAATGTCATTATGCTGTGCACAATTAAAACTACAGAAAAGAAAAAAATAACATTTATATTTTTTTTAATCAGATTCACGATTGGATTTAATCTATAGTATTTTGATTTGCTCACTGGTAAGGCTTGCCAGTGTGTTCGTGCAGAGCTAAAATTTTTGTATGCTTCCTTGAAGTAATGTCCATCGAAGACAATCGCTGTAGTACAACTAATCGACAGTCGAGTCAATAGTGTCTGGGTGTGATAAAAATCTGACGCAATCACGGCTAGAGAAACATTTTTCAAAGCCAAACAAATTTCATCATACACCCCGAAAACAGATTCATATTACTGCACACCACTGCAAATGACCTAATCTGAAGAAAAATACAAATCGATTACACCCTGTCACTCCAGTGGGTGTAAAGCTGAGAGAATGTTGAAAGAAAGGAAATTAAAGCAGTTGTTTCAATTAATTTGCACAAAGGAAAAGGCACGAGGAGATTACGTTACTGTTAAGGTAATTTACCCACGCACGCATGGACTCCCCCAGCTATAAATAGGAGCAGGTACTGCCTTGCCTTTTGGAGAGGGAAGTTTCCAGCAGTGTTATGGTAATTTACTCACGCACGCATGGGCTCTCCCAGCTATAAATAGGGGCAGGCACTGCCTTTTGGAGAGGGGAGTTTCTAGCAGTGAGCTCTGACAGGCGGACCGAACATTCTTTCTGTAACACTCTCGTTTGTATATGTTTATATTACTGTTCCTGTTAATATCTTTTTTTAACTCAACTCCTCTCTTGTGTCTTTATTTCTGGGCCTAACAAGGCCGCAACTGTTACGTCACTTGGAATGTGACTGAAGCTGAGATGCCAGGTCAGGTCCAATAACATTGTTGAGTCTCATTTGGATTTTACCAAGAATCTCTAAATATATAATAGGAGCACCAGACCAGCACTGGCAGCAATATTCAAAACAAGGATGAATGGTAGGTTTATACATATGTCAGATACATTCTTTAACGAAAAATTGCCTAGCGCGACATAGTGAAAAAACTATCTTAATTTCAGACTTGGCAATTGGTTCACTATATTCTTTCCATTTCCATGTCAGCTGTAAACGATAATTCCTGAAGGTGAAATGTGTTAGTGTCCTGGAGGTCAGCATCACGGAAACTAAACAATGTTCTCTCAGATGCTGAAAAGTGAGAAGATTCTTTTATATTTTCAAATTAAAGAACAATAAACCTTCGTATTTATCTACAAATTAAACAAATAATGAAATAATAAATTAAAACGATAAAAAACACCTTGTTGCACTTGTCCACAATATCCCTATTATTATGGCATATGTTCGGATAATTTACATTCTATTCTTCCACTAGATCTTCACAGCTAGGGAGCCGCCATGCCATTTTCCCGATGGCAAACTATCGTGTTTCTTTGATAAAAAGCAAGTCCATCAATTCTTCCTCAAATTATTACTTCGTAGAACAAACTCCCGAGAGAACGCCAACCATACAGCACAAAAGAGAAACACTTTGAAGTGGTGTAATGGTTAACAAGACTGTCCCGCGAGATCAATTACGAGTGATTAGTGAGTTCGATAGCCACTGGGTTCTCGAAATGGTCGGCCTTATGCCACATCCTAGCTACGCTTAGAAAATGCTTTCTAGACACCACGACGTAGTGTAATGGTCAAAAGGTTTGTGTCGATAGATCAAAACTGAACAGTGAGTTTGATCCTCACTGACTGCGCTATACATTCTGCCTTGTGCCATATCTAAGCTAAGCTTAGAAAATCATTTCTAGGCACCTCGACGTGATGTATTGGTCAAGAAGCTTGTTTCGTTAGATCAATTAAGAGTGAGTAGAGGGTTTGATCCTCACAGCGTGTCCCATACTTTCGGCCTTATTCCACATCTAAGCAAACGCTTAGAAAACCATCATACAACACAAAATAGAATACAGAAGAAAGTGAAAAGGAAAGAGATGCGTCATATACATATACGTATCATGGCTGCGTAACGGAGTGTACGACTTTTGTTTACGATCGGGAGACGCGAGTTCGAATCTGATCATGTTCTTTTTGTCAGTACGGTGATTATCTTTTACAAAGGTGTACACTGCGGACAAATCCCCGGGCCACTCGAGATAGAGGCGCACATTATGCGGATATGTGTGGAAGATAATAGTTAAAACTGGCTTGAACAGGTTAAGATTGTAGTGATCCGGGTTGCAACGTATTGGGAGATGTCTCGCCAACGCAGTGGTTCGTGGGAAGAAGATGCTTGATTTAAACTTACACGTCACCAGAAGAATATCGATGGGTGCTTCGCTACAATGTGGGTGACATGGCGGGTTTTAGTCGTAAAGTTTAGGATTGGTGGAAATAAAATCTGAACACTTACCATGGAAACAGCGAAGAGCAGTGAGACGATTGCGCCTGCCGTCTGTGAGAAAGGGGTCGCGGAGTACCAAATATTTCGTTGTCTACACGGACGGAGATACGCTTTTGGAGTCTACCGAGAGTGGAAAGTGAATAATGGGCAGCTCATTTCCATATATAAGCTGATGTAACTCTTTTAAAAGTAGAGGATATCGGGAGGAGTGAGGTACTTGCTGAGGCGGTACTAGGAAAAGACCATTTTCCCAGCATCTTTGGCAAAGGATCGTAGGTAAGAGTTCTACTTGGGGTCTTGGATTAGATTAAGTCTTCATAGGCGTTCAAGATTCCCTGACGAAACATTCGTTCGTCACGATTAGTGAAAGTTCTGGGTCCGATTGGCGATATTAGAAGGCAATTAATCTGGTTTTGGGGCATTAAGACAGTTTTTTTTTACTCGTTGAGCTGCTAAATTTAGGCCAGAGAAGAGACCAGATGCCAATCTTGGTTCATCGATGCTTTTGGCGGAGCACCCATGTTATCGGTCTAGAAAAGCAATCCCATGCAAGAGGTTAATCCAAGCCTTGTGACTAAAAATAGGTAGACGGTATTATTCATAAGTCGCCGATCCTTGTACCGTCACAAGTCATGTTGACAGAGGGTGTGAGCGTACAGAGGAGGTTCAAACGACAGATTATGATACATTATATGCTCTCTCCTACAATTGTAACAACTGCTCACTAGCAGGTAGGTTGGTAGGTAGGTAGGTCGGTTTTGGACAAACAGAAATGTGGCTGAGCAGGCATCTGAAAATGGGAATGGCCAGCCTCCCTGGAAGGCAGGTGTGTTCGGAAAACGATTAAACAACCCTTATTAATCATTCTGACAGGTGAAAAGAGATTATAAGAAGAAGAAAAATGAAAACCCTACATGTGCGTGCGTATTTGTGCGTGAACGCGCGCGCAGGTGGCGAGTTTGCATATATATATATATATATATATATATGCCAAAATATGGCCAAATAGGATAAAAGGGAGAAATAAAGAGTGAAAATGAAATAAAAAAGCACTATAAGACACGTACACACACGCACACTCACACGCGCGCACGCACAAACATGCACACACTAACACCCACACACACGCACGCATACAGACATATCTACACACACACACGCATCTACACACACACGCACGCGCGTATACCCATCACGCGCACACACACACGCACACACACACACACACCCACAGACGCGCGCGCAAACAAACACACACGCACGCACCCACTCCCGCGCGCGCATACACATATATCTACACAAACCATGCACACACACACATACACACACACACACATACGCACACACACACATATCTACACGCAAACGCACGCGTGTATATCCACACACACGCACATACAGCCACAGACGCGCGCGCAAATATACACACGCGCGCGCACACATATATCTACACACACACATGCGCACACACACACGCAGACCCACATACGCACACATGCACACACACATCCATGTAAAATTTAACAAATAACAGGTCAAATGAACATATATAAAATAAAACAGTTAAAAAAAAAGAAAGAATATAAAATAAGACGTTATTCACTCTCGAGTGGTTTGTAATAAATTTATTACTTATCATCTCTCAGTTGCGTCTCTGTCCTTGGGCACAGTGCACTCAGGGTCGACTCCGTCAAAGGACAGAGTCGCAAATGAGGAAAAAATTCCACTGAGAGGTGCCCAGCCCGATGCCACACCCTCTCATTGCACTTGAGAGAGGGCTCGGTCCACGCACACAGACTCGCGCCACCGACGGTTTTTTGTTCCTAGCCCGGGTGTAAGCGCTCGGGCTCCCTACATTCAACCGACATTGTGTCACAACCTGATCTTGTAACGGGTTGAGTAAATACAAATGTATTGGGTGATACAAAGATAACACGAAAAATGTTTTATTCAGTGTAAATAATGAAGATATGATTACCTCCCTTTTTACTATAATAGCTACTACTATTATTATTATTAATAATAATCATCAAAATAATACACAGTGATAATAATAGATAATGATAATAATATATCTTAAAATGGAAACAGTAAAAATGAAAATGAATGCAAGATAGTCGAATACAAAATGAATGTTTTCAAGAATTAACCAGAAAAGGTACAAAAGGATTAAGCTGCAAATGAAAATATGGAAAGAAAATGGAGATAGCATCGAAATCGGTAGAATATGAATTCATTAGAAGCAGGAAATGGAAATAAGGTAAAAAAATGGGTAAATGATTTAACTATAATAAATACATATTGAATGAGATTAAATTTAGAAAAAAATCATGAAAAAAAAGCGACAAAAGTAGAAATTATGAGACTAAAAACAAAGATAAAAAAACGCCTATTGTCAGAGAAGACGAAGAAGATACTTAAATAGTAATGGGGAGAAAGAAAAAAAACTGAAATCTCGAAGAAAAATACTGATTAAATAAAATAGAAACTGTTAATAAAAGTGAAAAAAGAAATACGCATTTGATTGGAATTTTAAGGAAACAGCTTTTTCAATTACCAACTTTTAGAATATTATTTAAAACGAAATAAATGATATTTGACTGGAAAATAGAGAGGAAACCGGTTCAATAAAACAGTGCGAATTTACTACTAAAGAGATGAGGGTAAAGAGTCTGATATTAAAAAAATGACTTCAGGCAAAAGTTGCAGCTGCAAAAATATAATAGTCGTATGATAATAAATTAAAATTTTAAATATTTTAAAGCAATAAGAAAATGATCGGTAGATACTTAGACAGATAGATAGATAGATGTGAACTGATTTATATAGATTAATACTTAGATAATGAAGAGATCTACATAGATAGATAGATAGATAGATAGATAGATAGATAGATAGATAGATAGATAGATAATGAAGAGATTTACATAGCTAGCTAGCTAGATAGATTTGAACAGATTTATATAGATACTTATATAGACTTATATAGACCGATAGCTAATGAAGATAGATAGATCGATAGATAGATAGATACATATATATATATATATATATATATATATATATAGATGTACATAGATAGATATATAGATGTACATAGATAGATATAGACAGATAAAGAAGAGATCTACATAGCTAGCTACGTTAGCTAACTAGAAAGATTTATACAGATAGATACTTAGACCGATAGCTAATGAAGAGATCTAGATAGATAGATAGATAGATAATGAAGAGATCTACATAGCTAGATAGATAGATAGATTTGAAGAGATTTATATAGATATTTATATAGATCGATAGCTAATGAAGATAGATAGATCGATAGATAGATAGATGTATATATATATATATATATATATATATATATATATATAGATAGATAGATAGATAGATAGATAGATAGATAGATAGATAGAGAGATGTGAACAGTCTTAGAGTTAATAGACAGATAATGAAGAGATCTACATAGCTAGCTAGGTTAGCTAACAAGATAGATCTATACAGATAGATACTTAGAACGATAATTAATGAAGAGATATAGATAGATATATAGATAGATAGATAGATAGATGTGAACAGTCTTAGATAGAGTTAACAGACAGATAAAGAAGAGATCTACATAGCTAGCTAGGTTAGCTAACTAGAAAGATTTATACAGATAGATACTTAGACCGATAGATAGATAGATAGATAGATAGATAGATAGATAGATAGATAGATATGTATTAACTTAGTGTTACTCAGTTGTAGCACAAGCCAGGTTGCAACCCGTTTAACAGAGGGGAAAAGAAGATAACTCCCACTGCCTTCTTCGTTATGCCCTGTCCATTAACAGCATAAGAAAAAAACCTGAAGAAGGATTGAGGGCAAAACAGCTGAACCATTGTTAGAAAAAGAGCAAAGACGAGGAGAGTATCCTGAATGTAAATAATGATATCGTTTCATCCCAGAAATTCAGAAATAAACATTTTTACTTATTACATCGCACATATACAGGGTGATGGGGTACATTTTTAATACAAATAAACTTGATAATAAAAATGACATAAAATACTAAATATATTTATTACATAACTGATATACAAGAGTCTGTCTATATTTCTGAGATGAGGTATTATGTACATTATTTACATTAGTCGGACTATTGTGCTCATCTTTGTCGCCATTTTTGTCACAGCGTTTCGGCCGTTGTACGCTCCGGCCTTATTCAGGTGCTCGAGGACACGTGGCACAGTGGATAAAGGCGTTGGTTAGATCCAGTGATAGACCCAAAGAGTGTGAGTTCAATACCCGGTTCAGGCAGTGGAGAACTTTCAGAGGGAAAATTAGCAGGAGATAACTGATAACTGACATCCATCAAACATGGCTCATGGAACTAGAACAGTCTACCCCAGTGATCAAAATAAAGGGTTCGATCGAAATTCTAACCACCTGAAGAAGGCGGAAACGTTGTGACAAAAATGGCGACAAAGATGAGGACAATAGTCCGACTAATGTAAATAATGATATACAAGAGTTTGAGATATTCAAAATTTGGCTATTTCCTATAGTGGACGCTCATAATATCGTGGACTTCAAAAGAAAAGGCATACGTAGTGGAAGCATACTTCATCCAGCGAAAGATACATCGTTGCAGCCCAAAGGAAACTCCGACAGCA
>OZ038515.1:9053449-9070949 GCA_964036315.1 Acanthosepion esculentum
CTTATCTATGTAACATATTTCACTTCTATTAAAGCTTCGTTTGACATTCATATCTCATTCTCTGACGCAGCTTTATTAAAAGCGAAACATGTTAGATTGAGGAAAGTTTCCTATTTGTTCTTTATCTTAAAATATTATGAGTTGTACGAATAATTCCATTTACTACAGTCAATATTGTTTTTTAAAATAACAATGGGGAAAACATGGATTCATACATTTTTCAAGGGTATTTGAGTATAATTGAGTGTAACGAACCTGACTGGCATTCGGACTCGTCTCCCCGATTTCTATCCATTAAAATACAGCACATCCACGTAAGAGAGAGAGGGAGGGGGGGCTAAAAGGGTTATGTTAAAGTTAAGTATTTACTGAAGAATCAACACGAATGGCGAGAAAGGGTGGAATCAGTTACGTAAACACTTATATTGATTACAATGTTATGAACAGCCTTATACTTTCCGCCCAAGGTTTCCATAGAATTATGTTTCGCGGACATTAATTTGAAGGTTTTCCTTTCCCCGCGTTACTGCCTCTTGTAAATTTTCCCCAAATGGAAACAAACCTCAAATCGAGACACATAGATCCCGATTTTTAATGAAGATGTGTCAGCAATTATTAAGATTGATTGATTTGTTTTCTAGGGCTTATCAACACTTTGCAGATTATTTAAAGCCCGAAAATCGTATTAGATGTGGAGGGAGAATAATAATGATCCCATGATACAAGTCTTACTAGCTGGGTTTAAACCGGCGAATTCATACCTTTCCCATGTGTATTTGCGCGTAAGTGACTATAACGAACCCAACTGGGATCTGCGTTCTTAGATTAACAATTCTGAGCCATTATCCATTACATCCCCTGCGCATCGAGACTTCCAGCACCAAGCACTTCCGAGCGGTCAGCCATATAGGCACGGACCGGGATCGGTGATCATACGGGAACGGGTGCTTCAATGTTATGTGGCCGTAAGCGTCAATTCTTATGATTAACTTGTGCCGACTAAAAACATATTAAGTTGGTCACAAGCGAGAATTGAATTCGCTATACTAATATATCCGACTGTCAAACATGTTCAAGTAATATTAATTCTATACTTCCCTCTGTCTTTGAAACATGCCGGGTAGTACAATCATCTCTCAGTTGCGTCTGTATCTTCCATCAGAGCGTAACACAGTTTTATCTCTGTCTGCGAGCAGAGACGCAGCTTGGGTGCCTGGTCCCGCGGAACAGTTGCACACGGCAGTACACCCCTCATTGCACTAGAGAGTGGGTATCCGTATTCATACCGATGTCAGTTGTGAAGTTTGTGGGGGACGATATTTTGGGGTCCAGATGTACACGCAAGGGTTCCCCACATTAAACCCAACCTGTGTCACATCACGGCTAAGTGGAGAGAGTGTAAATAATATTTCCCTCTGTCTTTTCTACAAATATTTTCATGGAAGCTGTTTTGGTGAGGTTTTCTTCCTAGTGCTTCAACTGCCTGAATTTAAGCGTGTTACTCGATTGGCAGCTAGGTCTCAGCGTTTTACTATTGCACTAGCTAGTTACACCATTTTTGTTTTCTTGCACTAGTCACGTATTGAATTTGCTTTATTCCTTACCAATCAACCACAATCTTCAAAAAATTTAAATACATCATCTATCGCCATCTTTTGTCTTCCTGAAACCTGTTTCTTTTTTGTCTGTTTATCACTTCTTCTCACTAAAGTATTCTCATTATCTTTTGCTTATTGAAACTCGCCTGCATCCGAGTGGCTTTATCACCTTGACTGGAGTGAATGATTTAAAAAAATACAATAACTATCTTAAAATTATATGGAAATGTTAATAGTATGGAAAGATCATAAATCCTTCAGAAGGATGCCGATTGATCCCAGATGAAATATTACTGAGCAGAAATTAGTGATCTAGACTTGCATATTAAATGATTTCAAAATGCTTAGAGGATTCAATTTCAGTTTTATTTTATTACTATTCTATTGTCATCCAATTGGCTCAGATTTATTTTTTCTTTACTACATTTAGTGTGGTGTTAAATGTATATTAACTTCAACATTCGTATATCGTAAATCTTCAAATAACCCACTGCAAAAGCTGATATATATGATTTTTTCTTTCTTTATGCCGGAAGCTAAACGCCAATCTTCATGAACAGAGACCAAATTTCATCAGCTTGACCTTTTCACGTTCAACTACTAAGATTCCGTTGTGTGTCATATACAAGGGTCAGCTGGGAGGTTTATAATCTGACCAAGATATGCATGTCAATAGACAGAGTAGAATTGGTAGCAGTTGCATGTTTTTAATCTAATTACATTTATATGTTGGTCAGCCTATGAATGTTCCAGACATCTTGGGTATGTACGTATGATGTTGGAATAATGAACTAAATTGGTTATAGTCTGCAAGATGGTTGTTTTATCTCCACCAGGTGGGACGTTTCAGTCGTAATTTATTAGTACTTTGAGGGATCTTATATTTGCTGCTTTTTATTTCAGTATTTTGAGCTGATACATTTTAAGTGCAACTAATATTGCATGTACAGGTAAAAACGGAAGCGGCATAACAATTGGGTAAGTAATATTTATAATGTAAGATTTGTTGGTCCGGTAAAACGGGTAATCCGTTATTTATTAAAAGATAATACTAGCAAGATGATGTGGGGCTATCCCTATTTAGTGTGCTAAGTCGCCATAGGTGGCGCTGTATCGGAACTATAAAATCGAGGCACATCTTGTTTTTTCCCGTTTTTACGAGGGTAAGTAAAAAATGATCTGCACTTTTGACATAGCATATCTTTAGTTTTTTTTAACATTGCCTTCTACGCACGCGTGCTTACATTTGGCATCATAAGTATTCTTGCTGGTGTTACAGTGTAAACATGGCCACACTGAATCAGATTTTAATCAAATACTATTCCGTTTAATCCGTGAGAAGGTTTTATCTGGATCGACGGCGATCTGGAAATAAAGAATTTTTCTTTTATAATAATTTCCTACCAACTGTTTTAATTTATGTCTGCTGCTAGGAAGGATGGTTCACTGCTTTGTGCCAGACAAATGTTCTCGACAGAATCTATCTTACACATTTATAAGTCTACTATTCGTCCATGCCTTCAGTATGGTCTGTTGCTTCTGCTTGATATCATACAAATAATCTACAATGTGATCATTTGGTAGAGATTTACTAACGCTCACGGACACATTAGAAAAAATACATGCTGGGAAGCGAGTGTAAACAGTTTTGGAATATAAAGATATATTCAATAATATGAGTGTAAATATTTCCAGAGCCCACAACGCCCAAGAGCGAAAGATACTTATAAAATGATTTTCTAAACCCAACCTAAACTTTTAAAAATGCCCGATAAATCGATATGTCTGTCGGTAATGGGGAAAATTATCGAACATTTAATGTTCCAAAAATAAATGCTGTTGAAAAATATTTTATTGATATTGGGCGTTAACTTGAATCAGTAATATATCAAATCTATGACAAATATATATAGCTGATGATAAACTCCAACAGAGTAAATCATTGCGCCGTGTCGATTTTACGTTTTCCACTCCCATGAATTCGAACCATTATATGGAATCAATTTCTAGGTCTACCGCTATGAAATATGAATTTCATTTCGTCCTGCTAGACCATTTTCATAGCGGAATCTATCTTGCAAATTTATAAATCGTGCCTTCCTCCGTCTATTAAATGCTGCTTCCACATCTAGTCTGATGCTTCTACTGCGTATCTACCCAACGCGTAAGACGCTAGTGGCGCGCTGGCGGGCAGTCGATGTTTACGCCAGAAGTCCTCTGGTGGCAGCCACCGTCAGGCTACCGAGGGGCCAGCGGTGGGCATCTAGGCGTCCGCCAGTGTGAATATTGTCGACAGCGGGCCACTAAAGGTAAACGCTAGTGGCATGTGAAGCAGTGGCAGATTATTGGTTTGCGTGTAGGGTAGAGATTTCTTGGCCAAATCCAATAAAAAGGGATCTTCAACATTAGTGGTGCCAGCCTGGCATCTCGGCTTCAATCACTTTCCAACCATCCTAAGACGACTTGCCTGTATCTTTTCTATAAATTCTTTAATGGCAATTGATCTGATCAGCTCTCCTTTTGATAACTCTATTTCAAGAATTTACGTATAGTACATGCAAAAGCGTCTTGCTATAATGTGTGATTTTGTTTCTTTTACTTACGTGCAAATACCATTGGAGTGAATTCATCTCTTCTCCTCCCCATCTATGGGTTAAATAGCTGGACAGTCTGACTCTTATAGCTTTAGTTTGCAATCAGTCTACCGCAGAAAGAAACATCAAATTACCGCGGAAAAATCTTCTGACTATTCAACCCTAAACCAGAAGAGACATGATCACCCAAGCGTGGATCACTTACGGCATTTAACTGACTAACAGCATCCCCATATTACCGCAACTCGGTAAAATCATTATAATGTTAAACTTTATAGATCTATGTGTAATTTGAATGGTTAAATTTTATTCCCTCTTACTTCTCGCTTTGTGGAAATCTATTCCAACTTTTAGCTTTCCTGCCAGCTACGATATTGAAATATTTAATTTCAACGTCAATCGTCATCGCCTGTCTCCTTGAATCCTGATGTTTTAATGTCCAAATACATTCTGTCGCTCCCAGTAACCCGTTGCGTCTTAGTTTCGTTATCGCTATACTTGGGTGAAATGAGTAAAACAATATCTTACCAAACAAACTGGCACATTGGGAAAAATACTTGCCAGAAGATGAGATCAAACACTTTTGGAAATGCTGACATCGGCAGTGTTAATTTTACATACTTTCAAAACGACGACACCAAAGATCTCCAATAACTACTTATAAAGCAATTTTCGAAAACATAACTGTGGACTTGTTGAAATAGTAAATTGTTTTATATGGCTGTAATCAGAGTTTTAATATTCCAAAAATAAACAGAATTGGTAATTTTTTATATTTAAATTTAAGTTTCTGATTATCTGCTTTGAAAATTTTCAGCCCTGATCAAAATTAAATGGTGAACAGATATTTCTCTAGCACTAGTAACTCAAGAAAGGGAAGGAAATAAGTTACTTTACGTGTAAATGATAATAATAATAATAATAATAATAATAATAATAATAATAATAATAATAATAATAATAATAATAATAATAATAAAAATATTTAGCACATTAAAATTTAAATTTATATATATATATATATATATATATATATATATTTATATATATATATATATATATATATATATATATTAATAATAATAATAATAATAATAATAATAAAATTTTTAGCACATTAAAAATTACATTCATATATATATATATTAATAATAATAAAAATGTTTAGCACATTAAAATTTAAATTCATATATATATTAATAATAATAATAATAATAAAAATATTTAGCACATTAAAATTTAAATTATATATATATATATATATATATATATATATATATATATATATATATATATATATTAATAATAATAATAATAATAATAATAATAAAAATATTTAGCACATTAAAATTTAAATTTATATAGATATATATATATATATATATTAATAATAATAATAATAATAATAATAATAAAAATATTTAGCACATTAAAATTTAAATTCATATATATATATATATATTAATAATAATAAAAATGTTTAGCACATTAAAATTTAAATTCATATATATATATATTAATAATAATAATAATAATAAAAATATTTAGCACATCAAAATTAAAATTCATATATATATATATATATTAATAATAAAAATAAAAATATTTAGCACATTCAAATTTAAATTCATATATATATATATATATATATATTAATAATAATAATAATAAAAATATTTAGCATATTCAAATTTAAATTCATATATATATATATATATATATTAACAATAAAAATAAAAATATTTAGCACATTAAAATTTAAATTCATATATATATATATATATATATTAATAATAATAGTAATAATAAAAATATTTAGCACATTAAAATTTAAATTCATATATATATATATTAATAATAATAATAATAATAATTATAATAAAAATATTTAACACATTAAAATTTAAATTCATATATATATATATTAATAATAATAATAAAAATATTTAGCATATTAAAATGGAAATTCATATATATGTATATATATATTAATAATAATAATAATAATAATAATAATAATAAAAGTATTTAGCACATTAAGATTTAAATTCATATATATATGTATTAATAATAATAATAAAATATTTAGCACATTAAAATTTAAATTCCTATATATATATATATATTAATAATAATAATAAAAATATTTAGCACATTCAAATTTAAATTCATATATATATATATATATATATATATATATATATATATATATATATATATATATATATATATATATAGTGTATATTTTGGCAGCATATTTTCTTTCAAACAAGTTTGGTTAAATAATTTAGACATATAATATCGATTATTTTCGATGTGATCCTTTCAAGTCCAGGAATTAATTTCTTTGTAGCCTTACAAAATTTATTAAGAAAGATACCAAAATTTTCTTTCAAATATTTTTTTCTATTTTCCTGAGTACTTTCAATCTAATCTGGGAGGATTGAGTTGTCTGTGAGTGTGTATATGCTAAGTAGAATTGGTGTCTCAGTGAAATTCAAAGTAACGGGAAACCACCTTCTATCAATTCCAAGTCATGTCCCCGAATAATCAAACCTGTATTAAGACTTATAAAGATCAGGAACTTGTTCCGAGCCATGATCGCCAGAAGAAGAATAATTTTATGGCAAGAGAAGTAAGTGACAAAAAGGAATGTAATGAAATTGGGTCATTTCAAAACAAAAGATTATATAGGCAACATTACATGATATCATAAACTTTAATACGACTTTAGCAGAATTTTGAAGTCAATACAGAAGCCCATGGAATTTAGAAATTACCGTTAACACAAACATTCCAAGCAGTAGAAAGGAGAGAGCATACATACATATATATATATATATATATATATATATATATATATATATATATATATATATATATATATATATATATATATATCAATTATGTTGCGCGTGTTCAATTTATATAACGTAAATCATTCACACGAAAAGCTTTTCGTATGAATGATTTACATTATATATATATATATATATATATATATATATATATATATATATATATATATATATATTAATTTATATTATTCGGATTATTGTCCTCATCTTTCTCGTCATATTTATTACAAAGTTTCGGCCGTTGTACGCTCTAGACTTCTTCAGGTGATGGAGAGCAGAAAAGCGTTGTAATAAATATGGCGACAAAGATGAGGACAAAAGTTCGATTAATGTAAATAATGTACATAATACCACATCTCAGGAATATAGACATATATATATATATATATATATATATATATATATATATATATATATATATATATATATGCAAGATGTCAGACTAAAGTAGAAATCTATATCATAATGAAAGAGATAAGCTGACGTAATAAACTATATGGAAACGTACACACTGATGCATGAGAAACAGACAAATTTTCAACAAAAAAACAAAACAATAGAAAACAACAATATATTAAATGATAAGAACAGAGGGAAAAGCAATGAATAGAGAGGACAAAGACCAAAGAGGAAAAATAGACAAGCACGAGCACATATACACACAGAGTTGTTAACACACAGAAGTGGGCGATCTAATATATATCCTTTGCTCAGACACAAATAAAAAGAAGGTAAGTAAATAAATGTTGAAATTTATCAATGTAGTCCAGTCTGCGTTCGAATTTAGAGTTTTATTGATTACCCTCGTCAGCTTCAATGTTGATCCCCCGTTCCCTGTTAAACTTCTCCCAGATATTTTTTGCCCGTTTCCTGATTATTCGCTCTTATAACTTTCATTTAGTCTCATTTTTTTTTCTTTTTTATCCATTATCAATAGTTTCCGCGAACACGCTCTCTCCTTTCTACAGTTTGGAATTTTTGTGTTAACGTAAATTTTTCTTTTGCTTTAAGTCCACTCATTTCCCTCCTGATTCTTATATATTGTTTTATGCAGCATTTCTAGTACATTGTCTTTAATATCTATCTCATTTTAGTTCAAAATTATCAACAGTTATATCGTGTCTCTTCTTAGATAGATAGATATTGAGAGGTACACAGAGAGATAGATAGAAGCAGACTGGAAGCGATAGATATATAATGTATACAAATTAGATTGACACATAGGTAGAAAATGTAAACAAGTTACATAGATATATAAACAAATTAGATATATACATAGAAACATAGCTATATTATGATAGAGACTCACAAAAGCCAGGTATATATATATATATATATATATATATATATATATATATTTAGATATATATACATATATATATACATATATATATATACACATATATATATACATATATATATATATTTAGATATATATACATATATATATACATATATATATATACACATATATATACATATATATATATTTAGATATATATACATATATATATACATATATATATATACACATATATATATACATATATATATATATATTTAGATATATATACATATATATATACATATATATATATACACATATATATATATACATATATATATATATATATATATATACATACACATATATATATATGTGTGTATGAAATTATACATCTTAAATATACACACGTATATATATGTCTGTGTGTGCGTGTGTGTGTTCTGTCTGTGTGTTTGTCTGCTATCAGCCCTTGTCATACATCTCCTAGTACAGCATGGAGGGTACTTGAATAGCAGCGCCTCTATCCGTATCATTTCCAAAGTGTGAAGGGTATTTTACCCTCTGATCCCTCACCACGGGTTTTTACCGATCTTTAATTTCAGAAACCACCGATCTGTTGTTTGTCACTTCGGTCTTGTTTACGCCTGTGGTAATATTAGCGAAAGCTGGAATAACAAATTTACACAACCAAAATTTCTGCGTGGATCTAAATCCTTGTGGTACAAACCAGACTAGACACCAACAACAGTTTACTATTAATGTATGGGCTGGAATTTTAGGTGACTGTCTGGTAATTACAGATGTTCTTCTCAAACATCTTAAAATAGTTGTCTGCTGGGGCTTTATTCCCAGCACACATCCAGACCTGCTAGAGGATGTACCCCTGCTAATACGAAAACGCATGTGGTTAATGCCTAATGCGGATCCAGCATATTATAGTCACATTGTTTGCGATGCACTGGTTGACGTCTACCATGAAAGATGGATAGGGAGAAAATGACCTATACAATGGTCTTCACGTTTCCCCGAAGAAGAGAGTTTTTTATCAACGTGTCATGCGGGATTACAAGACTATTAAAAACCGTTTGGGAGTATTTCCAAGGGCTCGCCTGTCAAGGATCCAACAGATTTATGCGCGCGTAGAAGCAAGCGGGAGACATTTTGAACATTTGTCATGAGTTGTTGTGTTGATGTACAATGATGGTCTTTTGGGATTGTTTTGATGGACATTTTACCTTGTTTTCGTATCAGGAATACGCCCCAAAATTTGTAGAACTATTTTGGGTTGTATCTTGTACATTTAATAGCGTCTACTGTAAACTTTAAACTAAATTGCACAAAAAATTACGGGCATATTATTACATATAATTGTTCCCACAATCTTTATTAAATATCCCACATTGCGAAAAAAGATCTGCAAAGAATGGTGAAAGATTATAAGCATCGTGACGGTAATTTACGATGACTGAATTAGCGATTGGGGCACTTTCTGAACATTTTCTCTTTTAATTAGAGCAGAATTTTTATGCCATAATTGTGGTCAGTCTTGTTAAGGTGAGGAATTAATGCGTTTAAAGTGTTTGTTTTTTGGGTTTTTTTTTAAATATCTTTTGTGTTAATTTAATATTTATGGCAACTTCTTGCGGTTTATCCAATATATTTTTTGTGGCAATCTTTGCAGGTGATAAATTCGTTCATCAAGTGTTAGCTCATTCTTTTGTTTTGTCCTAAGTATTTTATTGTTTTAGGTGTAGTTGTGCCAACATTTTCGTCAAGTTTAAATAAATTATTTTTTTATTGTAGTTGGTATAGAGTTAGTGGGTAGAACATTATATCTTTTTGTATCGTTGGGTTTGTCAGGAGAGGCCGCTTTTCTATGTTGAAATATTTTATGTGCCTTTTATTTCACACGGAATATGAGGAAATTTCTTCCTTGTGTGTAAAGGATCACTTGTAATTGGAACAGTAAAATTAATCGACACAAAATATCTGTTTACATTTAAAATATTTTTCTTGAAAAAAATATAGACATACACAGATAGATAGATAGATAGATAGATAGATAGATATGAACAGACTGGGATAGATAGATAGATAGATAGATAGATAGATAGATAGATAGATAGATAGATAGATAGATAGATAGATAGATAGATATGAACAGACTGGTATAGATAGATAGATAGATAGATAGATAGATAGATAGATAGATAGATAGATAGATAGATATGAACAGACTGGTATAGATAGATAGATAGATAGATAGATAGATAGATAGATAGATAGATAGATAGATAGAGAGATAGATAGATAGATAGATATGAACAGACTGGGATAGATAGATAGATAGATAGATAGATAGATAGATAGATAGATAGATAGATAGATAGATATGAACAGACTGGTATAGATAGATAGATAGATAGATAGATAGATAGATAGATAGATAGATAGATAGATAGATAGATATGAACAGATTGGGATAGATAGATAGATAGATAGATAGATAGATAGATAGATAGATAGATAGATAGATATGAACATACTGGTATGGATAGATAGATAGATAGATAGATAGATAGATAGATAGATAGAGAGAGAGAGAGAGAGAGATAGATAGATAGATAGATAGATAGATAGATAGATAGATAGATAGATAGATAGATAGATAGATATGAACAGATTGGGATAGATAGATAGATAGATAGATAGATAGATAGATAGATAGATAGATAGATATGAACAGGCTGCGATAGATAGATAGATAGATAGATAGATAGATAGATAGATAGATAGATAGATAGATAGATAGATATGAACAGACTGGGATAGATAGATAGATATGAACAGACTGGGATAGATAGATAGATAGATAGATAGATAGATAGATAGATAGATAGATAGATAGATATGAACAGACTGGGATAGATAGATAGATAGATAGATAGATAGATAGATAGATAGATAGATAGATAGATAGATAGATAGATATGAACAGACAGGTATAGATAGATAGATTGATAGATAGATAGATATGAACAGACTGGTATAGATAGATAGATAGATAGATAGATAGATAGATAGATAGATAGATAGATAGATAGATAGATATGAACAGGCTGCGATAGATAGATATGAACAGACTGGGATAGATAGATAGATATGAACAGACTGGGATAGATAGATAGATAGATAGATAGATAGATAGATAGATAGATAGATAGATAGATATGAACAAACTGGTATAGATAGATAGATAGATAGATAGATAGATAGATAGATAGATAGATAGATATGAACAGACTGGGATAGATAGATAGATAGTGTTGTGTAGGATCCACCTAATCTGCATAGGTGACTACCAACTATATAAATAGTGGTTGGTACCGGAAGACGAGGGGGAAGGAATCACGAGATCCAACTAGAGACTCTGATCGACTGCGACTAGTCAACACATTCTCCAGGAACGTCTCCCCAGAAATATACAGAAATACTATATGTACTTATTGTGTATACATTCTTGTTCTAAGTACATTTTGTGTTGCATTATTATTCCATGCAATAGGAGATATTCAACAATGAGTCAAGACTAAACAATGGCGACGAAGATGAGATTCACTTGACCTCCCACAGGGCCAGGTTGTGACACAAGGTCGGAGTTTAACGTGGGAAGGGAGGTGGAATCACGAGATCCAAGTAGAGACTCTGATCGACTGCGACTAGTCAACACATTCTCCAGGAACGTCTTCCCAGAAATATACAGAAATACTATATGTACTTATTGTGTACACTTTCTTGTTATAATACATTCTTGTTCTAAGTACATTTTGTGTTGGATTATTATTCCATGCATTAGGCGAGATTCAACAATGGCGACGAAGTAGAACGAACCATACGTCAAGTTTCAACAATGGCCACAAGTCATTGAAGAACCCAGGCTGAAAGAAAAAACTATTAAGTCAAAGTCCAACGTTAACGTAACGACGAAGGATTGTGAACTTCTGGATATGTAAAACTCGTTAAAAGACGACTAAGCATAAAGGAACGTTCACTCATAAAAATTGAAAGGTGTCGTAAACGAATAACGGTAATTTTAAATTAAAAAATTATCTACAACGAGACACCCTCTAAAAAGAAAAATTGGCCGACTACAAAAACATGCATGGATTAAAAGGAGCACAAATACACCGTGTCGACTTTGAAAGGTAACAAACTTTAAAAAATTATTTTTTTTTAAATTATTTGTTCAACAATATAGTGACGAATTACCTCTGATAAGAAAATCAGACGTTGTCATTGAAATACGCGAACAGAAGTCGAAAACGAAAAAAAAAAAGTCCGACGCTCTCTGTTCACGAAAAAAAAAAAAAAATACCAAAGTTGATTAGCACGGGCGTGAATGTAAAAGCAAGACATAAAATATAAAAGTCGTACGTTGTTTCGATTTTTTGGTCAGCTTATATGATATTCGTGGATACACAAATTAAAAGTATATTCCTTGTTGCATGAATAATATCAGAAAGATGGATGAACTATCCAAAGTCATATCCGAATTATTCAAATCCCAACAGATAGCACAGCAAGAACAACAGATAGCACAGCAAAAATATCAAGAAAAAATATGGCAAGCACAACTGATAGCGATGCAAAAATATCAAGAACGTCAAGAGGAAAGACTTTTGGAAATTCAAAAGTTAACACTGGAGAAATTAAACAACTATCAGGCAAATGAGGGAAATTCTTCATGCTATAATAACACCATATTTAATTCGCTGGAAACTTTCAACTATGTGCCAGACGAAGAAAAAACGTTTGAAGCGTACTTTAAACGATATGAAGATATTTTCTACACAGACTGTGAAAACTGGTCGAATTCAAGAAAAGTCAGTCTATTACTAAGAAAGCTAGGTACAGCAGAACATAGCAAATTTGTAGATTTTATTCTACCGAGAAAAACAACTGAATTGGAATTCTCGGAAACAGTGAAATTGCTAAAAGAGCTGTTTGGAGTAAATATGTCGCTTTGGCATAAGCGATGGTTATGCATGAATGTCTCTAAATCCGATGATCAGGATTACTTAACATATGCATCTATAGTGAATAGACATTGTGACAATTTCAGATTGGCAGAGATTACGGTTGAAGAATTCAAGTGCTTAATTTTTGCTCAAGGACTGGTATCCAGTAAGAGTGCCGAAATAAGACGTAGAGTTTTGTCTAAACTCGAATCTGAACAAGGCCTTACCCTGCAAAAGTTAGCAGAGGAGTGTCAACGGGCTGTAAAGTTAAAGAAAGAGTCGCAAAAAATCGAAGAAGCTGGTTTTGCTTATATTAAAAAAATAAAAAAGCAGTCAAAGTACCCATCAGAGAAAAATTGGAGAAAAAATTCAGCGTATTTTAATAATAGACAAGAAAATAAAAAGAACGAAAATAAAAAGGTCCCACCATATAATTGCAGACGTTGTAACGAAAGACATTGGGAGATAAATTGCCCATATAGAAATAAGAAATGTTTCGTGTGCCAAAAGAATGGTCACAAAGGATCGTGTTGTAAAACGAAAAAATTCAAGAGCCGAATTAGACAAACAAATTCGAATATCAAATCAGATAGAGATTTGAGGAAATATGTGACGACTGAAATATTCAAAAAGAATATCAAATTTCAACTCGATTCGGGGTCAGATTTAACAATAATGAACGATAAAACATGGAAAATTTTAAAAAGGCCTACAATAATGAAGTCAACGAAACTCGCTCGAACGGTAACTGGAAAGCAAATTAACTCCGAAGGCGAGGTTGTACTTCCAATGAAAGTGAATGGGATCGTTAAAAAAATAAAAGTTTTCATTCTGAGAAATGGAGAAAACTTGTTGGGTACAGATTTTATTGAAACATTCAAATTGTGGGATAAACCGTTAAACTCATTCTGCAGAAAAGTAGAAAGTAATACGCAAACAAGACAGGACATTAAAGAGGAATTAAAGAAAAAGTTTCCGGAAACCTTTACACCTGGTCTTGGAAGATGTAACAAGTTTGAAGCTAAATTTGAATTAAAAGAAAATACTATGCCTATATGTAAAAAGAAACGTAACGTGCCTTTCGCAAGTGTAGAGAAAGTAGTAGTACCAAAAAAGTTGCAGAAAAGAATCCTACGGGACTTTCATATGGGTCACCCGGGGATTAATAGAACAAAAAGCTTAATGCGAAGCTTTGTATATTGGAAAGGAATGGATGTGGATATCGAAAACATGGTTCATCGATGTAAAGGGTGTGCGTTAGCAGCTAAGGCACCACCTATAGTACACAAACCATGGCCAAAGACGGATCATCCGTGGGAAAGATTACACATTGATTTCGCTGGTCCAGCAGAAGATTATTACTACTTAATAGTGGTAGATAGCTTTACAAAATGGCCGGAAGTACTACGCTGCAAAAAGCCTACGTCCAATACCACAACAACTTTTTTGCATGAACTATTTGCAAGGTTCGGTGTGCTAGAGTGTATTGTGAGTGACAATGGTATACAATTCACTTCTGACGATTTTAAGGAATTTTGTGAGTTATATCAAATTAACCACATAACGACGCCGCCGTATCATCCGAGATCCAATGGACTCGCAGAAAGATTTGTAGATACGTTAAAGCGCGCTCTGAAGAAAGCCTCAGGAGTTCCAACGGAAAAGGCGCTTCAGCAATTCCTACAAGTATACAGAATCACGCCTAACCAGAGAACACCATCAAACATGGCACCAGCTGAACTAATGTTCGCTAGGAAAGTTAAGTCAGTGTTTGACAAGCTTTTGCCAGGAAGAAATAGAATAAAGAACACTATGTATACAGCTAGAAAAAGATACACCCCCGGAGAGAAGGTCTTTTTCAAGTGCTATAGAAACAACATTGAGTTCTGGGAGCGAGGCATAGTGGACAAGAGAATCGGTGACCTGATTTACATAATAAAAGGGCCGAAGAATACTCATAAAAGGCACCAGAACCAACTCAAAAAATGCTACGTGCTAGAGCATGAAGAGAGTATACCGGATGAGGAGGAAGATCCCATTGATGTAATGTACGATACTTTTCAAGTAGAACCTCCGCAGAGTGCTCATGAACCGAGAAGATCCGGTAGGAAACAAAAGTTCACGGACCCATTGGACGTGAATCCAAAACGAAAAAGATATTGAAAAAAAAAAAACAGATATATATATGAACTATGCAAAGGGGATCTACAAAGAAATAACCATAATCATCATCCCATATAGAAGCCAGTTGAAATCCAAAAGGATTCCAAGGCTTGGGAGGTGGGTGTTGTGTAGGATCCACCTAATCTGCATAGGTGACTATCAACTATATAAATAATGGTTGGTACCGGGAGACGGGGAGGAGGAATCACGAGATCCAACTAGAGACTCTGATCGACTGCGACTAGTCATCACATTCTCCAGGAACGTCTTCCCAGAAATATACAGAAATACTATATGTACTTATTGTGTACACTTTCTTGTTATAATACATTCTTGTTCTAAGTACATTTTGTGTTGCATTATTATTCCATGCAATAGGCGAGATACAACAATGAGTCAAGACTCAACAGATAGATAGATAGATAGATAGATAGATAGATAGATAGATAGATATGAACACACTGGGATAGATAGATAGATAGATAGATAGATAGATAGATAGATAGATATGAACAGACTGGTATAGATAGATAGGAACAGACTGGTATAGATAGATAGATAGATAGATAGATAGATAGATAGATAGATAGATAGATAGATAGATATGAACAGACTGGGATAGATAGAAATATAGATAGATAGATATGAACAAACTGAGATAGATAGATAGATAGATAGATAGATAGATAGATAGATAGATAGATAGATAGATAGATAGATAGATAAATTTAATAGTGCGGATAATAAAATTTGAAGAATAAAAAGCCAATAAAATGGTAATAATATTCTCAATAAAATTGATATTTATTATATATTAAACTTTTGACTGAATTGAAGCACGTAGAGTCAGACTTTACCTTTGGAATTTTCGAACACGCCGGTGTGATTTTTCAACGATACGAGGAGCATAAAAAGAAATGGGCCTCACTCCTACAATGAATTTTGTTGTTGGTTGGAGGTCTCCCTTTGGAAATCATACACTCTGAGTAAATCTAAATCCTTGTCTAATTCATCAATGTGTGATTTTATTTTGAAAATAAATTTCATCTCCGATTTGCATCTTCCTTCTCGGTTGTTGAATGAAGACAAGTAAAAGCACGCATCTGATATCATAGACGATATAGAATGGTTGGTTGATGTGTGCAGCGACAGAAACAATTGTTGTTGTTTTCCCTGTTTTTTTTTTTTCATGGTTTTTGAACCGGAGACAAAATTATCTTCCTAATCCTCCAAAATAATTTACTTTTTGTTTTTTGTTTGTTTGTTGTTTTTTTTTGCATTTGTGGCAGAAAAGTAAATATGTAAGATTTGAACTGTCACAATTCAGAGCCGCTGGTTTGAATGCGACTTGAGTGTCAGTGGTTGCGAAATTGGTATCAGTGATGATATGTCTACCGACTTGGTATCGGGGTTCATTGCAGGTGATATGCCCCTGGTGTGATAGTGAATAACGTATGTTGGATAAAGTTAAAAGTGTGTGTAGATTGGGGAAATGACATCAAGCGGGAAGTTGGTTCACACTGAATATTTTTCTAATTGTTTGTCCGGTTTTAAATACTGTTTTGTTAAGATGTCGGAATCTTGTGACTATCGTAATTAAAATTAAAAAAGAAAAAACATGGAAATTCCGGAATAATTCTTTTTGTTTCATAGATTTGAAGCGTATATCTATTTTGTTTCGAAAACTTAGTAATTGATTTTTTTATATAGTTTAAAGTGGGTAATTTCTATTGAGAAAGTAATTGAATAGTTGTTCTTTGCGTTTTTGTAATCCTCATTTTGAACAGCTACGATTTATGCGTAAACTTTGGTTGCAGATTATTGGCAGGTATTGAAATTTCGGTAACGATGACCAACTGTGGCTTTGGTATAGTGTCGTGATGATATGGTTATTATTATTATTATTATTATTATTATTATTATTATATATACAAATGGTGGTACACGTTTGGGAAAAGATCGGTTAGCTCAACATGCAGTA
>OZ038515.1:9075949-9108449 GCA_964036315.1 Acanthosepion esculentum
CAAAATATCTATATTTTCTTTCTTTTTCGATGGAGCCAATGAAAGCCAGATAAATTAAATATCTGGATAAATAAAAAAACGAAAGTACGAAAGAAAAAAATTATATTTCTTTGTTTTTATGGAAACAAAATAATAGATGGAATAAACAATAAAAAATAAACTAAGAAAGAAAGAAAGAAGGAAAGAATAAATGAAAAAAGTTAATGAACATATCTATATTTTCGTTCTTTTTCTGTGGAGTCAAAGATAATCAGATGAAATAAATAAACTAAAAAGAAAGAAAGAAAGAATGGATGAATAAATGAAAAAAATGAATGAACATATCTATATTTATAAAGAAAGAAAGTGTATTAGAAGATATATATATATACATTTCTATATTTCGCTTCTTTTTCGATAGAGCCAATAAAACCAGATGAATTAAATATCTGAATAAATAAAAAAAAGAAGGTATGAAAGAAAAAATCTATATTTCTTTGTTTTATGGAAACAAAATAATAGATAGAACAAATAAAAAATAAATAAATCAAGAATGAATGAAAGAAAGAAAGAAAGAATGAATGAATAAATGAAAAAAAATGAATGAACATATCTATATTTTCGTTCTTTTTCTATGGAGTCAAAGATAATGAGATGAAATAAGTAAACTAGAAAGAAAGAAAGAAAGAAAGAAAGAAAGAATGAATGAATAAATGAAAAAAAATGAATGAACATATCTATATTTTCGTTCTTTTTCTATGGAGTCAAAGATAATGAGATGAAATAAATAAACTAGAAAGAAAGAAAGAAAGAAAGAAAGAATGAATGAATAAATGAAAAAAAATGAATGAACATATCTATATTTTCGTTCTTTTTCTATGGAGTCAAAGATAATGAGAGGAAATAAATAAACTAGAAAGAAAGAAAAAAAGAAAGAAAGAATGAAAGAATGAATGAATAAATGAAACAAATGAATGAACATATCAATATTTTCGTTCTTTTTCTATGGAGTCAAAGATAATGAGATGAAATAAATAAACTAGAAAGAAAGAATGAAAGAAAGAATGAATAAATGAAAAAAATGAATGAACATATCTATATTTTCGTTTTTTTTATGGAGTCAAAGATAATGAGATGAAATAAATAAACTAGAAAGAAAGAAAGAAAGAAAGAAAGAAAGAATGAATGAATGAATGAATAAATGAAAAAAAATGAATGAACATATCTATATTTTCGTTCTTTTTCTATGGAGTCAAAGATAATGAGATGAAATAAATAAACTAGAAAGAAAGAAAGAAAGAAAGAAAGAATGAATGAATAAATGAAAAAAAATGAATGAACATATCTATATTTTCGTTCTTTTTCTATGGAGTCAAAGATAATAAGATGAAATAAATAAACTAGAAAGAAAGAAAGAAAGAATGAAAGAATGAATGAATAAATGAAAAAATGAATGAACATATCAATATTTTCGTTCTTTTTCTATGGAGTCAAAGATAATGAGATGAAATAAATAAACTAGAAAGAAAGAATGAAAGAAAGAATGAATAAATGAAAAAAATGAATGAACATATCTATATTTTCGTTTTTTTTTATGGAGTCAAAGATAATGAGATGAAATAAATAAACTAGAAAGAAAGAAAGAAAGAAAAAATGAATGAATAAATGAAAAAAAATGAATGAACATATCTATATTTTCGTTCTTTTTCTATGGAGTCAAAGATAATGAGATGAAATAAATAAACTAAAAAGAAAGAAAGAAAGAATGGATGAATAAATGAAAAAAAAATGAATGAACATATCTATATTTTCGTTCTTTTTCTATGGAGTCAAAGATAATGAGATGAAATAAATAAACTAGAAAGAAAGAAAGAAAGAAAGAAAGAAAGAAAGAATGGATGAATAAATGAAAAAAATGAATGAACATTTCTATATTTTCGTTCTTTTTCTATGGAGTCAAAGATAATGAGATGAAATAAATAAACTAGAAAGAAAGAAAGAATGAAAGAAACAAAGAATGGATGAATAAATGAAAAAAATGAATGAACATATCTATATTTTCGTTCTTTTTCTATGGAGTTGTTGAGTCTTGACTCATTGTTGAATCTCGCCTATTGCATGGAATAATAATGCAACACAAAATGTACTTAGAACAAGAATGTATTATAACAAGAAAGTGTACACATTAAATACATATAGTATTTCTGTATATTTCTGGGAAGACGTTCCTGGAGAATGTGTTGACTAGTCGCAGTCGATCAGAGTCTCTAGTTGGATCTCGTGATTCCTTCCCTCGTCTTCCGGTACCAACCACTATTTATATAGTTGGTAGTCACCTATGCAGATTAGGTGGATCCTACCACAACAGGAGTCAAAGATAATGAGATGAAATAAATAAACTAGAAAGAAAGAAAGAAAGAAAGAAATAAATAAAGAAAAAACGAATGAATGAATGAATAAATGAAAAAAAAATGAATGAACATATCTATATTTTCGTTCTTTTTCTATGGAGTCAAAGATAATGAGATGAAATAAATAAACTAGAAAGAAAGAAATAAAGAAAGAAAGAACGAATGAATGAATGAATAAATGAAAAAAATGAATGAACATATCTATATTTTCGTTCTTTTTCTATGGAGTCAAAAATAATGAGATGAAATAAATAAACTAGAAAGAAAGAAAGAAAGAAAGAAAGAATGAACGAATAAATGAAAAAAAATGATTGAACATATCTATATTTTCGTTCTTTTTCTATTGAGTCAAAGATAATGAGATGAAATAAATAAACTAGAAAGAAATAAAAAAAGAAAGAAAGAAAGAAAGAATGAATGAATAAATGAAAAAAAATGAATGAACATATATATATTTTCGTTCTTTTTCTATGGAGTCAAAGATAATGAGATGAAATAAATAAACTAGAAAGAAAGAAAGAAAGAAAGAAAGAAAGAATGAATGAATAAATGAAAAAAAATGAATGAACATATCTATATTTTCGTTCTTTTTCTATGGAGTCAAAGATAATGAGATGAAATAAAAAACTAGAAAGAAAGAAAGAAAGAAAGAAAGAAAGAAAGAATGAATGAATAAATGAAAAAAATGAATGAACATATCTATATTTTCGTTCTTTTTCTATGGAGTCAAAGATAATGAGATGAAATAAATAAACTAGAAAGAAAGAAAGAAAGAAAGAATGGATGAATAAATGAAAAAAAATGAATGAACCTATCTATATTTTCGTTCTTTTTCTATGGAGTCAAAGATAATGAGATGAAATAAATAAACTAGAAAGAAAGAAAGAAAGAAAGAAAGAAAGAATGAATGAATAAATGAAAAAAATGAATGAACATATCTATATTTTCGTTCTTTTTCTATGGAGTCAAAGATAATGAGATGAAATAAATAAACTAGAAAGAAAGAAAGAAAGAAAGAAAGAAAGAAAGAAAGAAAGAAAGAAAGAAAGAAAGAAAGAATGAATGAATGAATAAATGAAAAAAAATGAATGAACATATCTATATTTTCGTTCTTTTTCTATGGAGTCAAAGATAATGAGATGAAATAAATAAACTAGAAAGAAAGAAAGAAAGAAAGAAAGAAAGAAAGAATGAATGAATAAATGAAAAAAAATGTATGAACATATCTATATTTTCGTTCTTTTTCTATGGAGTCAAAGATAATGAGATGAAATAAATAAACTAGAAAGAAAGAAAGAAAGAAAGAAAGAAAGAAAGAAAGAAAGAATGAATGAATAAATGAAAAAAAATGAATGAACATATCTATATTTTCGTTCTTTTTCTATGGAGTCAAAGATAATGAGATGAAATAAATAAACTAGAAAGAAAGAAAGAAAGAAAGAAAGAAAGAAAGAAAGAATGAATGAATAAATGAAAAAAAATGAATGAACATATCTATATTTTCGTTCTTTTTCTATGGAGTCAAAGATAATGAGATGAAATAAATAAACTAGAAAGAAAGAAAGAAAGAAAGAAAGAATGAATGAATGAATAAATGAAAAAAAATGAATGAACATATCTATATTTTCGTTCTTTTTCTATGGAGTCAAAGATAATGAGATGAAATAAATAAACTAGAAAGAAAGAAAGAAAGAAAGAAAGAAAGAAAGAAAGAAAGAATGAATGAATAAATGAAAAAAATGAATGAACATATCTATATTTTCGTTCTTTTTCTATGGAGTCAAAGATAATGAGATGAAATAAATAAACTACAAAGAAAGAAAGAAAGAATGAATGAATAAATGAAAAAAAATGAATGAACATATCTATATTTTCGTTCTTTTTCTATGGAGTCAAAGATAATGAGATGAAATAAATAAACTAGAAAGAAAGAAAGAAAGAAAGAAAGAATGGATGAATAAATGAAAAAAAATGAATGAACATATCTACATTTTCGTTCTTTTTCTATGGAGTCAAAGATAATGAGATGAAATAAATAAACTAGAAAGAAAGAAAGAAAGAAAGAAAGAATGAATGAATAAATGAAAAAAAATGAATGAACATATCTATATTTTCGTTCTTTTTCTATTGAGTCAAAGACAATGAGATGAAATAAATAAACTAGAAAGAAAGAAAGAAAGAAAGAAAGAAAGAATGAATGAATAAATGAAAAAAAATGAATGAACATATATATATTTTCGTTCTTTTTCTATGGAGTCAAAGATAATGAGATGAAATAAATAAACTAGAAAGAAAGAAAGAAAGAAAGAAAGAAAGAATGAATGAATAAATGAAAAAAAATGAATGAACATATCTATATTTTCGTTCTTTTTCTATGGAGTCAAAGATAATGAGATGAAATAAAAAACTAGAAAGAAAGAAAGAAAGAAAGAAAGAAAGAAAGAAAGAATGAATGAATAAATGAAAAAAAATGAATGAACATATCTATATTTTCGTTCTTTTTCTATGGAGTCAAAGATAATGAGATGAAATAAATAAACTAGAAAGAAAGAAAGAAAGAAAGAATGGATGAATAAATGAAAAAAAATGAATGAACATATCTATATTTTCGTTCTTTTTCTATGGAGTTGTTGAGTCTTGACTCATTGTTGAATCTCGCCTATTGCATGGAATAATAATGCAACACAAAATGTACTTAGAACAAGAATGTATTATAACAAGAAAGTGTACACATTAAATACATATAGTATTTCTGTATATTTCTGGGAAGACGTTCCTGGAGAATGTGTTGACTAGTCGCAGTCGATCAGAGTCTCTAGTTGGATCTCGTGATTCCTTCCCTCGTCTTCCGGTACCAACCACTATTTATATAGTTGGTAGTCACCTATGCAGATTAGGTGGATCCTACCACAACAGGAGTCAAAGATAATGAGATGAAATAAATAAACTAGAAAGAAAGAAAGAAAGAAAGAAAGAAAGAAAGAAAGAAAAAACGAATGAATGAATGAATAAATGAAAAAAAATGAATGAACATATCTATATTTTCGTTCTTTTTCTATGGAGTCAAAGATAATGAGATGAAATAAATAAACTAGAAAGAAAGAAATAAAGAAAGAAAGAACGAATGAATGAATGAATAAATGAAAAAAATGAATGAACATATCTATATTTTCGTTCTTTTTCTATGGAGTCAAAAATAATGAGATGAAATAAATAAACTAGAAAGAAAGAAAGAAAGAAAGAAAGAATGAACGAATAAATGAAAAAAAATGATTGAACATATCTATATTTTCGTTCTTTTTCTATTGAGTCAAAGATAATGAGATGAAATAAATAAACTAGAAAGAAAGAAAAAAAGAAAGAAAGAAAGAAAGAATGAATGAATAAATGAAAAAAAATGAATGAACATATATATATTTTCGTTCTTTTTCTATGGAGTCAAAGATAATGAGATGAAATAAATAAACTAGAAAGAAAGAAAGAAAGAAAGAAAGAAAGAATGAATGAATAAATGAAAAAAATGAATGAACATATCTATATTTTCGTTCTTTTTCTATGGAGTCAAAGATAATGAGATGAAATAAATAAACTAGAAAGAAAGAAAGAAAGAAAGAAAGAAAGAAAGAATGAATGAATGAATAAATGAAAAAAAATGAATGAACATATCTATATTTTCGTTCTTTTTCTATGGAGTCAAAGATAATGAGATGAAATAAATAAACTAGAAAGAAAGAAAGAAAGAAAGAAAGAATGAATGAATAAATGAAAAAAAATGTATGAACATATCTATATTTTCGTTCTTTTTCTATGGAGTCAAAGATAATGAGATGAAATAAATAAACTAGAAAGAAAGAAAGAAAGAAAGAAAGAATGAATGAATAAATGAAAAAAAATGAATGAACATATCTATATTTTCGTTCTTTTTCTATGGAGTCAAAGATAATGAGATGAAATAAATAAACTAGAAAGAAAGAAAGAAAGAAAGAAAGAAAGAAAGAATGAATGAATAAATGAAAAAAAATGAATGAACATATCTATATTTTCGTTCTTTTTCTATGGAGTCAAAGATAATGAGATGAAATAAATAAACTAGAAAGAAAGAAAGAAAGAAAGAAAGAAAGAATGAATGAATGAATAAATGAAAAAAAATGAATGAACATATCTATATTTTCGTTCTTTTTCTATGGAGTCAAAGATAATGAGATGAAATAAATAAACTAGAAAGAAAGAAAGAAAGAAAGAAAGAAAGAAAGAAAGAATGAATGAATAAATGAAAAAAATGAATGAACATATCTATATTTTCGTTCTTTTTCTATGGAGTCAAAGATAATGAGATGAAATAAATAAACTACAAAGAAAGAAAGAAAGAATGAATGAATAAATGAAAAAAAATGAATGAACATATCTATATTTTCGTTCTTTTTCTATGGAGTCAAAGATAATGAGATGAAATAAATAAACTAGAAAGAAAGAAAGAAAGAAAGAAAGAAAGAAAGAATGAATGAATAAATGAAAAAAATGAATGAACATATCTATATTTTCGTTCTTTTTCTATGGAGTCAAAGATAATGAGAAGAAATAAATAAACTAGAAAGAAAGAAAGAAAGAAAGAAAGAAAGAAAGAAAGAATGAATGAATAAATGAAAAAAAATGAATGAACATATATATATTTTCGTTCTTTTTCTATGGAGTCAAAGATAATGAGATGAAATAAATAAACTAGAAAGAAAGAAAGAAAGAAAGAAAGAAAGAATGAATGAATAAATGAAAAAAAATGAATGAACATATCTATATTTTCGTTCTTTTTCTATGGAGTCAAAGATAATGAGATGAAATAAAAAACTAGAAAGAAAGAAAGAAAGAAAGAAAGAAAGAATGAATGAATAAATGAAAAAAAATGAATGAACATATCTATATTTTCGTTCTTTTTCTATGGAGTCAAAGATAATGAGATGAAATAAATAAACTAGAAAGAAAGAAAGAAAGAAAGAATGGATGAATAAATGAAAAAAAATGAATGAACATATCTATATTTTCGTTCTTTTTCTATGGAGTTGTTGAGTCTTGACTCATTGTTGAATCTCGCCTATTGCATGGAATAATAATGCAACACAAAATGTACTTAGAACAAGAATGTATTATAACAAGAAAGTGTACACATTAAATACATATAGTATTTCTGTATATTTCTGGGAATACGTTCCTGGAGAATGTGTTGACTAGTCGCAGTCGATCAGAGTCTCTAGTTGGATCTCGTGATTCCTTCCCTCGTCTTCCGGTACCAACCACTATTTATATAGTTGGTAGTCACCTATGCAGATTAGGTGGATCCTACCACAACAGGAGTCAAAGATAATGAGATGAAATAAATAAACTAGAAAGAAAGAAAGAAAGAAAGAAAGAAATAAAGAAAAAACGAATGAATGAATGAATAAATGAAAAAAAATGAATGAACATATCTATATTTTCGTTCTTTTTCTATGGAGACAAAGATAATGAGATGAAATAAATAAACTAGAAAGAAAGAAATAAAGAAAGAAAGAACGAATGAATGAATGAATAAATGAAAAAATGAATGAACATATCTATATTTTCGTTCTTTTTCTATGGAGTCAAAAATAATGAGATGAAATAAATAAACTAGAAAGAAAGAAAGAAAGAAAGAAAGAATGAATGAATAAATGAAAAAAAATGAATGAACATATCTATATTTTCGTTCTTTTTCTATTGAGTCAAAGATAATGAGATGAAATAAATAAACTAGAAAGAAAGAAAGAAAGAAAGAAAGAAAGAAAGAATGAATGAATAAATGAAAAAAAATGAATGAACTTATATATATTTTCGTTCTTTTTCTATGGAGTCAAAGATAATGAGATGAAATAAATAAACTAGAAAGAAAGAAAGAAAGAATGAAAGAAAGAATGAATGAATAAATGAAAAAAAATGAATGAACATATCTATATTTTCGTTCTTTTTCTATGGAGTCAAAGATAATGAGATGAAATAAAAAACTAGAAAGAAAGAAAGAAAGAAAGAAAGAATGAATGAATAAATGAAAAAAAATGAATGAACATATCTATATTTTCGTTCTTTTTCTATGGAGTCAAAGATAATGAGATGAAATAAAAAAACTAGAAAGAAAGAAAGAAAGAAAGAATGGATGAATAAATGAAAAAAAATGAATGAACATATCTATATTTCGTTCTTTTTCTATGGAGTCAAAGATAATGAGATGAAATAAATAAACTAGAAAGAAAGAAAGAAAGAAAGAAAGAAAGAATGAATGAATAAATGAAAAAAATGAATGAACATATCTATATTTTCGTTCTTTTTCTATGGAGTCAAAGATAATGAGATGAAATAAATAAACTAGAAAGAAAGAAAGCAAGAAAGAAAGAAAGAATGAATGAATAAATGAAAAAAATGAATGAACATATCTATATTTCTGTTCTTTTTCTATGGAGTCAAAGATAATGAGATGAAATAAATAAACTAGAAAGAAAGAAAGAAAGAAAGAAAGAAAGAAAGAATGAATGAATAAATGAAAAAAAATGAATGAACATATCTATATTTTCGTTCTTTTTCTATGGAGTCAAAGATAATGAGATGAAATAAATAAACTAGAAAGAAAGAAAGAAAGAAAGAAAGAATGAATGAATAAATGAAAAAAATGAATGAACATATCTATATTTTCGTTCTTTTTCTATGGAGTCAAAGATAATGAGATGAAATAAATAAACTAGAAAGAAAGAAAGAAAGAAAGAAAGAATGAATGAATAAATGAAAAAAAATGAATGAACATATCTATATTTTCGTTCTTTTTCTATGGAGTCAAAGATAATGAGATGAAATAAATAAACTAGAAAGAAAGAAAGAAAGAAAGAAAGAAAGAAAGAATGAATGAATAAATGAAAAAAAATGAATGAACATATCTATATTTTCGTTCTTTTTCTATGGAGTCAAAGATAATGAGATGAAATAAATAAACTAGAAAGAAAGAAAGAAAGAAAGAAAGAAAGAATGGATGAATAAATGAAAAAAAATGAATGAACATATCTACATTTTCGTTCTTTTTCTATGGAGTCAAAGATAATGAGATGAAATAAATAAACTAGAAAGAAAGAAAGAAAGAAAGAAAGAATGAATGAATAAATGAAAAAAATGAATGAACATATCTATATTTTCGTTCTTTTTCTATTGAGTCAAAGATAATGAGATGAAATAAATAAACTAGAAAGAAAGAAAGAAAGAAAGAAAGAATGGATGAATAAATGAAAAAAAATGAATGAACATATATATATTTTCGTTTTTTTTCTATGGAGTCAAAGATAATGAGATGAAATAAATAAACTAGAAAGAAAGAAAGAAAGAAAGAAAGAAAGAATGAATGAATAAATGAAAAAAAATGAATGAACATATCTATATTTTCGTTCTTTTTCTATGGAGTCAAAGATAATGAGATGAAATAAAAAACTAGAAAGAAAGAAAGAAAGAAAGAAAGAATGAATGAATAAATGAAAAAAAATGAATGAACATATCTATATTTTCGTTCTTTTTCTATGGAGTCAAAGATAATGAGATGAAATAAAAAAACTAGAAAGAAAGAAAGAAAGAAAGAATGGATGAATAAATGAAAAAAAATGAATGAACATATCTATATTTCGTTCTTTTTCTATGGAGTCAAAGATAATGAGATGAAATAAATAAACTAGAAAGAAAGAAAGAAAGAAAGAAAGAATGAATGAATGAATAAATGAAAAAAAATGAATGAACATATCTATATTTTCGTTCTTTTTCTATGGAGTCAAAGATAATGAGATGAAATAAATAAACTAGAAAGAAAGAAAGAAAGAAAGAAAGAAAGAATGAATGAATAAATGAAAAAAATGAATGAACATATCTATATTTTCGTTCTTTTTCTATGGAGTCAAAGATAATGAGATGAAATAAATAAACTAGAAAGAAAGAAAGAAAGAAAGAAAGAAAGAATGAATGAATAAATGAAAAAAAATGAATGAACATATCTATATTTTCGTTCTTTTTCTATGGAGTCAAAGATAATGAGATGAAATAAATAAACTAGAAAGAAAGAAAGAAAGAAAGAAAGAATGAATGAATAAATGAAAAAAAATGAATGAACATATCTATATTTTCGTTCTTTTTCTATGGAGTCAAAGATAATGAGATGAAATAAATAAACTAGAAAGAAAGAAAGAAAGAAAGAAAGAAAGAATGAATGAATAAATAAAAAAAAATGAATGAACATATCTATATTTTCGTTCTTTTTCTATGGAGTCAAAGATAATGAGATGAAATAAATAAACTAGAAAGAAAGAAAGAAAGAAAGAAAGAAAGAATGAATGAATAAATGAAAAAAAATGAATGAACATATCTATATTTTCGTTCTTTTTCTATGGAGTCAAAGATAATGAGATGAAATAAATAAACTAGAAAGAAAGAAAGAAAGAAAGAAAGAAAGAATGGATGAATAAATGAAAAAAAATGAATGAACATATCTACATTTTCGTTCTTTTTCTATGGAGTCAAAGATAATGAGATGAAATAAATAAACTAGAAAGAAAGAAAGAAAGAAAGAAAGAATGAATGAATAAATGAAAAAAATGAATGAACATATCTATATTTTCGTTCTTTTTCTATTGAGTCAAAGATAATGAGATGAAATAAATAAACTAGAAAGAAAGAAAGAAAGAAAGAAAGAAAGAAAGAAAGAATGGATGAATAAATGAAAAAAAATAAATGAACATATCTACATTTTCGTTCTTTTTCTATGGAGTCAAAGATAATGAGATGAAATAAATAAACTAGAAAGAAAGAAAGAAAGAAAGAATGAATGAATAAATGAAAAAAATGAATGAACATATCTATATTTTCGTTCTTTTTCTATTGAGTCAAAGATAATGAGATGAAATAAATAAACTAGAAAGAAAGAAAGAAAGAAAGAAAGAATGAATGAATGAATAAATGAAAAAAAATGAATGAACATATATATATTTTCGTTTTTTTTCTATGGAGTCAAAGATAATGAGATGAAATAAATAAACTAGAAAGAAAGAAAGAAAGAAAGAAAGAAAGAAAGAATGAATGAATAAATGAAAAAAAATGAATGAACATATCTATATTTTCGTTCTTTTTCTATGGAGTCAAAGATAATGAGATGAAATAAATAAACTAGAAAGAAAGAAAGAAAGAAAGAAAGAAAGAATGAATGAATAAATGAAAAAAATGAATGAACATATCTATATTTTCGTTCTTTTTCTATGGAGTCAAAGATAATGAGATGAAATAAATAAACTAGAAAGAAAGAAAGAAAGAAAGAAAGAAAGAAAGAAAGAATGAATGAATAAATGAAAAAAATGTATGAACATATCTATATTTTCGTTCTTTTTCTATGGAGTCAAAGATAATGAGATGAAATAAATAAACTAGAAAGAAAGAAAGAAAGAAAGAAAGAAAGAAAGAATGAATGAATGAATAAATGAAAAAAAATGAATGAACATATCTATATTTTCGTTCTTTTTCTATGGAGTCAAAGATAATGAGATGAAATAAATAAACTAGAAAGAAAGAAAGAAAGAAAGAAAGAATGAATGAATAAATGAAAAAAAATGAATGAACATATCTATATTTTCGTTCTTTTTCTATGGAGTCAAAGATAATGAGATGAAATAAATAAACTAGAAAGAAAGAAAGAAAGAAAGAAAGAAAGAAAGAATGAATGAATAAATGAAAAAAATGAATGAACATATCTATATTTTCGTTCTTTTTCTATGGAGTCAAAGATAATGAGAAGAAATAAATAAACTAGAAAGAAAGAAAGAAAGAAAGAAAGAAAGAAAGAAAGAATGAATGAATAAATGAAAAAAAATGAATGAACATATCTATATTTTCGTTCTTTTTCTATGGAGTCAAAGATAATGAGATGAAATAAGTAAACTAGAAAGAAAGAAAGAAAGAAAGAAAGAATGGATGAATAAATGAAAAAAAAATGAATGAACATATCTACATTTTCGTTCTTTTTCTATGGAGTCAAAGATAATGAGATGAAATAAATAAACTAGAAAGAAAGAAAGAAAGAAAGAAAGAAAGAATGAATGAATAAATGAAAAAAATGAATGAGCACATCTATATTTTCGTTCTTTTTCTATGGAGTCAAAGATAATGAGATGAAATAAATAAACTAGAAAGAAAAAAAGAAAGAAAGAAAGAAAGAATGAATAAAAGAAGGAAAGAAAGAAAGAATGGAGGAAAGAAAGAAAGAATTAATGAATTAGAAATTGAAAAGAAGAAAGAAAGACAGACAGACAGACAGACAGACAGTAACAGAAACTAGCAAGCAGGCAAAAGAAGCAGAAATAAACTTCGCAAAATAAAAAAAAATCAGGTTAATAAACAAAATAAAGGTACTCAATGAAAATAAATCATACAAAAAGATAGAAAGGAAGAACAGTAAGACAAAACAAGTAAGATAAAAAAAAAGTGGACGAAGATAAAATCTAACTGAAAAGATAGCGATAAAATACTTGCAAATTACAAATTAACGGTAAATTAATGGCAAGAAAGCAAAGTGGTCAGAATTCAGGTCCTCAAAAACAAAACAAAAAACCACAAAAAGCAGAAAGTTTATTTAGCAAACGATACGATTTGGGGATGATAAAAAAATCAATAAAATTAACCAAATAATAACAAAAAATAAAATAAAAAATCAGTAAGAAAGAAAGAATAAAAATAGCAAAACCTTTAGAGGATAAACAGTGTAATGAAACATGCGAAAATATAGAAAAGAAAAATCATGCGAAAGTCTGACCGTGGTCTAATTATTATCAAGCTAGCCTTACAGACAATTACTACCGAAACGCTTTTGATTTTACTTACTTGATGGTACATGTGGATTTATATCATACTAATTTACATCCAGTAAGAGAAATTCTGATTTTATAAGGTACCATAATTCCGACCAGTGTTCGAGAAAGGAAAAAGTCAGAATTACGAATTCAATCTTTCTATTTAACTCTATATATAAAGCAGAGGATGTCTGTGTGTCTGTCTGTCTGTGGAATACCTTTTCACTCGAGATCCATCCAACTGATTTTAACCAAACATGGCACATATATTTTTCAATGTAAGAGGTAGGTTCATAGCGTAAAACAATGATAATTTTAAAAAAGTCAATAATCGATAAGGCCGATCAAAAATCGATAAATTTAATTTTTTTTCGACGATTTCGTGTAAATTCGGTATGTAGGTTACTTACATCTTGACGTGCGCAATGCTACCTCATTTTAAATTCTACGCCACTGCATTTAGCGAAAAACCGCGAAAAACGAAAAATCTAATACAAACTTCTCTCAGTTGTATACAACAATATGTTCATTGTTTAACACTCATTTAACTTGATAATTGAGTCCAATCATATAGTGAAAACCAGCGTAAATAGCGAAAAATGGAAATTTTTACTGTTTTATTTTTTAATTTGCCGTTGATCTCTCAACCAATTTTCATCAAACTTAACAATTGCTTTACAAATGTCTCCTCTTTTACATCCCTGGTACCACTCTGAGAAACTGAATTTCAAAAACTCCAAACTAATTGTGGCCTGAAGTAGGTCTTCATGTTACCTGTTTTACCCCTCTATGTCCTCCGCTAACTTCGTTTGAATAAATACCGACTATTTCAGTTATATCAATAACTTTATTAATTCAAAAAGATTTTTAATGAAAGCACTTTAAAGTAATTGAAGAATGTGGACTCTGTTACATCTAAACATGATGCCTGTTTTTCTCCATTTTCATTGAAAGCAATTTCTGATCGACAAGCTGGGTATTGCTACTTCTGTAGAATAAAGCGAGAAGAAAAAAGTACCATTAAAAGAGGAAGTATTTGTGTCAGCACTAGAGACGGTGCAATATCTTTGACATCAGAATCATGCATGGGCAAAATGGATAGTTTCTTCACAGAGGTCAGAAAGTTTACCTGCTTCTTCTTATTATTCTTCTATGTACTTTGTCCCTTCAGGTCGGGGTTCAACTTCCTATCCTTTGTATCTCTTCGTAAACTTTATCTTTTTGCCATATCACCAAATCCCTGTTCTATTAACCATTTACACAAGGCTATTTTCTATTTTCCCCTGTCTATCGTCCTTTAAATATGTTCCATGTGTGTTAAATTTCCCATGCCCTCCTTCCTCCTTATGCGCCCTAGATATTTCAAATGTGCCTTTCTGATTCTACGTATGAGTGTCGTTTTTCTTTCCATTTTCTCATCCTTTCTCACGTGTTCGTTTCATGGTATTCACATCATGATTCGGTAGAACATTTATGTTAACTCTGATCTCTTCTTCATCCGTTCTGAGATGGTACATTCAATACCATAAAGTTTCCAAATAAATTTATACACCATCTACTCCTGTCTTAGTAGCATATCTGACAGACTTAGAAACGTAAATCATGCAGCGGCTCATGAAAAGACGTTCAATCAATTAACTGGGACGAAAACGACTTGTAAATCTTAACACCTCCAAAGTAAAACGGGTTTCATTTAATCAGCACAGAGAACCTTTTCAGTCTGCCATCAGCGTGTCTGATGCTACACACAACGCGAGTAACACTCTACGCCTTATTGGCCTCACATTTTCCACTGGCATGAAGTTGGGTGACTACATCGAATCTCATGCTACGTCTACTGCAAGAAAAAGTTTGGTTCATTGTGTCAAGCCATAAATCTATTTATAAATCTCCCATTCATCCGTGCATTGAATGCTGTTAATATGTTTAGTCTGATCCTCCTGCTGAACAAACATCTCGAGATTCTTGACATAGTCCAAAGTAGGATATGCTATGTATTCGATCCTGGCTAGGCATCTTGACTTCAGTTATTTTCTCACAGACGTAAGCTGGCTTCCCTCTGTCTTTTCTACAGTTATTTTCATGGCAAAACTTCTGATGATCTTTTTAACTTGTTGTCCCGAATACATGAATTCAAGCGTGCAAATAGATTGGCAAACAGGTCTCTCTGTTGAACTAGCTAGATGCATCTGTCTATATTTCTGAAATGAGGTATTGTAATTGTTTACATTATTTACATTGTTTGGCATGTTGTCCTCATCTTTATTGCCATATTCACGACGTCAAGGACACATGGCCCAGTGGATATAAGTGTTAGTTGGATCCAATGATGTGACCCAAAGAGCTGTGAGTTCAATACCAGTCTACTGCAATGGTGGACCAACATTTGGGTTAAGCGGAGATAACTGAGTCATCCGGAAGAGGCATGGCATATGGAACTAGAACAATCTACCCAGGTGGATGAAATAAATGTTTCAATTCGAAATTCCAAACGCACGAAGAAGGCCGGAGCCCACAATGGCCGAAACGTCGTGAATATGGCAACAATGAGGACAACATTCTGAACAACGTAAATAATGTAAATAATTACAATACATCATCTTAGAAATATCGACAAATACTGAGTATTTATCTGTTATATAATATCGGTATGAAACGTCATGGATATGGCAATAAAGATGAGGACAACAGTCCGGACAATTTAAATAGTGTGAATAGTTACAATACCTCATCTCAGAAATATAGACAGATCTTGATGAAGACCGCAGCGTACAACGGGCGAATCGTCGTGAATATGGCAATACAGTTAAGGGCAACAGTCCGAACAATATAAATAGCCTTGATCCACTTATTTTCTAACAGATTCTTTTCTCTCTCTTCACATAGATGGAACGCCTTTCCGATTTATGGGTTCGCTGACAACTCCAATATCAACACATTTAAGAGCAACGTCAATCTTCTTCTTTCGTTTTCTTGAAGCCTTGAAACTGTGTTCTTGTGAAATTATCTCCTTGCTTCGTGTATAACGTTTTAGATCAATAAAGGATGACCGATATTACATAACATTTCAGTACCCTTGTCTTTGTTTCTTATCAAACCTTCTCGTTTCTTAATACTTTTCTTACATGTTGACGCTAAGCCAATGGGCCTCGGCATTGCGATGTCGTATACACTGTGTTATGAATTATTAACGAAGTGAGAATTTTTTTTATGTTCAAAAATACACGTTAGAATTTAACGAAGTTTTCACAGAATGATGGCAACAGCTATATGAGCGTACCTTTTAAAAAGTGTAAAGTTCCGTAAAAATACAAAGAAACCAGGATTATTTACCTAAATTACTTAAATAACTGTTCAAAATTATTAGCGAGGTGTAATTAAAAGCCAAGTAAATAAGAAAATAGCGCTTCAATTGCTTCATATACAGTTTGTTAAGGACACATGCAGTAACCAACATGAAATAAATAGAAATCAACAAGTACACAGAGTTCGAAAATAATAGTGGAACTGGTTAATAAGAAATATGTGAGACTTTTATTGAAATGACATGGATAAGGCGCTAGTCCATGGAACATGTCAATTTCTGGTTCTCGTCTGATGTAATTCTATGTGATACATTCACTATTGCCTACCACTAAATTGTCGTCCAATCGTTTTCAGAAGGCACCACTATTTTTCGATTGGGTTTAAGTTTGGAGAATTGGCCGGCCATTTTATTTTCCGAGGTCCACAGAAGCATAATTGTTGCAGTTAATCCATCGTTTTATGTGCTACTTGCGAAGAAGCGTTATCTTGTAATCATTGTTGTCATAGAAAAGGCAAAAGAACCACGCTCAGCAGAACCACGATCTTCATGCAAGATAATGCTTCTTCAACTGCAGCACAGAAAACGATGGATTACCTGCAACACTCATGTTTCTGTGGACCTCGAAATATAAACTCATTTCAAGAAGAAGCTCACATATCTCTTATTAACCAATGTTCAATCTGATCTCTCTGGCTATATATCTGCTGTCGTTTTAAATTCCGCCAGTCACTTTCCACGTACCAAGCATGATGCCTACAATACTACCGGCCCAAATCATGTTAAACCTCTGCTACTTGGCGTCTCAAGCGTTGATGACGATGTCGTCTGTTTACGACCCAACCTTTTCTCCAACCATCATGGTCATCCATTGTAGCACAAGAGTCACCCGTGAACAAAACCTCCGAGAATTCAACCTTCATGTTATCTTCTACCTATTTCATTTGCCATAGTGCGTATGTTCTTTTCAATGGATGCGTTGTCACCTGTCTCAATGATATACTGACCTTTTTCTGAAGACAACATCGAGTAGTTCTGGACACAGTTGTTTCTCCAGTGTGCTTGAAAATTTCTCTGCTAGTCAAGCCTGGGTTATTTACAACTTCACGTTTAATTCGCGATAAAGAACGTTAGGAAACAACCCTCGACTGACCCTTACCGGCCCTCATATGTACCTTCGTAGGAGCTGAAACAAAAAAATTTTCCACAATTTGGTGATATCTTCAAATCATTTTGGATATTTCTACTGTTGATTTACCATTTCCAATTTAGATGTTATAACAAACTTTTCAGAAGCGGTTAAGTCAAAATTGCGTCCCAGAATTGCACGATTATGAAGTCACTCGTTAATAATTTTTGTAGGATCGTGTTACTTATGCAAATGGCTGCGGGATTTTCTTTACACTTGCGCAGAACTTTTTTTTTTTTTTTTTTTTTTTTTTACACACCGCACCTATATAACTATTGCTGTCATTCTATGAATATTTCCTTAAATTCTAACGTGTAGATTTGCACAAAATGGAAAGTTGTCACCTCGTTAATAATTCGTTACACGTTACCCGTTCTGAAATCTATGCAATATCCTGCTTTCCATAGGACAGGGAACCAACGACCATTTTCTCACAAATGCAAAAGCAACAGAGGTGTGCCTTTATCGACAACAGATGAAAATTTCCTGTAGAGAAGAATATAGAAACGATTAAATGAGAATAAAGACGACAAGGAATATGTTGCAATCAAAAATAAAATACTGAAATATTTTAGGGATATAATTACGAAAGGTTTGGTTTCGTTTGGTTTGGTTTATGGCATATCAACCTCAACAGATGTTGTAAATGAGTTATCAAAACAACAGAAATCCGGAATTGGTTTAACAAGTTTATTACCTTCTGGTACAGAGAAAACAACGTAGAATAGAAACTAGGGAAGATAATAGTTAGCTATGAATGACTAACTGTTTTCAGCAAAAAACTACTGCTGCTACTGCTCCTCCTGCTACTCCTCTTGATGTAGGACTAATTTTATGTCCTTCGTCCGTCGGGCGAGTCCAAACTTGAGGGGAAATATTCTCTTTCACAACAATTTTTTTAAAAATACCTACAAGACTTTTATTGCTGATAATATTTTTTTCCAAAAATGTAAATCTGATATTAAAACCTATGGCCACACTTTTATAATGTTTTCGCCCCAGTTTGGGGTTAACTACTTTCCCATATCTGGAACCCTAGCAGATGGTACCAACTCTTGTCAAGGTGGACACTCCTCAAAACCTCCTGATCTTGCTGTTGCATGTAGTTTATCATCATACTCATTGCGTGGATATAGTTTATCGTCACACCCAAGGCGCCCCATGAGGAGTCTTACCGTCTGCAGGGGCGCAGTCGACGTATTCTGATGCTCCAGCCGACAGGGCAGTAGTAGGCTTAGAGAATTAAACACCTATAGTCCATAATTAATGAAAGACATGCAAAAGCGTACCGATGACTAAAAGAAATTGTTTTTTTTTTTAATCAGTATCACCCCAAGCAAGGCGGTAGAGCCACTAAGACGCAAAGGGTTACAGGGTGTGGATGAATTAGGAACAGAATCATTAGTAATGAGTAGAGACAGAAAAGAGTAAGCTGGAGAGCAGTAGATAGCGATTGCCATTGCATTTACATTTTTGCAGATTAAAGCTAGCTGGAAAGCATGGATCCGGAAGGGAGTTCCATGAGGGATACGTGTCAGAAAAGAAACTGGTAGCATATAACTCACGGCTACATCTAACCAGCTCAACTTTAAATGGATGAGATCTCGCCGCAGATGGAAGGCAACGAGTTGTCTCTCAGATCATTAATAAAAGGATGTTTAGTTTTGTAGACTTTAAAATTGACAAACCATCTTTTGCCCCATTTAACGACGGTCTTGAAGTCGTTTTGTACATCAGCTGTCATTGTGACCTTGTCGGGGTGATCAGCCTTACTAATGATGCAGGAGGAAATGGTAAAGTAACAAAAGTTATTAAAGCATTAAAAAAAAACAGAAAAATACCAATAGTTACGATTGGGCAACACCCTGAAATAATATGGCATATTGAAAAATGATCACAGCGAATAGCCCGGTTACGAATCTGCAATAGTTTAGTACTTAGGATGTATACGGGTAATCAGTGGAGACGTTGAAATAGGAGCGAATGTTACAAAGTTCTCGGCCTGACCAGGAAGCCAGTGAAAATATGGTCGGGTGTTTATTCTTGCCAGATTTTGGAAAATGGTTTGGCACGATAACTTTTCAGCATTCTTTCATAAACTCGAATAATCTCAGGAGGGACAGGCTCTCCCCACTTTGCAGTTTAAAGGAACATTATTTCGGGAGCACGATTTAATCTCAAATTAACTAAAAAGAAGTAGAGGAAAGAAAGAAAGAAAGAAAGAAAGAGCAATAAATAGGTTGGGAGACGAAATAAAGAGGAAAAAGTATTAAAAAGCCAAGTACAATAGATAGATAGATAGATAGATAGATAGATAGATAGATAGATAGATAAAGAAAGAAATAATTCAATTTAAACCAAGCAAACAATAGATAGAAAGAAAGTAAGAAAGAATGAAAGAAAGATGCAAAAAGAAAGACGGAGAGAAGAATTAGGCCGAGAGATGATAAAAAGAAAAAGAAGAAAAACGACAAAATGAATAAGTGAAAAAAGATTCTTAAGACTGAATAATAAGCTAAAAAATAGGACAAATAAAACATTCAAGAAGAATGAAAACGATACTTGAATGATAAGAAACTTAAAAGATGGAATAAAAGACCGAAAAATAAAGAAGAATGAAATATAAAGAAAGAAGGAAAAAAAGGAAAACTATTGTTGAAAGATTAGGATCCGTAAAGAACTAAGAATGAAGGAAAAAAATGAATGAAAAATAAACAAAATATCTATATTTTCTTTCTGTTTCGAATAATAAAAAAAATCAGATTTAATAAATAATTAAATAAATAAATGAAGAAAGAAAGAAAGAAAAAAGAAAAAGAGAAAGGAAGAAAAAAGAAAGAAAGAAAAAAGAAAGAACGAAAGAAAAGAAAAAAGAAAGAAAGAAAAAATTATTTTTTCTTTCTTTCTTTTTTCTTTCTTTTTTCTTTCTTTTTTCTCTCTTTTTTCTTTCTTTCTTACTTTCTTTTTTCTTTCTTTCTTTCTTTTTTCTTTTTCTTTCCTTCTTTCTTTTTTCTTTCTTTCTTTTTTCTTTCTTTCTTTCTTTCTTTCTTCATTTATTTATTTAATTATTTATTAAATCTGATTTTTTTTTATTATTCGAAACAGAAAGAAAATATAGATATTTTGTTTATTTTTCATTCATTTTTTTCCTTCATTCTTAGTTCTTTACGGATCCTAATCTTTCCACAATAGTTTTCCTTTTTTTTCCTTCTTTCTTTATATTTCATTCTTCTTTCTTTTTCGGTCTTTTATTCCATCTTTTATCTTTCTTATCATTCAAGTATCGTTTTCATTCTTCTTGAATGTTTTATTTATCCTATTTTTTAGCTTATTATTCAGTCTTAAGAATCTTTTTTCATTTATTCATTTTGTCGTTTTTTTCTTTTTCTTTTTCTTTTTATCATCTCTCGGCCTAATTCTTCTCTCCGTCTTTCTTTTTGTATCTTTCTTTCATTCTTTCTTACTTTCTTTCTATCTATTGTTTTGAAAGAAAGAAAAAAAGAAAAAAGAAAGAAAGAAAAAAAAAGAAAGAAAAATGTATATTAATATTTCTTTTTTATGGAGCCAAAGAAAATCGGATCGAATTAATAAATTAATAAAGAAAGAAAGAATCGAGCAGGCAAACAAAGAAACACATTATAAGTAAGATTGAAAATTAAAAAAAAAAATCAAGTCTATAAAGAAAAACATATCTAACCTGAAAATAACGAATAAACCAAAAGACGAGAACGAGATTGAGAAAGGAAGTAATATACAAAGTAAATAACTAATTAAAAGGGATAAAGATAAACTTGAAAAAATTAATAGATAGAGGGAGACAGAATGAAAAACTCAGAACGATAGAATTATTTTAAATACGAACAACAGGAAGAAAACAATGATAAATGTGAGAAAATAAGTAGGAATGAATGCATGAATGAAAAACATATGGCCAGTCCAAAGAAACACTCAAAGAGATGTGCAGAAATCAAGAAAAGATGGATACCGACAAGCAAGCATGAAATAAAGAAAATAAACTGAATTTAATGAAGAATTAGGAAAGATAAATAAATTTACTAAACTTATTAAAAAATATAGTATCTATGGAAGAAAAACCAAAAACATAATAATTAAAAAAAACAACAACAAGAAATGAATAGAAAATCATTGACTAAATGAAGAAAAATATTTTTAAAGAAAAAAATATTTATTTTAAAATTATTGAAAGCAAGAAATCTTAAAGATGAAGTGAATACCGGTTAAACATAATAAATACTGATGGTTTATAAGATGGCGGAATGAGAAAAAAATAACAGAAAAAATGGAGTTAAAAAGAAACAATTAGTAGCAAAAAGACCATTATAAATCGCTTTATGAAATGAAAGAATGCAAAACTCAGAGAGTTAAATTTGGAAAACACGTTTTCGGTAGAATGTAAATGAAAGAAAGAAAGAAAGAGAAAAAAGAAAAATCAATAAACTAAATAAAAAAAACGTCTTCCTGTACGGTGAGGCATCAGGAAAATAAAACAAAATTGTTAAAAACATAATAAGAGTAAAATAACAAAAGAAATGTTGAAAACATTTTAAAAATGGACAAGGAAAATAGTTTCTCTGTTTGAAAATAAAAAGGAAGTCTTAAGATTGAGAAAAGCAAAGAAACGTGCAAAGCTTAAGAACATAATACAAGATATAAATCAAGGAACACAAAGAGAGAATTTTTTTAAAGAAAGTAATGGGTGAACAAAAACAACAAAAATAAATCGGTTGAAAAATTCGATTGGGCTTTTCGGCCTGTAAAACATCTAAATGTATAATGTCTCCCGAATTGTCGGAAATTGCCACATTTTTATGGGCAACTGTTTCAATCGATTCCAATAAAATAGAATCGATATTTATTTATCGTTTGTTCTTTATGCTTTTTAAGTGGGTTCAGGTTTATATTTTTGGTTTTAGATTCTTCGTAGCTGCAGGTAAAAAGGAAGGGGAAAATGATAATAGTTTTCTTTATCATGTTTATTTTTTCCCTTTTTACCCATTGGCAACGGACGCCAATTGTAAATATATAACCATCTGGGAATAAATAGTTTAATACGTAAGAAAATATGTGCTGTACGTGTACGCATGCGCATGTGTGTTCATGCGCCTGGGCATGATTTTGTTTTAGCTGGTGTATCAGACAGAGATATAGACATGAAAGAAAAGAAAGAGGAGAACTGAAAATAGCCATTATGATCATGAGAAGAAAAACAGACAAAATAAAAACGTGGAAATACAGAAATGGCTGAAAAGACAAAAGTGAAATAAAAAAGCAAAATTCAAAAAATAGGAAAAATGGAAATGAGAGAAAAGAAACGACAAGAATTATTGAAATGACAGAGATGCAGGCAGGCAGGCAGGCAGGCAGGAAGGAAGGAAGGAAGGAATGGATAATGGAAAATAATGTAAAGTAAAGAAATGGCTAAATAAAGAACGAAATAAAGATAAACTTAAGAAACAAAGAAAGGAAAAAGAAAACAATATCAAATAAAGAACAAAAAGGAAAGAAAATGTAAAGAATTAACTAAATAATGTAGAAAAGAACAATAATATAGAAATGAACGAATGAAAGAAAGAAGCAACTAAAGTGAAAAAAAAGAGAAAAAAGAATTAAAAAAAGAAATTAAAGAAGAAGTAAGTAAGATGTACAAAAACGCACAAAAGAGAAGAACAATTATGAGAGCATTTTTTATTCAGTTATAGACGAACAAGTGGAAGAATGAAGAGAAAGAATGATGAACGGAGGAAAGGGTTAAAGCATAGAAAACAGACACGGGGATGAAGTGAAGAAAACCAAAATAAAAAGTGAAAAAATGAAAAAATAAAAAAAATGAGTAAATCTTCAGGAAGGAGGTAAAAAATAACGAAACCTAGACGGATAAAACTGGATCAAATCGACGATCTAAAGGGTATAAATACTAACAGAAAATAGACTAAAACAAAAACTAAATGAATGACGAAATAAATATAGACATAAAGAAAGTAAATGAGAAAATATTCAAAGGATAAAATAAGGAGGGAAAGAATTAACGTCAAGATAGATAGATAGATAGATAGATAGATAGATAGATAGATAGATAGATAGATAGATAGATAGATTTGAACAGAGTGAGATAGATAGATAGATAGATAGATAGATAGATAGATAGATAGATAGATAGATAGATTGATAGATAGATAGATAGATAGATAGATAGATAGATAGATTTTAACAGAGATAGATAGATAGATAGATAGATAGATTTTAACAGAGATAGATAGATAGATAGATAGATTTGAACAGAGATAGATAGATAGATAGATAGATAGATTTGAACAGAGATAGATAGATAGATAGATAGATTTGAACAGAGTGAGATAGATAGATAGATTTGAACAGAGTGAGATAGATAGATAGATAGATTTGAACAGAGTGAGATAGATAGATTGATTTGAACAGAGTGAGATAGATAGATAGATTTGAGCAGAGATAGATAGATAGATAGATAGATAGATAGATAGATAGATTTGAACAGAGTGAGATAGAGAGTTAGATTTGAACAGAGTGAGATAGATAGATAGATTTGAACAGAGTGAGATAGGTAGATAGATGTGAACACTCTTGGATAGATAGGGAGATAAATTGATAATGATGTGATCTACATATATATATATATATATATATATATATATATATATATATATATAGAGAGAGAGAGAGAGAGAGAGAGAGAGAGATAGATAGATAGATAGATAGATAGATAGATAGATAGATAGATAGATAGATAGATAGATAGATGACAAAATAAAAGAAATAAAAAAATTAAATCTAGAACGAAAAAATGAAGGCACGAATGAAAAAGAGAATTAAATTTAAAAAGGCCGGACTATCTAAAGAAAAAAAGAAAGAAAGGAAGAAGAAAAAAGAAAGAACGAAAGAAAGAAAAGAAAAAGAAAGAAATAAACAAACAAACAAAAATATATACTTAACAGAAGAAATAACGAGGGAAAGAATAAACGATATACGGAAAAAGCCAATAAAAATAGATAAAAATAAGAAAGAAAAAATTCAATTTAAATCGAACAAACAAAGGAATGAAGGAATAAAAGAAAAAATAAAGAGAGAAAGAAGTTACATTTAGAAGGAACAAATGAGGGAAAGAAAAGAAGTAATAAATGAAATAAAAAGGAACGGAAGAACTAAGGGAAAAAAGAAAGAAAGAATGAAAAAAGAACAAAGAAAGGGAGAAAAAACAAATAAACAGAAGATATAAAGAGGAAAAGAAAGAATGATAGTATGAAAAGCTAATATACATAGAAAATAAAATAAAATGAAAGAATTCAATTACGAACAAATAAACAAAGGAAGGAAGTAAATTAAAAAGTAACGAATTAAAAAAGAAAAAAAAAACAAAATGAAGCAAAAAGAAAGAAAGAAACAATTAAAAGAAGAAATAAAGAGGGAAAGAATGAACGAAAGAGTAATATGAATTGATAAAGAGGGTGGGGGGAAAAGAAAGAAATACAGAAAAAAGAAAGAATTAAATTCATCACGAAATAATGAATGAACGAAAGAAAGAAATGACCGTTTAAAAACAAAAGAATTACCGATAGCATGAAAAAAGTAAGATAGATAGATAGATAGATAGATAGATAGATTTGAACAGAGATAGATAGATAGATAGATTTGAACAGAGTGAGATAGATAGATAGATAGATTTGAACAGAGTGCGATAGATAGATAGATAGATAGATAGATTTGAACAGAGTGAGATAGATAGATAGATTTGAACAGAGTGAGATAGATAGATAGATTTGAACAGAGTGACATAGATAGATTTGAACAGAGTTAGATAGATAGATTTGAACAGAGTGAAATAGATAGATTTGAACAGAATGAGATAGATAGATTTGAACAGAGTGAGATAGATAGATAGATAGATTTGAACAGAGTGGGATAGATAGATAGATTTGAACAGAGTGAGATAGATAGATAGATAGATTTGAACAGAGTGAGATAGATAGATTTGAACAGAGTTAGATAGATAGATTTGAACAGAGTGAAATAGATAGATTTGAACAGAGTGAGATAGATAGATAGATTTGAACAGAGTGAGATAGATAGATAGATAGATTTGAACAGAGTGGGATAGATAGATAGATTTGAACAGAGTGAGATAGATAGATAGATAGATTTGAACAGAGTGAGATAGATAGATTTGAACAGAGTTAGATAGATAGATTTGAACAGAGTGAAATAGATAGATTTGAACAGAATGAGATAGATAGATTTGAACAGAGTGAGATAGATAGATAGATTTGAACAGAGTGAGATAGATAGATAGATTTGAACAGAGTGAGATAGATAGATAGATTTGAACAGAGTGAGATAGATAGATTTGAACAGAGTTAGATAGATAGATTTGAACAGAGTGAAATAGATAGATTTGAACAGAATGAGATAGATAGATTTGAACAGAGTGAGATAGATAGATAGATAGATTTGAACAGAGTGCGATAGATAGATAGATAGATTTGAACAGAGTGAGATAGATAGATTTGAACAGAGTTAGATAGATAGATTTGAACAGAGTGAAATAGATAGATTTGAACAGAATGAGATAGATAGATTTGAACAGAGTGAGATAGATAGATAGATTTGAACAGAGTGAGATAGATAGATAGATTTGAACAGAGTGAGATAGATAGATAGATTTGAACAGAGTGAGATAGATAGATTTGAACAGAGTTAGATAGATAGATTTGAACAGAGTGAAATAGATAGATTTGAACAGAATGAGATAGATAGATTTGAACAGAGTGAGATAGATAGATAGATAGATTTGAACAGAGTGAGCTAGATAGATAGATATATTTGAACAGAGTGAGATAGATAGATAGATTTGAACAGAGTAAGATAGATAGATAGATTTGAACAGAGTGAGATAGATAGATTTGAACAGAGTTAGATAGATAGATTTGAACAGAGTGAAATAGATAGATTTGAACAGAATGAGATAGATAGATTTGAACAGAGTGAGATAGATAGATAGATAGATTTGAACAGAGTGAGATAGATAGATAGATTTGAACAGAGTGAGATAGATAGATAGATTTGAACAGAGTGAGATAGATAGATTTGAACAGAGTGAAATAGATAGATTTGAACAGAATGAGATAGATAGATTTGAACAGAGTGAGATAGATAGATAGATAGATTTAAACGGAGTGAGATAGATAGATAGATAGATTTGAACAGAGTGAGATAGATAGATAGATTTGAACAGAGTAAGATAGATAGATAGATTTGAACAGAGTGAGATAGATAGATTTGAACAGAGTTAGATAGATAGATTTGAACAGAGTGAAATAGATAGATTTGAACAGAATGAGATAGATAGATTTGAACAGAGTGAGATAGATAGATAGATTTGAACAGAGTGAGATAGATAGATAGATTTGAACAGAGTGAGATAGATAGATTTGAACAGAGTTAGATAGATAGATTTGAACAGAGTGAAATAGATAGATTTGAACAGAATGAGATAGATAGATTTGAACAGAGTGAGATAGATAGATAGATAGATTTGAACAGAGTGAGATAGATAGATAGATATATTTGAACAGAGTGAGATAGATAGATAGATTTGAACAGAGTAAGATAGATAGATAGATTTGAACAGAGTGAGATAGATAGATTTGAACAGAGTTAGATAGATAGATTTGAACAGAGTGAAATAGATAGATTTGAACAGAATGAGATAGATAGATTTGAACAGAGTGAGATAGATAGATAGATAGATTTGAACAGAATGAGATAGATAGATAGATTTGAACAGAGTGAGATAGATAGATAGATTTGAACAGAGTGAGATAGATAGATAGATTTGAACAGAGTGAGATAGATAGATAGATTTGAACAGAGTGAGATAGATAGATTTGAACAGAGTTAGATAGATAGATTTGAACAGAGTGAAATAGATAGATTTGAACAGAATGAGATAGATAGATTTGAACAGAGTGAGATAGATAGTTAGATAGATTTGAACAGAGTGAGATAGATAGATAGATAGATTTGAATAGAGTGAGATAGATAGATAGATTTGAACAGAGTGAGATAGATAGATTTGAACAGAGTTAGATAGATAGATTTGAACAGAGTGAAATAGATAGATTTGAACAGAATGAGATAGATAGATTTGAACAGAGTGAGATAGATAGATAGATATATTTGAACAGAGTGAGATAGATAGATAGATTTGAACAGAGTGGGATAGATAGATAGATTTGAACAGAGTGAGATAGATAGATAGATAAATAGATAGATAGATAGATAGATAGATAGATAGATAGATAACAGAAATAGAAAAAAAATAAAGCACGAACGAACAAATAAACGAAAGAACAAACGAAACACACTACATTATTTACATTATTCGGACTATTGTCCTCATCTTTGTCGTCATATTTATTACAACGTTTCGGCCGTTGTGCGCCCCGGCCTTCTTCAGGTGGTTGGAATGTCGAACTGAACCCTTTATTTCGCTCACTGGGGTAGACTGTTTTAGTTCCACGTGCCATGTTTAATGGATGTCAGTTATCAGTTATCTTCTGTGGAACTAGAACAGTCTACCGCAGTGAGCGAAATAAAGGGTTCAGTTCGACATTCCAACCACCAGCTGAAGAAGGCCGGAGCGTACAACGGCCGAAACGTTGTAATCAATATGGCGACAAAGATGAGGACAATAGTCCGAATAATGTAAATAATGTACATAATACCTCATCTCAGAAATATAGACAGATATTGAAACACACTAGTAGAATGAAAGCGGAAATGGGCGGTAATAATAAAAAATGTTGCCGAATTTTTAAAGAAGTGGCAGCCAAAATTATCTGAATTTCTATGGGGTAATGTTATCCCAGATGATTACGATAGAGTTATAATTTCCATATATAGTCTGTGTCCATTTTTTGTACCCAAAATTAGCGACGTTACGGTAAATAACAGTGAAATAAAACGAAACAAGAAGAGAGCGAAGAGAATGAGAAATTATAAAAGAACATTTAGAACGCAAGGTTTGTTGTAAATCTGATTGTGTCGCCCTGACGATGATGGAATATCTTTTATCTAAGTTCCGATATAAGACTTCAAATCATACGGAAACGGGTAGGGCGCTTCGACGTGATGTCATTGTGATTTTCTAATCGTAGATTAGATGTGGAACAAGGCCGAAAGTATGATACACCCAGTGAGGATCCAACTAACTACTTAGTCGTAATTTTTCTAGCAAGACAAGCTTGCTAATTACTGTGCCAATCGATATGGTGTACGGGTTAGCAAGTTTGATTCATTAGATCAATTACGACTGAGTAGTAAGCTAACTGGGCGCGCCGTCCATTCAGCATTTTGCCACATCTAAGCTGTGGTTACTTTCGTAAGCGTAACATTGAAGCACAAGGCCGAAAGTGTGGAGAACCTATTTGGTATCGATCCCACTACTCAATCGTAACTGATCTAGCAAAACAAGTTTTTTAACCATTACACCACGTGGTGGTGCACATGATTTTCTAAGCGTAGCTTATATCTGGCACAAGACCGAATGCATGAGGCACTCAGTGACGATCGAGCTCCCTCGTCATTTGTAACTGATCTAGCGAGACAAGTTTGCTATTACACCACGTCGAAGGTCCCAACCACATCTAAGATATATGGTGTCACAAGGCCGAAAGAAGTGCTCAACCGCATCTCAGCTATACTTAGTAAATCATGCGAAAACGGGCAGTAATCTTGTGTCAGTAGGTCAAGTGATACTCTTAGCTGAGGAGTAGAGCCGAGTTCGAATTCCAGTCGAATCCGTTACATTCACTTACATGCTAACACCCTTGGGAAAGGTTTGAATCCTCTTCTTCTCCCTCCAACTATGGGTAAATAGCAGGACAGACTGGGTTCTATAGCCTTGGATGGCAACTGGTCTAGCAGAAGGTCAACTCTGAATTCAAAACCATTCGGCGTCTGCACCGGCATCCGGCGGCCTCTTGGTTACTCCTGCCTCTGCGTCTGTGGAAATTCTGCGGCAAGTAAGAGCATATTCCTCCCTCCACTGGGATAGCACGCGAGGTGTGGAGACCGCGTGTGAAGTTCAAACTCCCTTGTTACTCCGTTTCAAGAATTCGCCGCCGTTGGAATCGGGAATGGCTGTCGCTCGTTTCAGCTTTGGCGACGGATCGCCGTGCATGGTCGGCCTTCGTTCCGGACGCAGTGAATTCGTTGGAAGGAGCCGGCTTAACCGATCCAGGCTGAATGCCGCAACATACATACATACATACATACATACATACATACATACATACATACATACTCTTAGCTGCCCTGTCTCAGTGGATTCAACAGGGGAGAAAACCACGCATTTTTTGAGGATTGTTGCTTGGATACGTTCAATATCCGGTCTCTGTTTTTTTTTCCTGTTTTTCTTTTTTCATCTCCGTTATTTATCGAACAAAATCTGCATTATTGCTATCTCTCTGGAAAGAAGTAACCTGATAAAATTTTCTGTCGGTGATTTAATATCATGATGCAGCTTTGGGGTCTCAAAAGAAGAATATCCAATAAACCTCTAGAATCCATAGACTACGTGCAACGAGGTTTTTAATATGTCCGAATTATTGAACAGAAGAAATATCATTAATTATATTAACGTCATAAATCTTCGTTATTCTTATCAAAATATCTTTTCTCTCGCGTGCTCTTGGGTCGTCTTAAGTTTTTTTGCAAATGACAGTAACCTTCAGGTAATTTAGGAATGAACTCATTATTAAATGTGCATATATTGATATCATTCTGCTGTCGATATTTAAGATATATTTTCTTGTGCTTTTATTTTTACTACTGCTCAATCAATATATGTCTGTATTTCTGAGATGAGGTACACTATTTTCATTATTCGGACTATTGTCCTCATCTTCGTTGCCATATTTATCACAACGTTTCGGTCGTTGTCCTCTCCGGCCTTCAAGTGGTTGGAATGTCGAACTGAACTCTTCATTTCGCTCGCTGGGGTAGACTGTTCTAGTTCCACGTGCTATGTCTAATGGATGTCAGTTATCTCTTGTTAATTCACCTCTCCAAGTTCTCACAATTCTCCTGGTCCTGTCACTGGATCTAACCATCGCCTTTATCTACTGTGCCATGTGCCCTTAAGGACATCTGCATATGAATTTCTAGGACTTATAAAGCTAAGGGCTTCAGCAACCATTTTTATCAGGGCTCATGTTGAAATTTTTACTGTTATCATTGCATTACTCAGGCCTTCCTTATTATGGTTCCCATATTGTATTCATTTCTATGCTAGGTCAGCTCAGGAGATTTTTATGGCCTAGCATATGTGCTGGTTCTTTGTTCGTTGTGATAAATATGGAAACAAAGATGAGAACAATAGTATAATGTAAATAGTGCTCAGTCAATCCTAGACATTTACACTCCGCCTTAGTATGAATAGCATACATATAAATACATATAAATACATATAAATATATATAATACGTGCAATACACAGAAATACATATATTACATATAATACATATAAATACACAATTTGATTTTATCAAGAATCTCGAGATATATAGCAGGAGCAGCAAACCAGATGTGGCAGCAATATTCAAAGCAAGGGCGAATGATAGACTTATAAATATATGAGATAGATTCTAGAGAGTATAATTGTCTAACCCGACATTGTGAATATACTTTTTTTTGCTGCAGACCTAGCATTTTATTCACTATATGAGATAATTTCTTTCTTTCATAATTAATTAATTAAAAAAATAAAGAAACAAATAAAATGAATGAATGAAATAAAGTAAAAAGAAATTTAAGAAAGAAAGTAAAAAAAAAGAAAAAGAGAGAAAGAAGAAAGAAAGAAGGAAAAAGAAAGAAAGAAAGAAAGAAAGAGAACTGACAAAAAAAAGAGAAACGACAGAAAGAAAAGTGATGATGGACGAGGTGGTAGATTTCGACTGTAATGAAATAACTGGTTGGCCATTACATCATTTGGTTTTGTGTGTCAATATTTTGCTTCATGTTTGAGACACGTGGCAGTAACCCAGTGGAATAAAGAGATGGTTCATCAAACTGGTTGACGATAATTATGAAATCGGGTAATACACACTCGGATACACATATAACACTTCCCATATAATTACATTTCTGGCACCTCGAGGTGGTGCAATGGTTAGCAATCTTGTCTCGCTCGGACAGTTGCGACTGAGTAGCGAGATCGATCCTCAATGAGGTGCCCCATACTTTCGACCTTGTGACACATCCGGGCTACGCTTGGAAAATCATTTGGGCACCTCGACATGGTGTAATGGTTAGAAATCTTGTCTTGCTAGAACAATTACGACTGGGTAGTGAGTTCGATCCTCGCTGGGTGCCCCATAATTTCGGCCTTGTGCCACGTCTAAGCTGGGCTTAGAAAATCACTATAAGTACATTTCCGAGTTTCCTTTTATTCAGATGTCTCCAATTGGTAATTCGCCCGCCCCAATATTCTGATTTCTAAAAATTGATGTTTGATACTTTTTCCTTGATTTCTTTTACTGATTGTCAAGGAGTTCCAGGAATTGTCTTTCGGGATTTTGCATCAACACAGCGTGGAAAATCTTTTAATAATTCATTTAATTTCTGAACACCGTTTTTGGCTAATTCTTACGCATCAAGGAATTTTGTTTTATGTTAGTACACTCCTCAGTTAAACTTTGGTAAC
>OZ038515.1:9113449-9128449 GCA_964036315.1 Acanthosepion esculentum
AACTAAAGAGCCAGGCGCACCTACCAAGGTTTCACCTACGCGGATCGTCAGGGAATATTGAGCACGTTACTTACTTATTTTACTTACTCGTATCAGGATTTTTTTTCTTTGAACTCTGAACTTGGATGTTTGACGATTGTCTTCGATTGACGTACATGTTCTCTGTTCTTTCTTTTTTGTACCTTTTTTTTCTCTTTGGTAGTGTATTGTTATATGATTATTAGTAATATATATATATATATATATATATATATATATATATATATATATATATATATATATATATATATATATATACGAGGATCATTCAATAAATAAGGTGAATTTTCTCAGTATAAGGACTTCTAATAAGGATAGAAGCTTACTTTTTTTTTTCAATGTAGTCTCCCATCACTGTCACACACTTTTCCCATTTGTGCACAAGGTTCCGTATTCCCTCAGCGTAAAAATCTTTGGGCTGATGTCTCAGCCAGTCACACACGACACTTTTGACTTCATCGTCATTTTTAAACTTCGTGCCTCTCGTGAACGCTTTCAAGGGGCCAAACAGGTGAAAGTCTGAAGGGGCAAGGTCTGGGCTGTCTTCATCCTCAACACTGCTCCGTCCTTCTTCAAACAATTTAGCCCACTTGTAGACATTTTTTGGCTGAAAACATGTGGCACCATACACAGTTGACATTCTCCTATAAATTTGAACTGGTTTGCACCCTTCAGCAACCAAAAACTTGATAACTGACCGCTGTTCAATCAATTTTTTTTTTAATCTGCAAAAGAATTTAAATCCATGTGAAAAAGAAGTAGAACAAAAAATAAATAAAAAAGAGTTAGCTTCTATCTGTATTAGAAATCGTTATACCGAAACTTATTTATTGAATGAATCTCGTATATATATATATATATATATATATATATATATGGACCTCTAATATTAGCTCTCTCGATATATGTCTATATATATATATATATATGTATATATATATATATATATATATTGACCACTAATATTACCTCTCTCTCTCTCGACATATATATATATATACATATATATATATATATATATATATATATATATATATATATATATATATATATATATATATTAACCACTATGTCATTTTCATGTAGAAATTTTCATTTTGAATATATTTCCTGTGTGTAGGTAAATCTGTACGTTGTGTATTCAACATCTACGTATATATTTCTAAAGATTTAATAAATTTATTTTTAATCCATTGTTGTGACTTCAAACCTCATTATAGTGCACAATCGTATTTAAAACAGGTCTCCCACTTTTAATTTAAACGATATGCATTACGTCTATTGGTCTGCGGCACCCTTTGTGGGAGAAACCACACATTTTTACGGTGTCCTTTACCGTTCTGACAACGAAGAGCGCCAGAGGACAGCAGGGGCACATTTTTACGTTTAATGGAGGCACACTTCCTGACTGAGATATATATCGCCAAAGATATTAGAAACGTAAACAATTTCTAAAGATATAATACATTTATTCTTAATCCGACAGCTTTATTGCATCAAACGTATTTTTAGTGTATACTCAAATATGAAATAAAAGTCACATTTTTTGTTAATTTAAACAGTGTATATTACGTCTATCGAACATTTTATCCGAGAAATCCTAATAATAATATATGTGCTTTCCGGCAGAGAACCAACCTGCATCCATTGCAACCTGCTTTCCTTAATATGAAATATATAGACTAGCTAAAATATGAATCTCTACGTAGCCGCGTGTGAGACTGCAGTATATTCTCGCAGGCCGATAGAGTTAATACACATTAAAAGTAAAATTTAAAGTGGTGCGACTACTTCAAATAACAAGATATACTATAAAATCTAATATATATATATATATATATATATATATATATATATATATATATATATATATATATATATATATATATATTTGAAATTATTAGGAGAATTTGATAATTATATTTAAGGGATTCATCGAGTTTGAAACCTCTACAGAATGCAGAAAGCATTCAAATTGCAGAAAGCATTCAAATAATTTCAAATGTACATCATTGCTTGAACCGGCTTCTAATGCTCTAGAGTGAGCGGCTTGGTGATAGTAGTCGTGGCTCCGGGAGACACCGTCCTATGGTTAAATTGAATCTCAGTAGAGTTCCACCAAGGAATTTGTGCGGGAGCGGCGCTATATTGAGTCTAATTTGCTACTTCGTCACCGAAGCCCGTTGGAACAGTTGGTATGGTGTTTGCTTGACGCCCTAACTGTCAGGGTTTCAATTCTCGGTAGTGGATGCGCACTGCTGATGAGTCCCAAATATAGGACGAAACGGCCGTCCAGTGCTTTCTGCATTCTGTAGAGGTTTCAGACTCGAAGAATCCCTTAAAAATATATATATATATATATATATATATATATATATATATATATATATATATATATATATATATATATATATATATATATATAACACCTACGAGCGCTTCTAGCGGGTAGAATGGAGATCAATGTGTTTTAGTGGACTCAGCAGTTTTCAATCAGCTTGCTCAATCGTCTTCAAGAAGTGAGAGCAAGATCTAAAAGGTCAGCTAATTTAACAGTGATCTCATCCCACAATCCTTATTCTTGCTCCATATTCGGCCTCCTTTGTAAATCATTAGCGGGCTTTAAGTGCCACATAAGATTATAGCACAAAACTTCATAACTGAATCAATTAAACTCTCAGATCCTCATAGTGGAAACTGACGAGAGAGTCCATTATATATATATATATATATATATATATATATATATATATATATGATAGAAATTGTAAGGATGATTTGATAATTATAATTATTCAGTTCGAGCGGCTTGGTGAGAGTAGTCGTGGCTCCGGGGTGCACAGTCCTATGGTTACAGAGAACTTCAGTTGAAATCCACCACGGAAGATGTGAGCGAACGGCGCTATATTGAGTCTGATATGCTATCTCTTCGTCACCGAGGCCCGTTGGAACAGTTGGTATGGTGTTTGCTTGACAACCTAACTGTCAGGGTTTGAATTCTCGGTAGTAGATGCGCACGGCTGATGAGTCCTAAATATAGGATGAAACGGCCGTCTAGTGCTTTCTGCATTCTGTTGAGGTTTCTTTCAGACTCAACGAATTACTTAATTATATATATATATATATATATAATCACCATGTCTCTTTCGATTTACGACTGACATGCTAGATTTCCTGCAGTAGAATGCTGTTGCTTTTTGCAAAAGACAAACTGCTGACTAAAGCTATAGGACCCACTCTGTGATAATATCAACCAATAGCTTGTAGGATAAGAAGTGCATGCATGCTTTTCCCAAAGGTATTTGGACGTAAGAGAATGTACTTAACCCGACTGAACTTTCCTTCTGTTCAAAAGCCCGGTTAGAAATTTAAACCGAGCTATAGGCAAGCCAACCTACTACTATTAAAGAGAAAAATAAAATAAATAAATAAATAAATAGATAATTACTAAACAAAATTTTAATTTTTTTAAAAAAGCAAACTTTGGAATTCCAATCTTAAACAGGAAATGACGGATACACTTCTCTATGAAGACCGGAAGGAGCGTGAATCGAGAGATAGTGTAATTTTTGTTTTTTTTTAAAAATATTGCATATTCTTATTAATCTATCGGCTGCGTCGACACTTTATCTTTTCTTTGCTTCATGTTGTGGAATCTTGTGATTTTCAACAATAATGTTAGGTTTGGTGAAAATGCCGGAAGTTAAAACGATCCTAATCTTATCATTAGAAGAGAATAATTCGTTATTTTTTTTGACTAGACATGTCCCGTAAAAAGTAATGAAAAATGGTATTTCGTTATCTTTCTTCTGGTCGGATCCTTTCCGAGATTTCCAAATTGGCCTCAGATATGCTGCCAATCTTTCCCACTGTCAATAGGCGATTTTATTTGATTGCACCATGAAATCTTTCAATATTTTTGGGTAAAGGTTCTGCTTCTGTGAGGCTTTCAAGAAAATGACTCACTTTCACTAAATCCCCAGAAACTATACCTCGATGCCTTCTAAATCGTTCTAATCGATACAATCGAACTATGGCCAAGTTCCAAGTTAAACTTGATATATAATTAGGGGTCAATGTGATACTCTCTCAAAATGGGACGCCACCTACTCGTAATACGATGATAGAGTTTCAGTCTGCTAATGTTAAGTAATTTTTTTCTAATAGGTACTAAGACCGGGCATTTAGTATTCCGAGAAGATTATATATATATATATATATATATATATATATATATATATATATATATATATATATATATATAATAATGATGAAGAAAAGGGAAAACTTATCTTGGCGGCGCGTTTCGTCCTTTGATGAATTTTAGATAATCTACTAAGATAATTTTTTTCCTGTTGTCTTCATTCACATTGTCCTTTTACAGATATATTTTAGTTATATCTGATACATTTATATATCTCATTCTGTCCATGTCTATCTATCTATCTCTTTAAGTCTATTTCTATATTATTCTACTGATATCTATCTAATCTATCTATCTAGCTTTATCTGTTTCTCTATGTCTCTTTCTATATCATTCTACTCAGAGCTGTCTATCTATCTGTCTATCTATGCACATGCCTATCGAAAGGGTGTTTCATTAAGACGGATGGAAGTCAGCAGTAAATCAGTGTTATTTGTGAAATTCTATTCATTTCTCTATGGGATCATGTTGTTTAAATCATGGCAGTTTTGTGTGAAAAATTATTTCACCCAAATGTACGCCAAATCTGAAAGAAAAATGAAATCAAATCATTACACGCTTAAACTTAATTCACATATATAATCGGCCCAAGTTATTGGATCCACCTTTATTTCTCTATGTCTATCTATATTATTGTACTCATGTCTCTCCCTCTCTCTTTATCTCTGTCTCTCTTTTTCTACATATATATATATATATATATATCTATATATATATATGTATATATATATATATATATATATATATATATATATATATATATATATCATAACCATTATGTCTCTATAACCATTATTTCTGTATGTCTATCTATATTATTCTACTCAAGTCTCCCATTCTCTATATCTGTTTCTCTCTTTTTCTACACACACACACACACACATATATATATATATATATATATATATATATATATATATATATATATATATATATATATATATATATATCATAACCATTATGTCTCTATAACCATTATTTCTCTATGTCTATCTATATTATTCTACTCATATCTCTCCCTCTCTCTCTAACTTTCTCTCTCTCTCTCTCTCTCTCTCTCTATATATATATATATATATATATATATATATATATCCATTTGAATCAGTCATACATATGCCCAAGTTATTGGATCACTCTTTATTTCTCTATGTCTCTATCTATATTATTCTATTCATCTCTCTCCCTCTCTCTCCCTTTCTACATATATACATACCTACCTACATACATACACACACACACATATATATACACACACACACACACACATATATATCCATTTGCATCAGTCATACCTATGCCCAAGTTATTGGATCACTTTTTATTTATCTCTGTCTATCCATATTATTCTACTCATATCTCTCCCTCTTTTTCTCTCTCTCCCTCTCTCTCTATATATACATACATACACACACAAACACACACACACATATATATATATATATATATATGTATATATATATATATATATATATTTGCATCAGCCATTCTGCTCCTATTTTCTGTGTAACAATCCATCATTCTGTCCGTATCTATCGTTCTCTCTCTCTCTTCATATACCTATGCACCTGTAGATAAGTTCTTTCATCCATGCATGTATCCATTCATGTTACCATAGGCTTAAAGATGCCACTCCCACAAGTGTATTCTACAATTAGAAAGTCATAATTCGAGGCATTTACTTCTATTATTTGTTCAGTGCTAATCTAATTTAAAACCAATTTAATAATAGCCTCACCGTTTGCAACCGTTTTCCCTGCGCTCGTCAGTAAGATTTGTAATTAAATTAAAGCTAGATCCATTTTGCTGATATTGTAGCGGGCGAAAAGACCATTAAAGAATAGGATTCTTTTAGAACGCCAGGCATCTGCTTTTCGTATGCAACGAGCGTGTTAGTTTTAATCCCGACTGGGAAATGCTGCGATATATAGATATTTTCACTGGGAAATTGGACTTGTGGAAAAAAGAAAGAAATTTACGCAAGGACGAAGTGTCTGAGGGTTAAGCAAGAAAGATAGTTGTAAGGATAAAATGGCCGGTGGCTTGCAGGTAATTCCCTGGTGAGAAGAAAACTGATTAACGTACTTAAGAGCCTCCATACTGTATTTCTTCTTCTCCAATGATAAAGGCATGTTCTGAAAATAAAATCGAATTCCTGGAGTCGAAACACAAGCCGAACACACGTAACAAACGTTACAATTATTTGTCAAAAGCCAATTCAAAATTTTTAATCGCGTCAGAACTTAAGACGATAAGAATTCTTTTATTCTACGGGGAACAAATACAGGTTTTTATGACTGAACACGATGCAATGTTTATTTTTGCCACTTATCCTTAAACTGAAATATTAAGATACAACAACTTGCCTGGGCTAAAATGATTATACGATATGTACATCATTACTTAGGAAAATAAAGAAGTGTTTTTTTGTGCATCGCTGTGAAGTCAAAAGAGGAAATGACTTTGATATATCTGTAAGCTTGTTTACTTTACGACTTATCATTTTTGCTTTAATTAATATCGAATTCTAGTATTTCATGTAAAAACAATTAATCAAAAGATAGGTACATTCAGGTGCGGTGTACACTAAAATCTAATAGTAAACTTAAGTTCGGTTTATACTAGAGACGAAAAGGTAGATATTAGTAAAGTTTAAAGTCTACAAGTGTGTGAGTGCGCGGGGATCTTATCGCTTGCAGAGGACGCAGTTGCCAAATCTAAGTCCTGCATTCAGAGCAAAAAAAAAAAAAAAAAAAACCTAAGCGAATTATTTGATTGATTGTTCTATGTTTCACAGCTTATCATCCTTTTGCAGTTTAATTAAAGCTAGACAATATTATTAAATTAAGAATATTGTACAGTGATGCCAGATACATTTGTGAAGGTAATAATTTACCGATATAAGTCTTACTAATAAACCTATAGCTGGGGGCAGATGAGTTGGATTCCTATCTTTACCTAGCGTATTTGCGCGTAAGTCGTTATAACGAACCCAACCGGAATTGAAATTTGGTTCTTTGATTTCCAATTCTAAACCATATCCATGAAAACATAGACATCATATGGTATTCCTATGCAGTAAGCTACTTTTCTCGATGTTGCTTAACATTGTTGATAGAACGAGACCCAAAGTTCCTACGTGATATCGCTGTAAACCACAAGCGAAGGAGAGAGAAAACTAAACGAAGCCATTTACGATATTTGACTTCCTCAAGCAGAGGTTTTGCAAACAGGAATCTTATATAGTCACATGAAGTTTTCTAAACACGAAAGTGAGTTATAAACTCTCGAAGTACAAAAGGATCACATAATAATAAGCATGGAATCTGTGAAGAAGGCGAGAGAAACAGAGTTAAAATAGAAATTTATAGCAAAATAATACGAAACAGAAAAATCTTATTTTCATTATTTACATTATTCGGATTTCAAAACGAGCGCGAACGTGTCTTGCCTCGAAAGTAATGACAAAAAGAAACATGGCCGCTATTGATGACGTAATTTATGCGCGCCTATCTCGTCCAAATCGAGATGATATTTGCACACATGCAAATTCTGGTCGTATCAGTCTGGCATAAAAAACGAGGTGCCAGCAGCACGATTGAGGCCGGGAGTCATTCGTCGGACTTCGTGCAAGAGTTGTAGGTACGAATTGACAGACAGACAGACAGACAAGACGCGGCTGGGTTGGTGTCTGTTTCACGACTGCCCGGTGAAACGGTCAAGAAAGGGAGTCACGCAATCCATTTTCTTTGAGGCGACCTACGACGAAGGAAGAATAGCTGGTCTGCCGGCGAACGACGCACTGCACTTTCTGACCCACCTCTCATCACCACTTTTTCCACTTTTTGTTTAATACAGGCATTAAATAACCAATTGAGTTTGATATGCCGTAAAACAAAAGAAACCAAAACAAACTTATGGATAATAGGCCAACATCATCAGCGCGCAACCTATGGCTTATGTAGCAAGTAGAATTTTACAATTTGAATTTCCCAGAAGCATACGGCTTTGAATTGAGATTAATCCTTCTCCTAGACCGGTTACCAAACAAGGCTAGATAATCTAGACCTGGCGCAGAGAATTGATGGAAGTATATCTTTGCCAAGATTATTTGTCTAAAAGTAAAGGCACCGACCATCGTTAGCGTTTTAACTCGATGCCGATAACTGTTACATATTGATTTTTGTTCTGTTAAGTGATATAATGATTGCATATATGTCATAAACACACTCCAGCAAATTGCATAATTCTCTAATAGGAAATTGTATATGGCCACATCAGTAGACACCTGGTCTTCTCGTCGATTAGAAACCGCCTTCCAAGTTTCGAATCCACTGAATGCAGAGCTCTAATACGGGAACTATATCGGTCCACAAAATATGACATATCAGACAAGGAACTCAATACAGGAACATTTCCAGGGGCAAATGAGAGACCCAGTCTATTTAATATTATCCATTACAACGCCTTGTACATTTACACACAACTATGAGAAGAGATGGGCACCGATTCTTTAATTTTTCTCTACCTCATCCAAAATTGCATCAACTAATAAAAGGCCTTTATACTGATGATGAGGGGTATTCATAAGTGGGATTATTATCTTTGACAGAAAATCAACGATCCCTGCCAAGTATTACAAAAGATAGAATTCATGGTATACATTTCCAAAATAGAAATAGTTACCTGGAATTTGAATGAAAGCAATGATGGGACATAACCTAAATCCATAATAAAATTTCAGGATTTGGAATTACCAAATATTACTATTAATGTTATTATACTGGGAAAGGTATGAATCCTCTTCTTCTCCCCCCCCCCAGCTATGGGTAAATAGCAGGACAGACCGGGTTCTATAGGCTTGGATGGCAACTGGTCTACCCCAGAAAGAAATGGTAATCTACTACGGCAAGAAATCTGACCTTGTCAGTTATGTATCGGAGTATACATGATCGCCAAAGCGTGTATCACGTATGGCCCATAATTGAATGACTGAAATATTAATCATCTCTAATAACTCTGTGAATGGATCTGTGAAAAGAAATTGAGTATAAGAGTTAAGGACATTGAATAGAAAATAGGCTGTGCTAGGGTTAGTTTCACCCAATACCACACATGGCTACAAAACCAAGACATTAACCTACAATCTAGAGTTATGTTCTTAAAATAGCCTCGTCAAATCAAAATGGCCATAGAAATGTCATGCACGGCGCCAAAAACATTCAGTAATATCTAAATAGGCAGCAGTAAAGAACGCACTCTAATAGCAATAGTTATAAATGGTTCATCTGACCGAGGAGGAGTGGGAAATGGATGATAGGCGAATTTCTCTACTCCTATTGAGAAAAAAAAATCGAATTTTAAATTTCAGTGTTTAGGCGGGGAGGTTAGAACTATAGAGTTGATTTAAACATTAGAAGGAACCGGAGACCCAATCTTAAGCCAGGAATAAGCCTCTATTCCTGTACAAAAAAACATGGGAGGAGTGTGAACCAGACGATAGCCGAACCCATCTACTCCTAGTGAAAAGATAAATAAATAGTAAATAAAATGTCAGAGTTTAGACGGAGATATCTGAATACAGAGTTGAAGCAGACATAAGAAAGAACCGGAAACCCAATATTTAACAGGGAATGAGGGATAAATCTTTAGTCCTGTTCAAAATATATGTAAGGAGTGTGAACCGGGCTACATGCGAATCTATCTACTCCTATTGAGAAAAAGAACTCTATAAAATATCAGTGTTTACTCGAAAAAGTTAGAAATATAGAGTTGAAGTAGACTTTAGAATGATACGGAAATGAAGCTTAATCAGGAAACAAGGGATAAACCTCTACTTCCGCTTAAACCACCAGGCTGGAGTCTGAACCGTAGGATAGGCGAAACTAACTACCCCTATCGCACTAATAAGTGTTCTACTGAAAAAAAATATTTCAATACACTTCTCGAATATTTTTTAGTTTTTCTAATTTGTTTTTATTATTATTTTTTAAGAGCAGTAATTATTACGAAAATCCTCAATGAGATAAACATCGATTATCTCAAAGTGTTTTTTTAAGATGTCATGTGAAATCTTGAGAGCTCAGCGAACTCCTACATGCATTTCGTGGAATTTGACCTCAACGTTCTCGTCGTTTCAACTATTCGATATTACATTCGTTCTCAAGTGGAAATTGTTATAAAGTTAATTCTTTGTTCTTGTGTAATTTTTGTGGGGAAGGGGGTATTGTCTTATTCATTTCTTCCAAACGAAGTAATTGGAACTAACGAAGTTAATTGAATTCTGCTCAAAGAGTAAACATAATTTGGAATTGGCCGTTACACAAAACCCCGAACAATTTTTGATGCAATTGAATTTGCTTTGCCGTTATACTTTTTAAATTTACTGTTCTATTTTAAATCTTTTTATGTTATTTTTCTAGATATTTTTTTTTCAAATATCTTTTTTTTTCTGGCTAACATTCTGGTTAATTTACGCTTTTAGATTCTTTTAGCTTTTGGAGACGCAAACTAAGTCTCAGTCTTTTATTACTTTTATTACCTGCAGTATTTTTTGTGGGTGGGTGTGAATTTTTAATTTGAAATTTTTTTTTCTAAAATGAAATTATTTTTCTTTATATTCTTTTGTTTTTCTTTCTTTCACATTTTTTTTTCAATTTGCGCCAAATAATCCAGACATATTTTTTACAATTTCTTTTATTTTTATAGCTTTTACCGTCATTGTATGTTTTCTATTTTTTGTCAGTTTTCTCAAAATATCCGTGGCATTTTTTTTTTTCAACTTCATTTTATTTTATGCAATTTTCGATGATATCGTGCATTTTATATTGCATTTTTACGTTATATTTTCCTTTAATTCTTTCTTCTTTGTTTCTTTGCTTTTTTGTAAATCTGTCCATTTCTTTCTTTTTTTCTGTTACTTTTTCTTTTCTGTTACTTTTTTCTTTTCTGTTACTTTTTTCTTTTTCTGTTACTTTTTTCTTTTCTGTTACTTTTTTCTTTTTCTGTTACTTTTTTCTTTTCTGTTACTTTTTTCTTTTCTGTTACTTTTTTCTTTTTCTGTTACTTTTTTCTTTTCTGTTACTTTTTTCTTTTCTGTTACTTTTTTCTTTTTCTGTTACTTTTGTATTGATTTTCTTTGTTTGCTTTATATTTCAAATTATGACCAATATATTCTCCTTTTATTTACTTTCTTTCCTAGTTGCGAAATATATTTTTGTTATTTCTTTCTTTTCGCATTCCATGTGGATGTATTTTTTTCTTTTCTATTTTCCTTTTTTAATTTTTGGATGTGATTAATATGTTTTCTTTCATTCTTTCACTGTCCGTTGGTTTTTCTTTCTTTTTTTCTAACTTCTATATATATTTTTCTTTCTTTTTTGTCTATCTGCTGTACAATGAAAATATATTTTCTTCGGAAACTTTAATTATGTTATAGATGTAACTATTTCCAATCTGCCCTTGTAAGTTTTTCATTCATTCATTCTTTCTTTCCTACCTTTATTCCTTCTTTCTTTCATTCAATCTTTTTTATTTTTCTCTTTATTTTCACTATTTCTTTTTCTGCTATACTGTTGTAACTCTGTTTTATTCCCTTTCATTATTTCCCTCGCATTTGCATTTGCGCTTTTTAGATATTATCAATGCATTTTCTTTCCTTCTATCTTTCTGTCTATCTTTCCTTCTATCTTTCTGTCTATCTTTCCTTATTTTTCTTTCGTGCTTTCCTATTACTTCCTCTCTTACTTTATTTTCTGTCGTATGATGAATATTTATTTTCTTCCGTTTCTTTATTTTCTTTCTAGTTGTGTTTTTTAGACATTATTAAAAGATTTTTCTTTCCTCCTTATTTTCATTATTTCCTCCTTATTTTCATTCTTTCCTCCTTATTTTCTTTCTTTCCATTTTATATTCTTTCTTTTTTTGTTATACTTTTTTAAAATTTTTTATGTATTTCGCTCGATAATGCCAATAAATTTTCCTTCCTTCTCTCTTTCTTTCCCTCTTTCTTTCCCTCTTTCTTTCCTTTCTTTATTTCTATCCTCCTTACCATCCCTCTTTCCTGCTTCTGCTAAATGCTGAAAAAGGATTTACTTACGTTCCATTATTTCCTATATATTTGAGTTTATTAGATAGATTGAACCTTCTACTAAATTCGCATCATCAACAGAAGCAAATGACACATATCTTTTCCTTCTTTCTTTCTTTCTTTCTTTACTTATTTATTTATCTTACTCTTACTTTCTTCCATCCTTGTTTTTTCTCTCGCTCTCTTTTTTTCTGCTATTCGTTGAAAATGTATTTTCTTCGGTTGCATAATTTCCTATATACTTGAGGTTTTTGATATTATCAATGAATTTCTTTTTTTCTTTCTTACTTTCTTTCCTTCTTTTTGATTTTTCTCTCATTCTTTCATTTTTTTCTTTCTTTCTTACTTTATCTCTTTCTTATTTTCGCTGAATGTATTTTCTTCGATTTCTTTATTTTCTATATTTAATAACTTTTTGATTTGATCAAATCGTTTCTTTCTTTCTGAATTTATTTCCTCAAGTGAATGTACTTTTCACGTCTCTTATCCATAATATTTCATTCGTTCTTTCTTCATTTTACTTTACAAAGGCATTTTACCCCTTCTACTTCCAGATTTAAATTTTCATCATTTTTTTTCTTTGAATTTATTTCAGGAATTTTCTACTTAGAATTCATTAGTATACGAGAATACGGGAATATATTTTTGATTATTTTCTTGTCATTTATTTGATTCTGTCTATATTTTTTTCTGAGGTTAACATTCGTTTTGCAATTTTTCTTTGCTTTTTATCCACAGCCGTTTATTTTCACATGAAATAAATTTAAAAGCCTTATTTTCGTACTTTAGGCCTCTATTTCCGTACTGCTTTCTTTCAATCATTTCTTCCATCTTCACATTTATTCTCTTTATGAATATCCTATTTTCTGAAACTCTTTACCACACTCCCATCTAATATGAATGGTTATTTTAAATCATTTAGCGTTCAAACATTCATTCAACTTTCTAGCATGAGAAACACTATGGCATTTTTCCGATAAGTCTACGAAATGTCTGCCAAACAAACAAAATCAAGACATATGTAATAACAAGCTGATGTTTTATCCACTAAAATTCACCAATTACAAGTCTTGAGAGTCACTCAAGTTAGTCTTACTTTTAAAATTGCTATGATGCATGTTGGGATATTATGGCGATTAGTTGAATAGGTAAAGATTTACTTTTGTTTTAAAGACGTTAAGATATATTATGAATAATCATAAGTGGTCTCTTCTTGTATTCTTATTCTATCTGTAATTTAGATTGTGAACTTAATTCATGTATTCTATTTTTCTAATAATAGAAAATTTTGAATTTAACCGTCTTCCTTGAATTTAAAACAAATTGTCATTTAAACGAGCATGGAATCGTAACAACCTCGATACGTACATACACACGAACTTCAAGTTGAAAAATACGTTAAATATGGTGGATTACCTCGTTAAAATAAAATTCAAGAAACCAACCCGTGATAACGATTACGGTCAAAATGTAATGGCCGCATGTTACGAATAATCAAAGGTATCCCCTTGTTTATTAATCTCCTCTTTGAGAGAGCTATTTCTGTTTACTGGGAGTATAAAAGGACACAATACGCGAACCTTGTATTCTCAGTTGAATAAAGTTTCTTAAAGTCTACACCTACGTATTTTTTTTCGGTGAATTGTCCATGCAGAGTTTTGTTTCCCACAAAATTGTTCTTGGGAACCGGTGTGTTGAATATTTTCTTCGTATTTTTCCTTATACGGAGGAAGTGTGAGTGATTCGTGTCCTTGGAAGTAGCTTGGACTAATCTCGCACTAATTACCTGAAGTGTTGAAATTATAGAATGAATCTTCATTTTAACATTCGCCCTTGAAGCACACACGCACGTACACGTGTGTGTGTGTGTGTGTGTGTGGTATATGTGGATAGCAAAGAATAAATAAGTTATTTTTAGTGCATTTTTTAATTTTTCGAAAAATACATTGTATATAGAGACTACTATTGTAGATAAACTGTGAGACGTTCATGTTTGTTGTGTGTTGTTGAAATCTTTCGAATTCCTTAATTATTATGAATTACTAACGGTTGTCAGTGGCAGTTGCAGAAGTCATTCTGTTGGGACCAGCCAGGCTTTGTTAAAGAGCTGAAATACTTATGTGGCATCATGTATAATGGTTTAAACGATAACATATCGCAAATCATGTATCAATTCTTCTTCTTCTTCTTCTTCTTCTTCTTCTTATTATTATTATTATTATTATTATTATTATCATCATCTTTGATATCTGGCGTTTACACATTTCTTTCCGGGTCTCGCCCAGGGACCTAAGGTTAGAAATGGTATCATGACACTTTTCACTTCAAAAAACAAATTACATAGATAAAGCCCTTCGTAAAGTGTGGGCTGTACTTGTTAGAATAATTTTTTGTATCTCTTTGAGGCATGGACTTCCAGGGACCCCTTCAATTAGTCTACTGGAATCTTTTCCAACCAATCCTAAGGCTCCAACTACAAGAGGGATTGTTGATGTTCCCATGTGCCACATTTTTGAGATTTCTATTTCAACGTCCTTGTATTTTGACAGCTTTTCTAATATCTTCAAAGATACATCGCAGTCTGCAGGGACTACCACATGGATAAGGAGGCACCTTTTTTTATTGTGGTCTTTAATAACAATGTCTGGGCGATTGCATTTGATTGTTC
>OZ038515.1:9130949-9148449 GCA_964036315.1 Acanthosepion esculentum
AGACAAAACTTGTTTATATTATTTAATGTAACATGCATTAGTGAAAAATTGTGGCCGACATATACACAATACATATATATATATATATATATATATATATATATATATATATATATATATGTATGTATATTTGTGTCTGTGTTTGTGTGTGTAAAAGAAAAACACACTCACACACACACACACACACACACACACACACACACATATATATATATATATACATATGTATATATATATATATATATATATCTTTTATTTCATCTTTTCAAGAGAGAAATGCGCCAAAATAACTGTTAGCATAGGGCTTACGGTTACATCTAGCCAATTTATCTGTAAAATGAAGAGACCTTATAACCAATCCAGTACTGCGCTGAAATTCATAAAATTCTATGTTCCATAGTAGGATCTTCATCAACAATTCATTGATAGCGAAATATGTCTTCCAAAAGCAAAGTATTAAGAAATAGCAAAATTTAGTTAGAAACAAAGAACATTCAAAGGCTTGATAAGTCATAAAACGGAAATTAATTAGCTGTTAACCAAATCGCCACAAATAGAAACTTTTATAGTCTTAATTGGAAGAATATGATAAGTAAATTTAAAGTTTCACGAGTACAATTCGGAAAATTGTTCCTAAATTCAAACAAATTGTGTCGATGGCAAATATGAAAACACCATTGCGTGCTCGTTTACGCCGTCCAGCTGAAAACGTTGCTGCAGTGCACGAGAATGTGGCCGAAAATCCAGACACCTCTATTCGTCATCGCGTGCATGAATTGAAACTCTCCACAACCATGTTACATAGTTTCTAATTGAACTCTCGGTTGGTCGATTATGTTGACCCAAGAACATCGCGGAGTGCGCGAATGCATTTCTGTTTGAACGTCCATTTTCGTAATAGGCTTCGATAACTTTAACACGTTGATTGATTGTTAATCTTTCCATGGTTGACATTGCCAAAGACTTCAATTGTTAAATCTGAAAGAAAAAGAAAAAAATCTTTAGACGCTTAAACTTAATTTACATTTAAAATCTGTCCAAGTTATTGGAAACCCTTATTATTATTTATTAGAAGGTAAAAATTATAATACAAATTATGAAATGAGAAATATTAAAATGATTTGAATGAATTAAATGAAGCCTAGTATTTTATTAATCCTACAACCACATTTATAATTATGGTATTATAATACTTACTGTATACCTGCTTATATATTATATAATATTTTAATACTATACTATATATAATATTATAATATAATATATATTATATATAATATTATAATATCTTATATTATATATATATATATATATATATATATATTGTCATCCACAGACAGACTGTTTCGCTGTATCGCAGCTCATCAGTGTGACTAGACGTCCTGTTGCCTCTGGCTAGAATCGAAAACCGGCTGAATTCGCGTCAGTCGGAAATTTTACCCTGAAGCCGTTGGCGCACGGCAGAGAAGAAGATGAGTTAAGCGTATTTATTTTTAGATAAACACACAGTGACTGAGAGAACTCGATTCGATTTACCGAATACATATTATTATAATATATATAATATTATACTATAATAACGTGTGGTATAATAATTATAATACTGGTATTATAATACTTTATACCTACTTTTGCAAACCCTGCATATACGTACATACACGCAAACACACACAGACACACACACACACACACACACACACACACACAGACACACACTCACACACAGACACACACACACACACACACACAAACACACACACAAACCTACATGTACACCTTAGTTTTATAATTTTTTACTGTCCTTCATTTTCCTCTCGTGATGACGAATTATTTTATTGGCAAGTTGATCTCCCGACAAGTTGGACGGCGCCCTACTGACCTGCGATAAATCGACCAGCAATCGATTTTGCTACACACGTACGAACGTCGATACGTCCGCAGCCTAATTAGAAAAAAAAAAAGAAAAGAATATTTATTTTAAGCAATCATTATTTATTTTTCACCATGATTTCTGTCGGAGTCAGCATAGATTCAGTGGTGATTAGAAATCGCCTTTCGCTATTTACACGCATACATACGCATTATTTTGTAAGTTTATATCGCTGGTAGGATTTAGTAAATCATAATTGAACCTCTTATTTCTCTTTTAAATTTCAATTGAACTCATTATATTAGGAATAGCTAAAAGAAATTAAACAAACGCAATGGTAATTTTTATAATAGTGAGTACTGGATAGCGAATCGGATCTAGGAATCGGAGAGCCTAGTCCGAAATCCAGTCGAATCCATTACATTCACTTACGTTGTAATACTCTTGGGAAAGGTATGCATCCTCTTCTTCTCTCGGTAAATAGCAAAACAGACCGGATTCTATAGCCTTGGTTGACGGATGACCTACCGCAGAAAGAAATGGCAACCTACTGCGAGAAAAAAGAATCTTCATCGTCATATATGGAAAGATACATGATCGCCTAAGCGTGTAACACGCATGGCACGTAACTGACTGATTCTATAGCGTAAAATCCATTTAGATTTAATTTCACTGTATTCGTGTTTAGAATTATTAAAATGTTATATGCATATATAGATGTTTAGTTAGTTTTATTGATTTATATTGATTAGTTTGTATTAGTTTTGATTAGTTTGTATTAATTTGTATTAGTTTGTTTTATTGATTTATATTGATTAGTTTGTATTATTGGCCCTCGTTCGATGGCATTTCTTCGGAGGATTGGCGCGATTCTGTCTCGATTAAGGAACGAGCGTCGCGAAACGGAATGGCTCTTGCAGCATGTCTCACTGACAACGGTTCGAGGTAATGTTTTCTCCATCATTGCGGCTGGCAGAGGTTAGAAAAAATTGTTTATAGTTACGTTGTTCTGGAATTGTCATCATTGGTCGACTGAACTTGCTTTGTTTCAATGACTTTTGTTTTGTTATTATTAGTTACTTTGTTCAAAAAATACGTTTGCTTTAAAATATATATATATATATTATAAAGTAAAAAGAAAAAAAAATGAAGCTACCCTGTTTGTATTATTAACATGTTATATGGATGGCCTTTACTTAACGGTTTCATATTAATTTATCAAAGTAGTTTTGAAGTTATGATACATTATTTTTTCTTTTTTACCTGTTTCTTAAAGAAGCCTTTTAATTATCAGCTATTCTATGTTGTAAGATGACAGAGGAAATAAATAGTTAATATTATGCTAGATTATCCCCCACCCCTTTCACCGTAACTTCTTGCGAAAATTGAACATCATACTTCTCTATATTTTACGAAATAATGTAATCATTTGTATCAGTCGCAAACGAAATTGTGTAGGATTTCAATTTTGACAACTTCATGAGATGAACTATTTAATGTTTTTCAGTTGGTTTGGATTTTAGTGTAGTTATTATATTTGACGGGTTACATTCGGTACACCCACAAACCCCATTTTAATTCTGTTTTTGTTTTTCGTCTTCGAATTCTCTTTGATAAAAAAAGGAAGTATTCTGCTTTTGAAAATAATCGTTCACTCACTAGTAATTTACCATCGCCTGAGGAGACCCATTTGTTGTGTTGAAATACGATTGATACTGTGTAGCGATTTTTAACGTTTTTGATTAAATCTATGATAATAAATAATATTCAGCTCAACTCTGTATTGAGCCCTCTTTTAAATTAAATGTTACGAACAGTAATTATAGCACATTTATTCTAATCTTACCTGGATATATATATATATATATATATATATATATATATATATATATATATATATATATATATATATATATATATATATGAAGAAATATAGTCTTAAAGTGTGCTATATTTATGGGATAAAGTGCTCAATATCAGAGATAGAGCGTGTGTAATTATAAAAATGGACATGGAAGTCAGCACTTAGAGGCTGTCGCCTCTAAGTGCTGACTTCCATGTCAACTTTTATATATATATATATATATATATATATATATATATATATATATATATATATATTTGTGAATTTAGGCAGCAATGCTCCTTTCATCCACATTTCATTAAAACGGCAGACAAGGTGCATTTATTTAGTTTTTTATACAATTACTCAGGCGATCTAATCATTTTTTTTATTTTCGGATGTTAAATTATATAAAAACTGTCCAAATGTTCTTTTTAGTCGAGCGCTTTCGGCTATACATACAACAAACTATTTCTAATTTTTACAGTTAAAATATAATTCTTGAAAATGGCTAAATGTATATCCGAAAGCGCTCGGATAAAAAGAACATTCGGACTGTTTTTATGGAATTTATCATTCGAAAAGAAAAAAAATTATTAGATCGCATGAGAAATTGTATAAAATAAATAAATAAAACCACATTGCCTGTCGGTTTTAATGATATATATATATATATATATATATATATATATATATATATATATATATATTATTTTCTTGTCTTCATTTCGAGATGCGTTCTGATGGTTTATTTACTAGTTTGTTTGGGTCTGGTAAGGTGATTATAGCCATTCTTTCTTCAGGCAGATTTTACAGTTTTTAAATTGATTGCTGCAGGCTAATGTTCTTTTCATTATTTTCCATGATATTTTTGGTGTGATTTGTTTTTGGTTTGTTTTTGATTTTTATACACACACACACACACACACGCACACACACACACACACACACATATATATATATATATATATATATATATATATATATATATATATATATATATGCATTTAAGGAGCAATAATTGATCTCAAAAAGTATTATTAATTTCAACTGATAAGCGTTGTCGATTTAAAATTTTCTTCTTTCCAATTTACGTATGAGACGTACATTTGATTTGTATAAACTGTTCAAATTTTATTTTTTTTGTTTCTCATCATCAGATATTTGATCAGTCATTGACAAGAAGATTGTGTTGCCAATATGATGAGCAAGATCTGATTGACTAAGTCCTGGCGTTTTTCGATTGCTAGAGTTCTTCATGCCGTCTGTTCCAAGGAGTGATTGGAAAATTAAGAAAACTGTGTCGGCATAGATAAGTATATAAAAAAAAATAATACATTATATATATATATATATTAAAATCAGGAGGTCGTTTGAAACCGCTACCTTGGTTTCAACCTTACGGTATCCCCAAGCGATATTCATCATTTGAAAATCCACTACCCTAGTTTCAACATTACTGTATCCTCTGGGGATTTTTACCAGTTGATAAAAATCGCCAGCGGATGCCATACCGTTAGGTTGAATCCAAGCTAGAGGATTCAACTGGCCTTCTGATTTTTAAAGTTAAAAACTCTACATGCTATTTTTTATTTTTGTTTCTTCACATGTTCACTGATCAATATTTGTTACTACTTTGTCTTGGTCTGATTCAACTCTGACCAATAAATTACCCTAAACAAAAGTATTGGATACATCAATTTAATATTTTGTTGCGTAGCCTCTGTTTTGTTCACTGCTTCCAGTCGCTTTTTATAGTTGGCCACAAGTTTTTCACACTGATCTACCTATACTTTACCCCATTTTTCCTTGCATAATTCCTCTAATTGCTTGATATTTTGTGGATTCCGCTTATGATCTTTAACCTTCAAAGTATTCCACAGATTCTCAGTTGGATTCAAGTCAGGAGACTGACTCGGCCAATTGAGAGTACTAATACCAATATTTTCAAACCATTCCTGGATTCAACCATGAGTTTTTAATTTTCCTTTCACATACAACTAAAACAACTTAACGAGATATTACCAAATATCAGGCAAAATGGCGAACATAAACTAGAGTTATAACAGAAAATAACATGTATCAATACTTATGCGTGTCACTATATATATATATATATATATATATATATATATATATATATATATATATATATATATATATATATATATATATATTCATATCATATAGATATGCTGAACTCTCCCGTCGAGTTTGAGGTATGAGTTTCTGACGACGACGAACTATTTATTTGCATGCGTATGACAGGCATGACTTTTGTGACCGGCTCGAGAATTGCACAAAGACCACAAACAGTACAGGAAAAGGTATTGTATCCAAGTGAAGTAGGACCACTGTTCTTTCCCGTCTCCTATCGTCGACTGATTACTACTTCTCTGTGCAGCTATATCAATGTTGTACATTTTTAACTTCAATGCGACCAGACCTTTTTTTTCTTTCTTATGTCCTGGAGAGTTCGTACATTCCATGTGTCAAGATGAAGTTGATGTTGTTTCAGATTTTTTTCGCAGTAGCCGGATATGTGTGGAACTAATTAGATATAGTTTCAGAAAACCAACACCATGGTTTGTTTCAAGTGGTGAAAGCTTGTGTCGGACCATCCAAACTTTTTGGATCTGTCGATAAAACATAACGGTGCAAGAGATTTGCCACGGAAACTCCGAACGACAGTCCTCACGTGTTATTATTGCGGAGCTTAACCTCTCCGGATCACGGTCAATATCAGCCAGTACATGCCTCTCGGCAGACACATGCAATATAATGACCGGCTTAAGCTGTCATGAGTTTTCCTTCCCATATGAACTCTTTTTTTATCGTGAAAACAACACAAGCATTGCTCACCAAAGCTCAAAGACACTTTTTTTACTCGCATCATGGGCCAGTTCTCAACCTGGTACTTTACATACATATGATTAGGTAAGGGAACTTTAATAATGAGCTAAAAGAGAAAAGATTAATCAGGAGTCGGGTAGATAGCGATTGACGTTGAATTTAAATTTTTGCAGATTAAAGTTGCCAGGAAATCCTCGAACCGGAATCGAGAATTGCGAGAAAAACAAACATTTAGTATAGGACTTAAGGCTACATCTAGCCAGTTCAAGTGTAAAATGATGAGATCTGGACGCCAGTCTAGTACTACGCTTAAATTCAAAAAGACTTGGTACGATAGCGAAGAGCGATATTTATTCTGTATAAATTACAGAAATGTGGCACAAGGCCGAAGGGGGGATTGGGGAAAGGACGGTCTTCTTCTGTCTTAACTATAACTTAGCTAGCCGCAAACACTGACCCAATCGGACGAACAATATTCCTTACACCAAAACAACACATTCATATGTATCTTTCTTACTACAATCACCATAATACCTCACTGTCTCTATGAAAATACTAACTTGTCCCCATATTTACAATTCAATGTCTGTGGGGGGAGGGGAATAAAATAACAATTCTAAAAAACTAACCCTAATGATAGCGAAGAGCTCATCTGAAAAGTTACCATGAATTTTATTTATTGAAAAGACACAGAGGAGCAACTTTACGGCAGTGGGAAAGTTAGTGAAGTCGTGCCTCCAGACCGGGACTGATAATATTTCAGATTCTTCCATGGATTTTATGTAGGAGCTCCGGGCCATACGTGGCAACAATATTCTGAGCAAGTTCGTATAGTAAACTTATAGAAGTGTGCAATGGATTCTGTACAGAAAAATTGTCTCGCACGTCACAGGGACCCAAAGTTTGTTATCCGTTGACTTAGCAATACTTAAAATATAGTCTTTGAACTTCATGTGAAATGAAACGACTGACTGTTAAATGTTGATGACTACACGGCTAAATGCATAATCTGATATATTATCGACATATTCTATCTATTGACTCGGACACTTAAATTAGCACAATACTTATTTTGAAGAAGCGCGCCATCTCTTGCAATCTCCTTTCCAAGGTACACGTAAGTCTCATTTTGCTCGATGGTCTTTCCCGCCCGATAACCGAAGATAGTTTAGCATGGATGTTAAAACGTGAACTACTTTTATCCAAGATGTATGTTAATGCATACTCGTTGGCTCACAGTGTGAATAGCATTGAACATCTCATCTAATTCTTGTGATGCATAGACTATTAGACTCTCTCTCTCTCTCCCTATCTATCTATCTACCTATATATATATATGGACAAAGTCCGACAATTATTTTAAGATATTTGTATGTTTATACGTTATTTTTATAGATACAAATATTTAAGTAAATGCTTTGTTTATAATAAACAGTATTAACAAAATTTACCGGCCTGAATATCCGAGAAATTTTCATAGAAAATATGGTGTCCTCCGACAGGAATAGAACCTGTATCCTATACGGAACCATCATATAATCATTATCGGACTTTGTCTATTTCATAATCTATGATGTCATGTGTTTCTTCACATATATATATATATATATATATATATATATATATATATATATATATATATATATATATATATATATATATATATATATATATATATATATATATATATATATATATATATATATATATATATTCAGCTTGTCCCTCCCCTCGGTATTTAGTTAGTTCCATGGTTACTAAGCACGACCGGAACGCCCTGCCATTACCTCCTTTTCTGTTTAGTACTTGATAAATAGGGAAATTAAAAGTTCAAATTTACGTGTTAAAACTGTTTCGTTAATTAACACGTCGTGTTCGAAACGCATCTTGGTCACCAATATAACGAGAGAGTGAAAAAGAAATAATTATCTTTCTAACATGTTTCCCTCGTTATGGGCATTGCTATATCCATGAAATAGTCAGTCAGTCAGTTAGGTGCCATTATACCATCCGTGCACGCTAGTGCTGAGGTCGAACGCCGTATAGGGTCTGCAAGGTCCGCATTCGTGCGCCTCAAGCGGTCACTATGGGGGAGACGAGAGATTTCCGCGTCTACAAAGGGGCGCATCTATCAGGTTATTGTTCGGACTATCCTTCTCTATGGCTGCGAAACGTGGCCACTTAGAGCGGTTGACCTATGAAGGTTTGAAGTGTTCGACAACGATTGCCTTCGCTGCATTCTACGATGCCGCCGGATCGATCATGTGCCCACAACCACTCTGCGTCGTCGCCTGAGTCTCCTTCCTCTTCCACCCATCCTGCTCCAGCGTCGTCTCCGATGGTTCGGGCACGGAGCACGACGCCCAGAGGGAGAGCTCATCCGCGATGTACTTCTCCCTCTTCCTCTTTCCGGCTGGCGAAGACGTGTCGGTGGACAGCTGAAGACGCGGTCTAGCACGTTCAAAGATGACCTAGCAGTACTATCGGGTCCGCAAGTAGTTGGTCTTCGACGATGGAATCGCGAGTGGCTCAACATTTCGTATGACCTGGCTTAGGATCGGCGGGCGTGGGCAGCGATGGTCCGAGATGCTGTACTTGCTCGGGACGAAGCCGGTTCAACCCGACCGATACAAGTCAAGTAAAAAGTCATGCGTGATACACGCGTAGGTGATCATGTATCATTCGATACATGGCTGACGAAGGTTGCCATTTCTTTCTGCGTAGAATATTCTACCCATAGGTGGGGGGTAGAAGGGGATTCACACCTGTTTCAAGGGTATTAGCACGTAAGTGAATATAAAGGAATTCGAACTCGGCTCTCCGATTCCTCAATCCGAGCCGATATTCATTACTCCACCGTGCCTCCTCCTCATACCGATATTTCACGGACAGTACTGAATAGCTGAATGGGAAAAGAATAATACACATGCTTAATTCACAGAGAGGCTTATAATGCTACGTTGTACACAAAATTAGATATGTTCATATATACAAGTGTCCCTAGCAATTAAATTATAAAAAACGCCTCAGAAAACTGTGTGTGAAAAAAGGGGAACCGTACTTGTTATCTTTTCCGAAGGGAAAACAGAGTTTACGGCAGTCTCTCTACGAACTGGACTAGGCCATGTGCTTTTTTCTTTAAGACCTACGAAGGACGGCCTTCCTCTCTGGGATCTACATGACAATTGCTCTCGACCATCTCTCTTCTGACGTCATTCACTGGCTGACACGTGATACTTGTGACTATCTAAATGAAAGGGAGAGAACCGCCATTTGTAAACCAACAGTTTATTTGAGAGTCGTGAGGAAGTCGTGGACAACAATAGTCACCCACGGAGAGAGGGAGATTAATTTACTCATGATATTTGCAGATATTATTTTTACTTTAGAATGGATACGTTGCCCTATATTAGCGATGAACTAATGATATGATTCTAGAAGGAGTTCACAACAAAAAGAAAACGAAAGAGGAAGTAAGCATGAAATAATACACGCGTTTTCATAGCCGTTTTCTGTTCGCATATGAAATTATAATTAATGTCATTTAATTTACGAAAGTTCACGTCTAAGCAATGAAAACAAAATGAATTCCATTTCTTCAATTGAAATGTTATTCAAGAGTAGAATTTCAGTGCATTTGCACCAGAAAGACGATTTTATAGAACATGAATTCATTGTTTATGGATTGTTTCGAAGAATTTAATAAATGATGCTTCTTTTTAACACCCAAAATGAAAATGGTTTCATTGGAATCATACAAACACACACGCGCCCAATAACGCTCAAACACGCACACTTAAACACACACACATAAATACACACACACACACACACACATATATATGTATATATATATATATATATATATATAAATATATATATATATATTATGTCATTCACAGTCAGTACTGTTTCGTTGTATCACAGCTCCTCAGTGCGACTAGACTTACGAATGCCTCAAGCCAGGATTGAAACACAACTAATTTGGTGTCAGCCAGAGCTATCTTCACTCGGTAGAGTTACACAACTAAATCTAGCATATTGTTTTTACAAATGTAAACAAATGCCCATCAGCCAAAGTGCTCCATTCATGTTACTGACGATCTTTGCATTAGTGCAGGTGGATGTTGTTTATAGAATTAGCTTATCACTCAACAGTGCTCAATCGAAATGTATTTTCAAGAGCTAAATTATGTCATTCACAGACAGTATTGTTTTGCTGTATCACAGCTCCTCGGTGCGACTAGACTTACGAATGCCACAAGGCAGGATTGAAACACAACTAATTTGGTGTCAGTTACACAAGTAAATATAGCGTATTGTTTTTACAAATGTAAACAAATGCCCATCAGCCAAAGTGCTCCATTCATATATATATATATATATATATATATATATATATATATATATATATATATATATGCAAGTTTCATTAAAAACGACAGACAAGGTACTACGGTTAAGTTTTTTATTTAATTTTTCTTGTGTACGAACAAGAGCTTTCTTTGCTGGACAAAGGGTGTGTAAGAACTGTCCAAATGTTTTATTTTTCCGGGCGCTTTCGGCTATACCTTTAGCCATTATCAAGCATGAGTTGATTTTTCAGCTTAATTTAGTGTGTGCATTATGTATATGTCTTAGTGTGTAGTAGTGGTGTTTTAATTTCTAAATACGGTTAGCATGTTGTGGATTTGTTCGTAGTCAATATTGTTATGGGTAGGCTTTTTATTTTTTATTATTAAAGCCTCCATTATTTTTACCCTTTTTTTACAGGTGGAAGCAATTAATATATTTGTGTTTCCTACTAGTATATTTCTAATGGAGTCTGGTAAATTTTTGTGTGTGTTTAAATGGGATGTAATGGAGCTGTGATCGGATACGCGTAACGTAAGACGTCTGGATAAGCATGTGGTTGTGTAACCGATGTAATTATTCATGAGTCCTGTTTCATTAGGAACGCAGTTCCTTAAGGGGCATTTGAGCTCATAAATAATGTTCGTTCTTTGCTATTTTGACTTATCAGGCGTGTTGTTATTTTTGAGAATGAGTTTAGCTGTCTTAAATTTTTTATAATAGATAATTTGATTTTTTTTTTATCGATTGGGGTGGTGTATTTCTTTATCATATGTCTTAGTATTCATCTTGTTTGTAATTCTTATGCATTTGGTTTTGGTAATACATGTGTATGAATTTTTGACTGTGTGTTCACTTTCATTATTACTTACTTTAGGGAGAAATAGTCTTATTTGTTGGTTTATAAAATGGTTACGGAAGCCGTTGTTGATTAGGGTTTGTTTTACGTTATTAAGTTCTTTCAGGAAGAGTAGTCTAGAGGATGAATTTTGGTGTGCTCTTTCTAGAAATTTTTTTTATTACAGCTATTTTATACCGAAGTGGACATTCGCTTTTAAAGTTTAGGTGACAAGAGTTCTTGCTGGTGGTTTTTTTGTATAAGGATGTAATGAAAGTGTTGTTGCTGTATTCAACGAGGACATCGAGGAATGGAAGTTTGTTTTTTTGGCTAAGTTCATAAGTGAAGTTAAGGACGGAGTGTTTATCAAATGTGGTCTCAAGTGTGTCTATTTGTTTAATGTTGTTCGCTAAAACTTGTATAAAAGAAGAATTGCTGCCTAAATATACAACTATATATATATATATATATATATATATATATATATATATATATATATATATATATATTAATTTAAATATATTATATATATATATATATATATATATATATATATATATATATTTATAATTATTTATTTAAATATTATATATATATATATATATATATGATTATTTATTTAAATATTATAATATAAATATGTTATAAAATCACTACAAAAATAGGCATTTTGTTTCAACACCTCCGGTGTCTTATCAAGGGATGATGTTGAATGTAGAATAAATGGTTTTCAAAGTTTCAAATTAATTAACGATCCTTCGCTAGGGGTAAACGCTGTTACATAAGCTAGAATGACTAATCAAAATACAACTATATGAGAATTCAAAAAATTTGACAACGAAGCAAGATTATCATAGATATTAAAAGCTTTAAAGTTGGGTTTCTAGTAAAATAGAATATGTCCTAACTAATAAGTATTAAATTATATGATAAAATTTGAAATTAAAATTAAAAGTAAAAAATTACCCATTTAGAAATCTAAATCTAATCTCTATTAGGTTTAAAATTATAGAATTACTGAGGAGAAAATAAAAAATACATGTTATTTAATTTATTTTTTCATTGAAATTACGTTAAAAAGGATGTTGATAGCTCTAGACAAAAATGTATATATTTTAACATTTTAATTCAACGGGTGTAACTATGCTGATCACCTCTCACATAAAACAATGCAAACATACTCAGGTTATAATACATAAGCGCCCAGATATATTTAGATATATATACACAGACAAAACGGTGACGAGACACGATCCTTGATAAAAAAACGAACACATACACACACAGAGAGAACCAAACGTGCATGCACTTTCCTTACACATAGACATCGAAAAACACATGCACATACATCCACATGCACATTGACCTAGACAATCAGACGAAATAACCAAAACATATTCGGGGCTTAATATGTTATTAAACGAATTCTAACTACTTATTCAAATATAACTAATCTGGGCAAATATACATAGATAAAATTAGTAAAAAAATAATTCAAACAAATAAATATATATATATATATATTTACTATTAGATTTATATATTTATATATATTTTTACTATTAGATTTATATATACATATATATATATATATATATATATATATATATATATATATATATATATATATATATATATATATATATATTGAAGCATGTTTTATTGAATTATTTAGACAAGTTTTGTCTACATATTTCCAGTTGGATCCTTTTATATTCTCAGACAAGATTTCTAGGTGTCATTATTAAAGAAAGATAACCGTGTTATTATATATTATTTTATTCCTAGTACATTCGACATACGACATCATCATAGTGTCGTTTATTACAAGACAAATATTGTAGTGCTCATCAATTTCAAAGAAAAAATTGCTGTGTTCATATGAAAGCTTTTTTTATTACTTGTAAGCTGAATAACGCTGAGTTGAGTACAGTGTATTGGCCTGAGTAAGATGTCATAGGAGGTAAATAAGTTGTGAGGCTGTTGAGAGATTTTTTAATAAATAAATAAGCATTAAAAATATTAGTATAAACTGTCTACTGTAAACATGTTAAAACATTGGTAAGTATTCAAAATGAATTTTATTAAGTTTTGATTTCAATTTTTTAATAAAGATATCTTCAAGAATTTGTTGTTTATTTTTATTATTTTCCTGAAAAAATATAGATGCGTTTTCAAGAAAAAATTTTCTGAAATGAGAATGCGTATAGGTATGTTGTTGCAAATGTTTAGAAAAGTTGGACGCATTATTCAAATGAAACCTCATCCGCCGAGATAACGTGGTGGTAGTGCGGCCAACATAAACATCATGTTTTTTCTATTGGAGATAAAATTTCCTCGAAGATATTTAAAATTATATACAATGTTAGTTTTTTTGCAACATGTTAGTTGTTCTGGAAGATTCGTTACGAATTATTGAATTAGGTATAATAGGTTTAGTGTAGGATATAGATATATTTTTACTTTTTACTATGGTCTGTGTTGGAAATGTTAGTATTTATTAATATTTTTAGGATGTTTTAGTCTTGTTTATAATTACAATGTATTTCGTTGCTACATAAACGATTAATATGATTGGAGTTAATTGAAGAACGTTTATATTCCCTGTGCCTTGTATTAAAATTTCTGATAGAACATCTTATTTGTTCATCAACAATATATGGAATTTATTGTTAATACGTGTTTGTTTTATATTTTCTAGTTCACTTCAGAAAATCTGTTTTGTGGGGGAATTAATTTTTGCACGGTTCATTTATAATTGCTGTTTTATATTAATTTGGAAATTCAGTATTATAATCAATGGTGCACGAATTTAAGCTAGTAGAATAAAAAACATCCTTCCAATATATATATATATATATATATATATATATATATATATATATATATATATATATATGATGAAAATGTGGAAAAGACAAAGCAAAATCCGAATATGTGAGTTTACTGTTTTTTATTTTGTTATTTCTGTCAACGTCAGACGTTTCGGTCTAATAGACCATCTTCAGGAATATGGTTAATGGAGACATATTTATATTAAATTTAAGTTAAATGAAGATAAATTTAATATAAATATGTCTCCATTAACCATGTCCTGAAGATTGTCTATTAGACCGAAACGTCTGACGTTGACAGAAAAAACAAAATAAAAAACAGTAAACTCACATATTCGGATTTTGCTTTGTCTTTTCCACATTTTCATCATACCGTCGGATCTACATCCACATATTTGCTTACATATATATATATATATATATATATATATATATATATATATATATATATATATATATATATATATATATACTGCAATGTTCCTGAGTATATTGCAATATATTGATGTTCATTCTGATGTTAGACATTGCATGAAACTCTAAGTAGGGGATTTGGTAATATTATTATATTATATCAAATTTTGCCGATATGAGCATTTAACCCTCAGTTTATTTTATATTTTAAGATTTTAGATAGGAATAATGGAAGAATTAATTTAAAAAAAGGAGACAAAATCAACACACAATAATATCAATTACGATATGCTGACCGTGTTTGGCGATAAAATATCCCTATAACTTCGGATACATACATAAAACAATCGATTTATTCAGTTGACATTAAACTAAAATCCATCATTGAAAATAGCTATAGCCGAAAGCGCTTGGAAAACTTGAATTTATATAATTCATAAGCTGAAAAGAAAATAATTACATGATGACATGAGAAATTATATAAAAAGTTCAGAGACTGTATATTGTCAGTCGCTTTCAACGACACATGCATATATATATATATATATATATATATATATATATAGTTAAATTCCCAAATCAATTCTGTGGATAAGACAGATTAGTATAAAGTGACAATTGGAAAAATCTTAGATTTTGCCGACGCGTTTCGTCTTTTTAATTTTTGAAGGCAAAAATGAAATCGAAATATCTCCGTTGTTATAGTTAGATTAAAAATCCAAGCCTTCTGTCCAAGCCTTTTTTTCTGGTTAATGTAAATTACCTTTATATTAAGAGATTTTTTTCCATGTCGACAATACAGTTAAATTCCCAGATCAATTCTGTGGACAAGATGTTGTTGCTATACTCAGAATTGATTTTATTTATTTTTCACCGTAATTTCTTGGTATAAACGGACTTCAGAATTTAATTTTTTTTTCCTTTGTGACAAAATCAATTATGAACATAACGACAAATTTCTTAAATATATATAATAGCAAACTGAGCAGTTATGAATGTACGTGAGAGATTCATGGAAGATTGAAGTTTATAAGCAGTAAATTCGACCTTGCCAACCAAACGATCCTCTATTAAAGTTTCTGGGACATTCAAACCGGTAAATGTTATTTAATACTGTTTATTATAAACAGAGCATTTACTTAAATACTTGTATCTATAAAAATAATGTTAAACATAAAAATGTCTTTAAATATATATATATATATATATATATATATATATATATATATATATATATATATATATATATATATATATATATATGGAGAAAGAGAGAAAGAGAATTTCAGAGAGATCGAAATTCCGATAAATAATCTGTCAGATAAATTTAAAAAGCTGAGATAGATAGATAGATAGATAGATAGATAGATAGATAGAATTTTCCTTCTTTTCCCCAAATCTATGAGTCCACTAAGTCGCAAGGGATTGCTGAAGGAAACGGGAAACACTTAGTAATGCGACAGGACAATAAAGAAACATGATTCGGAAAAACAGAAGATGGTGATTGATGTTGCATTTAAAAGTTTGAATATTTTTTTTGTCATTAAAAATATAAGCCGAAATAGATAGATAGATAAATATTTATATTAATAATGAATATACATTTCTTCTTAACACTGTCGCACAAACGGACGATATATATATATATATATATATATATATATATATATATATATATATATATATATATATATATATATAAACATATATATATATATATATATATATATATAGAGAGAGAGAGAGAGAGAGAGAGAGTACTATTAATATATATATTACTATTAATTATATATAGTACTATTAATTGTATCACTTATTCGATTACTGTTTTATTACCATCTGATAGATAGATAGATAGATAGATAATATTTATAATGAATATACATTTGTTCCTAACACTGTGGTACAAACGATAATGAAGACGACATATATATATATATATATATATATATATATATATATATATATATATATATATATATATATATGTATAGTACTATTAATATATACATAGTACTATACACTGTGTACTACTTTTGATAGATAGATAGACAGATAGATAGATAGATAGATCGATAGAGGGAGAGAGAGAGATTGAAATTCCAATATATAATATCTGATAAATAAAAAAGACTCAGATAGATAGATAGATAGATAGATAGATAGATAGATGAAGTGAAAAATGCACGTATAGACAAAGATAAAACCAATATATCGAAGACGCTAAAATAGATCGTACTGATAAGGAGAGCTACCCACTTTATAGATACTGTACAGAGAAACCTCAGTCAAAGAATTCATAAGTTATTAGTTGTTCATGAAGATAAAATCTGTACTCACATGCACTCGAGTGCTCTTTCTCCGACGTCAATATCTCAAACTCAGCGACTTAAGACTTTTATGACAGTCTGAACAACTTGCGGGTTCTAAGAATCTCATACAGACACATGCGATGATTCCTTGATGTAGCGATGGCATTTCGGTTGACAAAAGTA
>OZ038515.1:9153449-9233449 GCA_964036315.1 Acanthosepion esculentum
TTCCAATGTCTTACAGTAATCGTCTGACGCGACTCAGTCTCTGACTGACTCTGACCTGAACTGACTCTGAACTGAACTACGCTGCTCTATGTCTGCTGCTTCCTCTTGAGGCGCAGTATTTATTATGTCCGGAATAGTCCATTATTATTATGGGTAAGTTCCCATAACACTTTGCGAAGGCATCTTTTATTATCCCAATGCGCCTTCCGATTTCAGTGTTAGAATTGAATTTGACATTCCCCTATCAAGTATGTGAAGTTCTATATTTAAGATTGATCGACAGATTGATAATACTTCTTACAATATGTTTGTTTATACATATATATACAAAGTGTTATCCACGGACATATGGTTTCTCTGTATCACAGCTCCTCAGTGTGGATAGAAGTCCAATTGCTTCAAGCCAGGATCGAAACCAGGTAGGTCAAGCAGCTCAGTTCCTAGAAACCAACAGCTTAGACACCAGCATATAGTTGATTACAGTGGTGAAGTTTTTGTGCAGGACCAACCACCCTTTTTGAAGAGCCGAATGGAGAGACCTTATTGTACTGCGTGTCACAAGGTCTCCAAGCACCCCTCCGCAAGTTTAACGTATTGGCCTTTTCTTTTTTATCATTAGGGCTTCCATTATTTTTAATAATTTTTTTTTAATATAGATGAGGTTTTATGCTTGTATTTTCTACGAGTATGGTTCGGATATGTGTGTGTTTAAATGAGCTGTGTTTTTAAATGTGTATTTCTAATTGAGCTGTGCTCGGATAAGTTTAACGTAAGTCGTCTGGATATGTATGTAGTAGTGTGACCGATGTAATTCTTTATGAGTTTGATTTTATCAGGAAAATACACAGACACTTACGCAAACACACACACACACACACACACACACACACACACACACACACACACACACACACATATATATATATATATAGATATATAGGGACAGAAGGTTTTTAAAAAAACAGCAGCTTCTACTGCTATTAAACATTATTCTTCAAGTATGACTTGCGTTCTCCGAGCATCTGGCATATTTCGTATAGAAAAAAAGGTTAAAATTTCATTCCTTCCAGACATACGACGATGGGCTAGAGGTAAGTTAGCTTCTTGATCTCGAATCAGTCGGGTTTTGATCCCGGCCTGAAGCAAGCGGACGTCTAGCCACACTGAGGAGCTGTGATAGAGCGGAACAGTCACTTTGTGGGTGAATATATATATATATATATATATATATATATATATATATATATATATATATATATATATATGAGAGCCTGTGCACTTTAGAAATACAGAAGGTGGGTTATCATGTTTTGCTTGATCATCCATGTTAAAAGAGTCATATTTGAAAGTCATCATTAGCATTATCTTAGTAGGATACTCAATTGCAACTTAGTTTGATTCCCCCTCACTAGTGTAGTATTAGTTGCTTTGTTTATCTTATTAAGTACTGCTCTAAATCTTGGTGCATATGTCAGATATAAATTAATATTAAGCGATTTTCGACAACGCGTAAGAAAATATGTTTTCATTATTTCTCTCCTCGGTCGCCATCTTACTGCTTTTAACACCTTCCTACGCATAAGTGTATTTGTAAAAGCGCGTGTCCGCCTGTTTACGCCTCTACGCATGCGTACGAATGTTTTTACTTCATTTTTTTTGCGTTGTACTGTAACGCATACAATTCTAAGTAGAATATATACCTTAAAACATGTGTCAATGTGTTTGGAATTTATGACGTATAAAGTTTTCCGAAATTAGTCCAGGAAAAAAGTAATGCCAGTCTTACGCAGTCCAACTTAATGAATTTTTGTTTTCTCAGATCTTACCATCCCACTGACAGACCTGAAGTCGTTTGCTTCTAAATGTCCAAAATACGTGACTTCTGACACAAAGAAATAATCACTGGCTACCCGTGTAGAAATCGCGTTTGTTCTTCGTTTGTGAACTTCTCGTTTACATCTCGACATTACGAGAGTTCGGCAGCGTTTGACCAGTTTAAAAATGGCTGTGTTTGAAAAGCAGACTGTTTTGAGATTGGGGTTTGGTCACAAAAGACTGGCAATGAACGTTTGTTTTTGATCTATTTGTAGTAGAATGGGAGATTTCTTTGTCTGAGTCACGACTGTGTTCCATCTTTAAAGTAGATTAAATTATTCGCTGTATATGATGTATTTTTTTCCAATTTACTTTTTATAGTTTGAGCTGTATTCTTTTCAAGCAATCTACTTTGAGTTGGCGACAAACAATATATCATATAAATTTATCGAAATACATTCACTTAGTTTAACTTTTAGAAATTGTTTACTCACGTGTTACAAAAATTTCGAATACAACTACCTATAAAATCTACGGTTATATATTTGAAACCATTTTGTCCCATGACAAATTATTCTTAATTTTGGTTTACTTTAATTAAGCTATCCTCTGCCAGCCACAATGATGGAGAAAGCATTACCTCGAACCATCGCCAGTGTGACACGCTGCAAGAGCCACTCCGTTTCGCGAGGCTCATCACTTAATCGAGACGCAATCCAATCCTCCGAAGGAACGCTATCGAACAAGGGCCAATAACCGCAGAAGTATCCACTGCCACAAGTGTAAAAAAAAAAAATCTATCAGAAAAAGAAGAATATTTATCTATTTTTTTGGTTATCTCTGCGTCCCGGGCGACAGACACCGGCTCAACTGCGGACCTGATCAAATTACCGGCCGAAAATGTATCCGCACTGGTTGCATCCCAAATCAACAACTTCCCCATTTTAAAAGGGAAAATGGTAATGCCATCCGGCCGATTTCCATCACCACGGTCGACGCCTACGGTTTCGATTTGGGAGGGGAACCCAGCTGCATCCAAGCCTCTTCTGATGATGTCGCTTATTGCTGCATGCCGTGGAAAGCCGTACTCCGACAAGAGAGAGAAGGCAAACCAAACTCATCAATGGAAGAAATTTAAGAAATTTAATTTAAATTTTAATTAATTATTTATGACGTATTTTCAGACGTGTAATTATTCACAACAATCCAATTGCATATTTGGATTGAAAGTAAATTACTATTAAATGAATTAATCAAAATACCATGTATTTTACTATGGTAAAGTGACGTTTGCCTTTCTTTGAGTGGCACCCAGTACACACTTTTTTAACCCTTTCACCTCCAACCAACGTCGTAATGCCATTATGGATGAAAGGGGTTACAGAAAATTAAAGAGAATTTCTTTCAGTCATTTCACTCTGTGCCAGGCGGAAAGGATACTAGTCCGCAGGGAGTTACAGGGAGTCAAAGTGAAAGAAAAAACTGATTATAGGGACGACTGAAGAAAGGACAAAAGATGAATGTTCTTCAAGAAGACTGAAGATGGCGATTAATTTTGCATTTAGATTTTTGAAAAATACATTTTTCAGAGAAGCAAGTAAACGGAATAGAGTTCCGCAGGTGGGAAGTGCGAGAAAAGATAACAGATAATACTTTGGATTTTGTCAAGAACCTCGAGCTGAATAGGAAAAGCACCAGACCATATGTGGGAACAGTATTTAATACACAGCCAGGTGGTAGATTAGAAAATGTGCAAGATGGTTTCTGACGGGAAAAGCTTTCTGTCACGACACAGCGATCCAATTATCCTAGCAGTAGATGCAGTTATTGATTCAATGTAATCGCTCTATTCAAGTCAGTTGAAAAGGTGATTCCAAGAAGGGGCAATGGGGTGCTCTCCAGGAGTCCGACGTCAACCATGCTGATGGCAGACTGAAAAGATTCGCTATCGTGGTTAAATGAGATTAGTTTTGTTTTGGGGGATTTAAAATTTACAAGGCACTTCTTGCAACAGTTAACTATTTAAAGAGCTTCTGCATGAGAAGACTTTAGTGAGGATAGGTGAGTAAAGAACAATAAGTTTCATGGAGAACAAAATAGCAACTACTATTCATTTAAATTTTTAGATGATTGTTGGTATTAGGTAAGGTTGAAATAAGAGAGGGGTTCCACAGGAGGGATGTGCGAGAAAAGAAATTGTTAAAATAGAAATGACTAGTTCAACAGTAACATAGTGAGACTGACTTTCCAAGTTGGTAACACGCTCAAATTCAGAACATACGATGAGAATTTTATAAAGTTATATTTTTTAAATTCTATCTCATTAAGATTTTTCTTTATTTTTTCTTTTTTAGTTTTTTCAGAGTAGTTTGCCAAAAATTACCCCAAAACAGGTAATCTTATTGTTGTAGATTCCGGGATGAATCCGATATCAATGAATAACAAACGCCAGGAATGTATAAGGAAAATAAATGTATTAACGTAATTATACAAACTGGTAATACGGGTTAGTAGATCCAGGAATGCGGGTTAGTAGCAATAATATATATACAGTCTTGGTATTGAAGTATCGCGGCATGACTCCTTACTGAGTCTACGTGATCGCTAACTGTGACTGTTGTGCTACCCTCCTCTATTACAGATAGCCCGAGTATTCAATGGTAGTAGTATATGTATACCTCAGGTGAGTCTATTTGTGTAAAAAGGGGAGACCCCTCAATACTGATTATTACATGTAGAGATTAAAAATATAACTGTAAATGCCGCACCGTTCCTTCTTATATGTGTTCTAAGAGGAAACCAATTTAAAATTTCTATAAATCGGCGACATGATATACATACAAATATATATATATATATATATATATATATATATATATATATATATATATATATATATATATATATATATCTGTATATGTGTGTGTATGTATGTGTGTGTGTGCGTGTGCGCGTGTGTGTGTATAGTCATCCACAGACAGACTATTTTGGCGCATCCTATCATGGTGGATTTTAGTAGTAATCACTCTTTTATACAAATTTTGTTAAAAATGAATGAAAACTTAATTTTGTTCATAGTTGATATTATAGTGTTGAATTTTTATCGTTTTTATTAATAAGGCTTCCATTATTTTTAGCATATTTTTGCATGAAGATGAGGCTATTATATTTGTATGAACACGGCCACAATGTGCTGACCAGATTTGGAAAATTAAACATTCCTATAACTCTACAAAAATACATAAAACAATGCATACATTAAGAAAAAATAAAATAATTCTTGATAATACTTGATAATGTCTAAAGGTAAAGCCGAAAGTGCTAGGAGGTACAAAACATTTGAACAATTATTTACAATATTTGGAGTAATGTCCTCATTTTTGTTGCCATATTTATCAATGTTTTTCGGCTGTTGAACGCTCCGGCCTTTTTCAGGTGTTTGGAATTCCGAAGTAAACACTTTATTTCGCTCACTGGGGTAGATTGTCCTAATTCCTCGTGCCAGGTTTAATAGATATCAGTTATCAGTTATCTTCTTTTAATTCCCCTCTCCAAGTTCTCCACAACTTAACCAGGCAATGAACTCACACTTTTTGGGTACTGTCACTGGAACTAACTAACGCCTTTATCCACTGTGACATGTGTCCTTCAGGACATCTGTGTATGAGTTTCTGGTTATTATAAACCTAATGTCTTTAGCAATATTTTTTACCGGAGTCTATCTATATTTCTGAGATGAGGTATTATGTACAGTATTTACATTAGTCGGACTATTGTCCTCATCTTTGTCGCCATTTTTGTCACAACGTTTCGGCCGTTGTACGCTCCGGCCTTCTTCAGGTGGTTGGAATTTCGAACCGAACCCTTTATTTCGATCACTGGGGTAGACTGTTCTAGTTCCACGAGCCATGTTTGATGGATGTCAGTTATCAGTTATCTCCTGCTAATTTTCCTCTGAAAGTTCTCCACTGCCTGAACCTGGTATTGAACTCACACTTTTTGGGTCTGTCACTGGATCCACTGTGCCATGTGTCCTTGGCACAGTGGATAAAGGCGTTTTTTTTCTTGGCTAGTGGAAAATGTCATGATACGATTTCTAACCTTAAGTCTCTGGCCGGGACCCGGAAAGAAATGTGTACACACCAGAAATCAAAGGAAATATTAATAATAATAATAATAATAATAATAATAATAATAATAATAATAATAATAATAATAATCAAATAACTTGCCCCACCCTCGTGATCAAAGACCGCAAATACAGAATATACTTTCTTATTGACATGCCAATTCCTGCAGATTGTAATGTATCTTTGAAGATCTTCAAAATACTATCAAAATACAAGGATCTTGAAGTGGAAATCTAAATATTGTGGCACATGAAGACATCAATAATCCCAGTTGTAGTTGGAACACACGGATTGTTTGGAAAAGGTTCCGATAGATTCATTGAAATGATTCCAGGTAGTCCACACCTTAAAGAAATACAAATAATTGCAAAAATACAAGTCACACATTACCAAGATTACGAAGAGATCTATTATTATTATTATTATTATTATTATTATTATTATTATTATTATTATTATTTCAACATCTGCTATGTTCATTCAACCGACCAGCCTTCAAGAAGACCTAAGCCAGGTAGTGATGTGTTATCATGTTTACATTTCATGAGTTTTTTCCTAACTGCCATAATATCATTTTGTCGATAGACCCTGCAACACTTTTCATATGGTTTGGTTCTCTGTGCCTTTCATTGCATTTTCTGTTTAACTATTTCCTTTAATGTTGCAATTTCATTTACTGCTTCAATTTTATATTTCTACTTATTAGTGTTGAAACACCTGAATTTCTTAAAAGTTCATATCTAGTATCTCGCTATAATTTTCCCTTCCACGTATGATCTTTTTTCTGTGGTCTAATCTTTTATTTATCTTGATTTTAAGTTTTTCGGTAGCTGCCAAAGCTGTCATTTATTTACCTCCCTGGGGTTTTCGTTGGATCTGTCCGTCACCAATATTTGCAAAAATCTTCACGATTCCATTTCGCTCGCTATCTTTATATTAATTGATTTCGCATTAACTCATTAAATCAAATGTCGGTTTTCGTGAGGTTCTAACCTTGAAAAGGTTACTGAACGAGGAATAAGTAAAACGGAGGTTGGAAATGAAATGGTAATTTTTACGACATCATGGAAATACAATACTCGCCAGCGGCATGAAGTAGGTAAACCACTGCTAGTGGTGGACTATTTAGACAGCGTATTACCCCCACTTACAATAGTGTCCAATATTTGTTTCCGTGTATGTTAGCCAATTGTTGTTGTTTTGTATGACACTTCTAGTTGAATAAGACATTTTCCAACTTCTTTGCAAGGTGCTTATAGACGGTCTGCATCAGCCTTTGTATGATGCATATTATGCTTAGAAAGAAACTTTCTTGTCTTAGAATCCACACGTCGTTTGTCATTTACAGTCCAGTCCAGTTACTATTATTATTATTATTATTATTATTATTATTATTATTATTATTATTATTATTATTATTGTATGGATACCAGTTGCAGAAATTGGTACAAGTTCTATAATAATAATAATAATAATAATTATTATTATTATTATTATTAATATTATTTTTATTTCCTTTGATATCTGGCGTTTACACATTTCTTTCCGGGTCCCGCCCAGGGAACTAAGGTTAGAAATGGCATCATGACACTTTCCACTGCAAAAAAAAAAATAATTACATAGATAAAGCCCTTCGTAAAGTGTGTGCTGTACTTATCAGAACAATTTTTTGTATCTTTTTGAGGCATGGACTTCCAGGTATCCCTTCAATCAGCCTACTGGAATATTTTCCAACCAGTCCAAGGGCTCCAACTACAACAGGGATTATTAATGTTCCCTAGTGCCACATTTTTGAGATTTCTACTTTAAGATCCTTGTATTTTGACAGTTTTTCGAATATCTTCAAAGATACATTGCAGTCTGCAGGGACTGCCATATCAATAAGGAGGTAATTTTTATAACATCATCATTATTATCATTATTATTATTATTATTATTATTATTATTATTATTATTATTATTATTCCCTAAATTTACGCTAGGCATTGGTCATATGACGTCTGAACTTTGTTTATACTAAATTACACGAAATTAATGTTACTCAAGTTATATGTGTGCAGTAAAAATTTTGAGGTTAAATGAAGTGTGTGATATGAATGGAAGTAAAGATGTTAGAAATTGAAGAGTTATAAAAATATGGAGGAAAAATTTATCTCTATATATATATATATATCTATATCTCAATCTATTTCTCTCTCTCTCTCTCTCTCTCTCTCTCTCTCTCTCTCTCACACACACACACACACACATACAACCACGTGCAAGGGAACATGTGATCTGATACAGAAAGCTGTTTCCTTGAAATTGCGTAAGTGATCTTTGTTCAAACTTTCAAATATGCACTTAGCAGGAAATGTCTCAAAAAACATAATAATAATAATAACAATAACAACAACGGCAAAAACAACAACAGCAATAATAATAATAATAATAATAATAATAATAATAATAATAATAATATATTCGAAATACTTTGAAATCTGAACTGGTCACTGGAGACAATCTCCGAAAATCCGATTCGCAAACAAAACAACGGGCCACTATAGCAGAACGCATGTTATACTCAGAAGCTGAATAACCATGAATAGTTTACCAAAGAATTAAATAATTTTCGAGGATGAACATGCAAATTCTGCTCATAACAATGGATTGTTTGAAACAAACTGAAAGACTCTTGTGACGAAAAGCAGAATAAACGGTCTGTGAGAAGGAATCAAACATTGTATATATATATATATACCTGTATAGATATACAGCAAGAAAGTTAAAGAGAGTAATGGCATACAGAGGAATATTTGGTAAACTAAAAGAGTACGAACCGCAAGGAGTGATGTCACATGATTTCCAGACATACTGAAATGATTAGGTGTGAAGACTATTTAGAGACAATATTTTTGGAGCATTAATAATCATATAAGAACGGTCTGCGAAATTCTAAATATTCAGTTTTGCACTTTAGGGATAAAACATCATGTGACACGAAACTTTTAAGAACGCTGGCAAAACATCATCTTATTTACTGTTTAAAATAGCTGCCGGTCCATTTACGGATTATATAAGTATCGTATATCAAGAGCATTAACCATAACGTTCATGATATTCAAAAGAGATTACAAGTATTTCTGCGAAAAAAAAAATATACTTTACTCAATATATATTTAAATCCTTTGATAGTTTTCACACTGAATTGGCTTTGAATAACATATAATTTAATATTGCAGGCAAGTGAATCAAATTTTAAGAAACTGTCACACACAAAAACACACACACACACACACACAAACACACACAAACACACACAAACACACGCAAACACACACAAACACACACACGCATACAAACATACACACAAACACACGCACACACAAACACACACATAAACACACACAAACACACACACAAACACACACAAACACACACAAACACACACACACATACAAACATAAACACAAAGACACGCACATACACACAAAGACTCGCACATGCAAACACACACACAGAAACACACACACAAACACACACAGAAACACACAGAAACACACACATAAACACACACATAAACACATACAAACACACACACAAACATACACATAAACACGCGCGCACACACACACACACACACACACACACACACACACACATATATATATATATCTATATATATATATATAGAGAGAGAGAGAGAGAGAGGTTGTTCCAATAACTTGGACCGATTTTAAATGTGAATTATAGTTAAGCGTCTAATGATTTACTTTTATTTTTATTTTAGATTTGACGGATATTTGAGCAACATTATTTTTCACACATAACTGCCATGGCTTACATAAAATGATCCAACAGAGAAATAAAAACATTTTCACAAGTAACACTGATTTATTTACTGCTGACATTGATTCGTCTTAATGAAACACCCTTATAGATAATCCGTCTCAATGAAACATCCTTCATATATATATAATTATTTATATATATATATATATATATATATATATATATATATGTGTGTGTGTGTGTGTGTGTGTGTGTGTGTGTGAGGATAAGTGTATAAATATGTAAACCGTAAGAAACACTACAAATATATGAGGCTTTGCCCACACTAACCTAATAAACAAGCATCAATAAAACTTCATTCGATTTTCGAATCAACTTATAAGCTATATGTCAGAGCTAATTATATAAAAAATTACATGAAAATCAAACGACGCAACATCGCAGAGTGACCTATGGAAATGGGATGCTTACTAGAAAGGTAACAAAACATACAGAATAGATATGAAAACGATATATTCTTACCGTATGCTATATTTATGAATTAAAGTGCTCAATATCAGAAATAATCAACACCGCGAGGCGACAGTCAGTTTCATGTTTAACTCAATCGTTCAGACTAAGTCCCGTCTGTTTTTGATAGACTATATATACAGGTCAGTCATGCACTGTGGATTATCTATTAATGGTTACTTTGGTGATCGGTAATATATATATATATATATATATATATATATATATATATATATATATGGTGATCCACTGACAGACTGTTTCGCTGTATCACAACTTATAAGTGTTGCTAGACATCCGGTTGCCTCTAGCTAGGATCGAAACCTGGCTGAATTGTCGTCAGTCGGAGAATTTAACCTTTAGCTGTTATCGCACGGCTGGGATGAAGGTGAATTTAAGCGTATTTATATTTAGATAAACATGCCAGTGACTGAGAGAATTCGATTTATTTTATCGAAGAATATTGCATTAGTAGCAGTAATAGTCACTGTTTCGCTGTATTACAGGTCATCAGTCTGGGTATATATATTTTTCAGGTGTAACAGCAAAATTGTCCAAATCCTGTTAAAGCAAATTTTTCCATTGTAAGATGTAGGTTTAAACCGGTGTATCTTAGAAATGATTATGGATATTCTTACTGGAATTCTCCCAGGTCTTTAATAACACTGTTAGAGTCTACTTTCAGTAATGTGAATATATAATTACTCTCAATTCTTAGGAGAAAAATCGTGATGTAATCGACCATAAACGAAAATGGCATGTTCATCATTAATTAATCTTAGGTAAGGATCGGAAGCTCATGAAGGATTGAAATATATATATATTATTCCAGGATCATTTTCCAACTTATTCAAGATGATCTTCGCCCTCTTTGACCGTCTAACTTTCTGTTCTTGAGTAACACGTAGGATTTCATTTTCAAGTCTTTTCTCGCTACTCTCTGGACTGTCATAACTGAAACTCCTCTCTTACGTACTAAACATCTTATGGATTGAACATTTCTAATTGGTCTCTTTAGCTCAATATTGTAATGATGATTCGTCATCTTGTTGGGAACTCCTGATTCAATTTTCCTGTCTACTGTACCCTCTTTTTTAAACGTATTCACTGTTTTCTTGATGGTTCTTAAATAAAAAAATACCCCTTGAGTTATTCAGGTAGAAGAGAACAGGAAGCCTGAGTATGAATGTTGGTACCAGTACTGAAGACCTGAATGATCTTTTCCCTCTCACCATTGCTGATTTGGGAGGACAGCAGTGCTAACACAAAAAGATTTTAATATGTTCTCTTTCTCCATCTGAATAACTCAAAGGGCTTTTCAGTAATTATTTCGACAAATTGTTTCAATATGGGTCAATTTGTCATCTGAGAACCTGGAAAGAAGAAACTCAATTAGTTTAGTGTTTTTGAGATATTAGACATTTTGTAGGATAGACAATTATGCAATTACGCGATTTCGACAATTTTGCTATTACACCCGGTATGTGTGCGTGAGTATATAATAAAAAAATTAAATATATATATATATATATATATATATATATATATATATATATATATATATATTATTAGTAGTAGTAGTAGTAGTAGTAGTACTATAACCTTTAACTTTCGTGGGTATACAAGTTAGAGATACTTTCATTGATTTTGTTATACTTCAACAGTGAAATTAATATGAATTGGCCTAATTTTAGGCAATGCAACTGATCGCCGAGTGGACTCTTACTTCAACACTGGCTTAGCATACAACGTTGTCAGTTTGTCACTTCTCGTCTAAGGGGCAACCATCATTACCTCGACAACTGCACATATATGTTAGTTGTTCTGTGTAAGCTTGCCTGCGAAAATACAAGCGGAACTTGAAATCCTAGGTAGCTAGATGAGCATTCAGAAAATGGCAGTGTGAGGATAGTGAGGCTCCTGGGTTTAACGATAACCTGAGTTGAACACTCCAACTCCAGTTGGATAGCAAGCTGAAAAAGTATGTTTTTAGAAGTGCTATATCGTTATAAACGTATTTCAAATGTAGCACGAGTCCAAATGTATCAGGCACCCAGTGAGGATCGAACTTACAAACAACAATTTCTAACCATTAAAACAAATGTTCATTATAACGTTTACTGGAACAGGTTCCTGATACAAGAATTATATAAAAAGGATCTGCATAGAAATGTTGTATAAACACCCAGTTAGGCGCGGCAAAGCAGGCATGCATATATTGCATACTCCCTCTCTTCTCGAATTGGTGTTGCTGGACGAGGTGGACACGGCAATGAAGATGTTTTCTCTCTCGGCCGGGTGATCGCTAATTGGTTCTTAGTTCGGCAATAAATGAGAACTTCTCCAAAAAGGATATTAAACTTACATATTTTATTAAACACGTCGACGTGAAGATTTTTAAATAGTCAGTGTGGTCGCTCTATTACTCACATTAGAGAGAAAGTTCCCCGGGACACAAAATAACGTCTACTGCGTATTATATGTAAACCTCCACGAAATCACTTTTTTTATCTCTCTATCATTTCCATGTTTGGCTCAGCCAGTCAAGTTCAACGTGACTATTTTGTCTACAATCTGACCTTAAAGATCAGCTTTAGAATGTCTGAGTTAAATACACTGCCATTAAAAAAAAAATAATCTGAAACTATTATTTAACATATACAGGAATCAGTAGCTGAATAAAATGAAAAGCCAAATAGGAAAGCCTCCATTTGTTGATCGGCGCAGTGACTATATCCTTCCGAGAGAATACTCAGGATTATGTTGAAACGATGAGAAGTCATCCATCAGTTGCTGAATGGTGTTAAAATTCAACTGGGTGCAGAAAAAATAAGAGCTAATCTATTTAATGAACAGAAATCATCACACATGCTGCCTATTCTTTTAGTATTTTATTTATTTATTTATTTTTTTTTGTTACAACGAGACTAAATGAAATCTAATTGTGAGACGGTCACCAGCGGCGTTTTAACTCGTTTATTTCACTCTGGAAAATGTCTTCTCGCAAGAGGAACGTTATTCGGATCGTTTACAAATATTCAATATTTTAACAATTTTGTTTTTTTTGCGGAAAGATGACATTGATGTTAGGATCATAGTGAAAGGTTATGGTTGTCAATATTTAGAGAGTAAAAAAATCGTCATAAGTTAATCGAGGATTTTTCTGACACCTAAACTTTAGCAGTTACAAATGGCAACGTTAATATCAAAGTATCTTTCAGAAAGATGCTATTACGTAGTTGAATTGTCCTTATAATACACATATGCGTACACACACATACACACACACATGCACACATATATACAGAGTCCGCAAAAAAATGTATACACACTTCAGGAACGGTCTATATTTCAGAGATGAGGTATTATGTACACTATTTACATTGTTCAGACTATCGTGGAGGGGTGAGGTCGATGTATAAATTGTGAGAAAGATGCTATTAGGTAGTAGAATTGTCCTTATAATACACATATGCGTACACGCACATACATACACACATGCACACATCTATACAGAGTCCGCCAAAAAATGTATACACACTTCAGGAAAGGTCTATATTTCTGAGATGAGGTATTATTTGCACTATTTACATTGTTCGTACTATCGTGGAGTTGGGGGGGGTGTTCGATGAATAAATTGTCATCTAAATTGCGCAAAAATGAAAGTAACACTGACATCTAATTTTAACAGATAAATTTACCAAAATTACATAAAAATATCTTGAAATATTAAAAAGTAAATTTATTCAATAAAATTGCCACGGCCTCCAGATGACATCGGAATTTTCTGCATCTCTTCTAGACAGTTTCCTTGTCAAAGTTGTTGCATGCTGCCATAATCCTTGCCTTCAGTTCATCTTTGGTGATACAAATAGTTTGCGCCTCACACATCAAGTGGGAGTGAAATTGTCTTACAGCAATGACTGTGTTCTCCTGCTTGTGTGGCATGGTGCAGAGACCATTATGTCAGACATAGGGTGTTCAAGCAACCTCCCCTTTGAACCATGGCCGCACTACCTCTTCAAGGCAATTGATGTAAACCGCTCTGTGGCGTCTGAGGCCCTGTCGGATGATGAATGGAGGCATAAGTTCGAATCACTAGTAATCACTCCAAGTATTATGATGTTGACTGGATATATCATCCAACTGTTTCCGAATCCTTTGCACTGTCCTCAGATTGACACCGAAAAACTCTGAAATGTTCTTATTGGAGGCTTCCGGCGCGAATGCTATACAATACAGTATGCCGTTTCCAAATTTTGGCGAAGTGAATTGCGTCATGGTGCTCCTTTTCTCACAGAGGGGGCCAAACTGACCTACTGTGCAGTCGATAAAATCAAAAACAAACAACGTGCATGAGCAAACTTAAAACATAAAATAGCGATAATTTACTCATCACACCCTCTGTATATATATATATATATATATATATATATATATATATATATATATATATATATATATATATATATATCAATGATTGTGTATTTGCCCAGCAGTCACTCTTTTATAGCAAGTTTCATTAAAAACGACTGACAAGTTAGTTCCGTTAAGATATTTGTTTAATTTTTCTTGTGTTCTTTTTCTGGACATAAATTATGTAGAAATTATTTGAATATGCTGACCGTGTTTGGGAAATTAAAAAAAAAATCCCATAACCCTAGATATATACATAAAAAAGTTCATATATTCCGTTAAAACTAAACACAAAGAAATTAAATAAAAACTTAACTAAAGTATATTTTAGCCGTTTTGTAATGGAACACACACACACATATATATATATATATATATATATATATATATATATATATATATATATATATATATATATAGTCATCCACAGACAGACTGTTTCGTTGTATCGCAGCGCAGTAGTGTGGTTAGACATGCGATTACTTCAAACCGGTTTGACATCATTCGCAACCTCTTACCTTATATATATATATTTGTGTGTGTGTGTGTGTGTGTGTGTGTGTGTGTGTGCGTGTGCGTGTTTGTGTGTGAGTGCTGAAATGTATAGAATGTTTTGGTTAATTTTGAACAATTATCTAATGTCTACCCAACATAACGTTCATTTTCCATCATTAGATTCAGTTTTCCCGCTCCAAAATACTGTATAAAATAATCTTGTTAGGTCAGATTAGTTTTATAAGGTCAAACTCGAAGCTGATCTAAATGAAAAGCTAAATTCTATAGTTAACTGGGACAACTTTAATGCTACAAAACGTAACTGCTGTCTGCTAATTTTCCGAGAGAACTCTTTCTACCTCTCCTCAGCATGGATGTTGCTAACACCCAGGAGAGTGTCTAAGACTATCGTTTTCCTCTGACGCGAAGTGGGAAGATTATATTGAATCAATTGTTAAGGCTGCTATTATGAAAGTTGGTTCATGGCGTACTGCTGGATATTTTTCCTCGCTCGCATCTATCTTATGTATTTATACGTCTACCATTCGTATATTTATAGATCCTTGATAATACTCAAAGTTTCTGCAATGTTATTGATCCGGGCGTGGCATCTTTGTTTCAGTCACTTTCCTACAGCTCGAATGTAGCTTTCCTTCATCTTTTTTTATAAACACGTCCGTGGTAATTGTTCTGATGAGTTTTTCTCTATGGTACCGAGACTCTATGAATTTAAGTCTAGTGGTAGATTGGTGGAGTGATCTAAACCTTTTAAATTTTAAATGGTTACATGTAACCGTAAGTGCTATGCTAACACTTCCTTTTATCGCACATCTCACTTGTGGAACTCTCCTCACGGTTATTACTTTCTAGTCAAATTTGATCTTAAAAATATAAGTAAAATGTCAATCGTTGTCTCCACTCTTCTTAATTCCTCACCATTTATTTTTCTCATTCCTTAACAATGTTTTAATTCTTGCATTCTTTCACACTCAGTAACCCCTTACGTCTTAGTAACTTTGTTGACTTACTTGGCGTGAAAGGACGAACAAATTGTTATATACCGTACCTACGAACACTAATGAGAATGTCGCAATCCTCATAAATACCTTGGACACTATTGTAAGATGAGGTAATATGCTTTCTCAGTAGTCCACCTCTAGCAGTGGTTTACCTAGTTGACGCCGCTGGCGAGTATTGTATTTTGTTGATGTTTTATCATGTCATTTCCAACCTGTTTTGGTTATTCCTTATTCAATAATCTTTTCAGGGTTACAACACAAGTAAAACAAACAAAAACAAAAATCGAAACAATTGTCTTTATTATATCAGGTTACTATAAATGCTAAGAAAAATAACTGTCAGTTTAAAGCTTAAACACAATCTTTGTCTGGAAAGAAGAGACTGCCACGGAAATTCAAAAGATATCTAATACAATAAATTATTAATCTATATTTCTGAAATGAGGAATTATGTATACTATTTACATTGCTCGGACTATCATCTTCATCTTTGTTGCCATATTTAACACCATGACAAATAAGGCAACAAAGATGACGATGATAGTCCGAGCAATGTAAATAAATTATTAAAATTAGAATATGGAAAGAATTTGGTTGTCGTGGCATGAACTTCCGTTTACTTGGTTTTCGTAAATGTTTAGTAGATGGTTCGCATTGTAAGTTCCATGCGGAATCAGTTATTATTCTCCTGTTGCGTTTTCGTTAATACCGTTCTTTTCTTAACTTTAATATTCTAGTTGAATTCTTCACCTTGCTTATCAGTAGCAGCACTCAAATTATATTTTATCACAGAAAATACTCAAGATCGAATCACTGATGGTTCATGCAGATTGTGTTAAACGATTTTATTCAATGTTTTTATATTGTTCAATTGACAAATTCGCCCACTGCAAATACACTTCCACTATCATCATGTATTATCATAAAATAAAATAAAAACAGGTATTTCAACATTCCGGAATTCAGTAAAGTGCATCTTTTTTTTTTCTGCGTTCGTAATTACGTTAAGAAATGATGAAATTTGATTATAAATCGTCATTGTTTTTTTTTCTAATACTGTAGTTCCGTACAGCATTATGTGGAGTTAACCAGTAAAATTTATTTTGTTTTTGGAATCAACGTCTTAACATTAACTACCAAAATATATATCGTTGACCTTTTACTTAATCATGTTTAAACCGTAGTGACTTTTCTTTTAATACACGGTGAGGTAGTGATACATCCGACGTTTTAAACTTGTCACCTGTGTGGTGTTCCTGAACTTAGTCCAATGGCAATGGTGTTTTTATAGTACCATTTGTTTCTCAGATACCACCAGTTAACACCAAGATTTGGGCCAGTTCACATTGTACATTGTTACTGATGAAATGTTTTTTTTTCTTTTTGTTTTATTGTTTTTTTTGTATTTTTAAACTGATGAATCTGTAATTGAAACACACAGAGATTTTTGTGCACATGTCATGTTACGCCGGAATTATTCTGTTCTGTTTAGTAAAAAAAAAAAAGTTATATATATTGGTATCGGTTGAAATTCTCACGGCTACAGGTTCAGGGCTTCAAAGAGAGCCACCTGGAAAAAGTCGAAACGTCCGAATTACCGAGTTATGGATAACTTTATAAATCGTCTACAACCGCGTATGACAAATAGAGGCCTCTATGTCATGTCATTCTTAATACATAATTAATGAAAACGGTATCTCTTTGTTTAAACATCAGTGATTTTTTTTTTATATAACTGGTACCTTAGTTTTTGTCAACCTTTAAAATGTGGGAGGTATTTCTGCCGTACTTTGTAGTAACTTGAGTCATGTACCGAGGTTTGTGCTAGTACATTTGTGCGTCTTATTTCACCTCACTACTCAGTATTCTAGATGCTTTCAACTACATCGACGAATCTTTACTTCAATACATTTAACAGTTTGTTTAATTTTTGTTATACAAGAAAAAGTAATCGAATGCAATAACCAAAATTCCAAAAGTTACGGATGTAAATGAGGAAAATTTTAAAACATCAAGTATGCTATGTAACAAACACAGATTAATGAAAATGAATTATTATCATTAATCTTTGTTTAACGTAAGTTTTCTTCACCTTCTGTCTATATTTCTGAGATGAGCTATTTTCACTATTTACATTGTTCGAACTGTTCCCATCTTTATTTTATAGAAGTTAAGCAACGTCGAGACTTGTCAGTGCCTAGATGAATGACCGTTTGGGAATACCAGTTGCCGTAAACTTGCGATTGATGCAATGGATAACAGCTCAGAATTGATAATCGGAGAATCGAATTCCAATTACAATCGGCTTCGTTATATACGCATACGCGCAAATAACCTTGTTAACGGTATGAGTCTACGTCTTCCACACCCACCAGCTATAGATGAATTGGTAGGACGTGTATCAGTAAATTCTTATTGTTTCCAAGAAATCTTATAATCTAAAAATATTTCCTGGCTTTAAATAACCAGCAAAAGATTTATAAGTCGTAAAATTGATCAATGAATTCAGCAGATGGCGATTAATGTAAAACTACTTTTAATTTGATAATATTCAAAACTCTTACCAAATCGTATGAGTGATGTTTCGTCTGTTATAAATTCTATGTATTAGTTTTAACCCGGGGAAAATTTTGAATTTCTGATTAATTTCAATTCTTCTGTTAATGATTGAATAAGCTCATTGCGAGTTCTACGGCAATAACATATCCGTAGAAATTCTCTTAACGCGTCATTAAATATTATAACTTAACAATTTTAATAAAATATTGTATTAACCATCATAAATATGAACACTGGCCGTTATTTGTAGAAGTAATCGGATAGAAATGAAATGATTTTTAAATGACAACCTTTTCGTTTACGCTGAGAAAGATGTTAAACACTAATATCTTCTTTATATTTTCTTTAATTTTCACATTGAAACCAAGTAGCTTTTTTGTTATGCTTTTTTTTTCTCACGCGATCAAAATGGATTATTTCAAAATTTATGAGGTATTAACAGGAGACTTTAAACACTTTTATCTATCTATCTATCTATCTATCTATCTATCGTTCTTTCTTTTCGCTGAAACCAAGTAGCGTATGTGATATGTCTTTTGTCTTTCCACGCGATCAAAATGGATTAGTCCATTATTTATGAGGTATTAGCAGGAGGCGTTAAACACATCTATCTATCTATCTATCTATCTATCTATCTATCTATCTATCTATCTATCTATCTATCGTTATTTCTTTTCGCTGGAAACAAGTAGCGTCTGTGATATGTCTTTTGTCTTTCAACGCGATCAAAATGGAGTAGTCCATTATTTATGAGGTATTAGCAGGAGACGTTAAACACTTCTATCTATCTATCTATCTATCTATCTATCTATCTATCTATCTATCTGTTATGGTCCAATATCTTCGCACCACTGTTATGGTCCAAGGTTAGGACCAAGGAAGAACAACACGAACAAAAGAGTAGAAATAACAAAGATATATTACAACAGAATGATAATAGAATATGTTGAAGGTGTTAGTATGACTGTCAGTCTGGTTTGGAGTCAACTATTATTGTCTCGAATCCTTCCACTTCTTTCTATCTTCTCTCTTGAGAGGCGCAGTCTTTATAGTGTCAGGAAGAGTTCATTGTGTCGTTACAGGTAAGATCCCATAACAATATCTATCTATCTAACTATCTATCTATCTGTCTGTCTACCGTTCTTTCTTTTCGTTGAAACCAAGTAGCGTCTGTGATATGTCTTTTGTCTTTCCACGCAATCAAAATGGATTAGTCCATTATTTTAGTGGTATTAGCAGGAGACGTTAAACACTTTTATCTATCTATCTATCTATCTATCTATCTATCTATCTATCTATCTATCTATCTATCTATCTACCTATCTATCTATCTATCGTTATTTCTTTTCGCTGAAACCAAGTAGCGTCTGTGATATGTCTTTTGTCTTTCCACGCGATCAAAATGGATTAGTCCATTATTTATGAGGTATTAGCAGGAAACGTTAAACACTTCTATCTATCTATCTATCTATCTATCTATCTATATATATATATATATATATATATATATATATATATATATATATATATATATATATATATCTGTGTCTGTCTATTGTTCTTTCTTTTCGCTGAAACCAAGTAGCGTCTGTGATATGACTTTTTTTATTTCCACGCGATCAAAATGGATTAGTCCATTATTTTAGAGGTATTAGCAGGAGACGTTAAACACTTTTATCTATCTATCTATCTTTATTTCTTTTCGCTGGAACCAAGTAGCGTCTGTGATATGTCTTTTGTCTTTCAACGCGATCAAAATGGAGTAGTCCATTATTTATGAGGTATTAGCAGGAGACGTTAAACACTTCTATCTATCTATCTATCTATCTATCTATCTTTTCATGCGATCAAAACTGATTGTTCCATTATTTATTAGGTATTGGCATGTCATTACGATCGTGCAAACTACGAAAGGTGGGGACTAGTACAATTATTATGTGATTATGTAAAATATCCTGCATATTAATACCGCACATATTTCAATGAATCCGTTCACTAATTTTGTTAAAAAAATAGGAAGTAGTAAGCGTAGCATATAATACTTAACGCATTGTAGAGCTGTAGAAAGCCATCCGTCTCTCCGAAGACGTTACGGCCGTCTCTACGTGAACTCGCTAATTTTAATAACCCTCTGTCTTCTATTTGTAGTTCTACAGAACGATACTGAAAAATTATGTGGATGGAACGACTAAGCGATAAGGAAGCCTTAAAGAAAATGCCAACAGTAAGAATGCCTCTACTCAGAATCAGGAAAAGGCCGCTGAAATTCCTTGGACACATAAGGAAGGATACCTTGATAAAGTTAACCATCACAGGGCATATTGATGGTAACACAGATACGGTAAGTTAGCGAGCACTTAAGAGACCAGCTTGTGTGACTCGATCGCAGAACGGGAGGAGAGAGTATCGAAAAAGGGAGAAAGATTGCTAACCACCACACGGGATAGGAAGTTGTGGAGAGCCATATTCACCTATGTCCTGAAGGGACACCGAACATAGAAAGAGAAAGGCGTTATTTCCCCTTAAGCATGCTGCTGATGATAACTGTCCATACCTTTTTATATGTTTCATCTATCGTCGTTACTCAATATAATACGCTGCAGTTTTACGGCCATATCGGGTTGGAAAACCGGTTCTCGTGCGATCAACAACATTATGAAAAGTCGAGCCTACTCAGTAACTGAGATCGAATGGGAATACCAGGTTTAATAATGTTCGATCTACGTGTGGTGTAATCGATAAGTAATCGGAACTGGAAACGTCGAATACCTATTCCAAGTCAGGTTCGCTATATACACTTCGCGAAAATACTCTTTGGACAGGAATGAATCAACCTCTTCTCCCACTGATTTAATTAGTATGACGTGTATCAGTAAATTATTATTTTCTTAAAAAATACTTACAATCTAAAAATATTTTCTGGCTTTAAATAACATGCAGAAGTTTGATAAGCCGTAAAAACAAATCTATAAATCATCCGTCCATTTTACCTTTTGCTCACGCAAGCCTTCATACAAACATATTAGGTTACTTTTTCTACATTTTCTCGTGTTTTCATTATCTTTTGTAGGTGTAAAATCTTTCAAAACTTTTTTATTCGTTATGGTTGGTGCTTTCTACCGCTTCAAAAAATGCCTAACACCTACTGCCATGATATCTATCTTTACAATAGTCACATCAGACCAAGTCTGGTGTATTAGAATCATATCTGTCTTTATTTTTGAGATGAGGTATAATGTACATTATTTACATTATTCGGACTATTGTCCTCATCTTTGTCGCCATATTTATTACAACGTTTAAGGAATCAGCACATAGGCTAGGCCACAAAAATCTCCTGAGTCGACCAAGCATAGAAATGAATACAGTATGGTAACCAGTAATGAGGAGTGCTAGAGAAAAGCGATAATAACAACAAAGTTGCAATATGAGCTCTGGTAAAAACTGAAATGATAACAGAAAAAATTGCAATATGAGCACTGGTAAAAATGGTTGCTGAAGACATTAAGTTTATAAGACCCAGAAATTCATACACAGATGTCCACAAAAACACATGGCACAGTGGATAAAGACGTTCGTTAGATACAGTGACCGGCCCCAAAGAGTGTGAGTTCAATACCCGGTTAAGGTACTTGGAGTACTTTGAGAGGGAAAAATTAACAGAAGATAACTGATAACTAACATCCATTAAACTTGACTCATGCATGGAATAATAATGCAACACAAAATGTACTTAGAAACAAGCAAGTGTACACAATATTTACATATAGTCTTTTGTATATTCCTGGGAAGACCGTTCCTGGAGAATGTGTTGACTGAGTCGCAGTCGGGCAGAGTCTCTGGTTGAATCTCTTGATTCGTTCCCTTCTCTTCCCGGTACCAACCATATTTACATGGTTGGTACTCCACTATTCAAATTAGGTGGATCCTATCACAACATATATGCACTTGATATACCCCAGTGAGCGAAATAAAGGGTTCAATTCGCCATTCCAACCACCTGAAGAAGGCCGTTATAACGTTGTAATCAATATGGCGGCATAATCCGAATAATTTAAATAATGTAGAATCATATCTGTCGTGGTGCTCCTAAATCACTTTCTAATCTTTTTCTGCATTCTTTTGCATAAACCTCTCTAGTCTACTTCTGTGTCTCTTACTTTCGATGTCATGTCGGTGTTAAATTTTCCAAGCCTGAATTTCTCATTTACCAGGTATAAATATTCCAGCTGTCTGTTTCTGATTCTTCGCTAAAAATGTCTAAAAAGGAAATGGACAGAAGTACAATCTCATAATGATAATCAGATGTCGAAACCACCAGTCAATTAATATGAAGATTTCGAAAGCATATTAAGGATTACCTTTAAGACGAACACGCGGTTGATGAAACATCGACCGGGCACCGAATTTTCACTTATCGCGATGAGTGGGTGTTATCTCACGGAAGGCTTGTTTGGGACTTAAAGTCGAACCCGACATCAGGTGGAACGCGAACATACGATCGATTGTTAAAGATATTGGAAAATGTTCGTTCCCCTACAAGCCTTGCAAGAGTCAGATCAGGCCGATATTGGAGTACAGCTGCTCTATATGGGCAGTAATTACCCAGTTGTAACTTTTCGGTCTCAACAGAGTTCAAAGACTTATACGCATCCTTGTGGGTGATTAATTATTTTCCAACCTACAAGCCCTTTCCCACAGAGAAAAACTTCGCAAGCCTCTCCTTAATCTATCGCTATTATCATTCCGTAGTTCCACCGGTTTTCACCTTCATGGCTAAGACCCACCATACTACGCAAATTGTAGCGAACCACCTCCATTCCCTGCGTATTCGATTCGTGAAATGTAAGTACCCCTCGAGCAGATTCTTCCCGCTAACCACTGTCTCTACGTCTTTGGGTTTGATGAAGTATTTTACTCCTTATAACCGATTTTCCACACATAAAACGTCGCAAGCCTATCTCTAATATGTTCAGCTCCAAATACGAAATACATCTCTGATGTATTTTAAACATCGAAGTGTTTAGCGAGCTCTAGACAGAGAAATAAATAAAAAGAATTCTAAGTGTCAATATCGTTCAGATTTTTCAGCCGAAAAAGAAAGCTTCGTCCGCATATAAAAACTCGGATCTCCTGCCATTTATGTAGATAGACTCCAAGACGCCCCTATGATAATTGGCCCTTGCCTGGCTAGCGATTTCTGCTTTAAAACCTACAGATAAATGACGTACATTTAAAATGTACTGACAGTTACTCGTCTACAATATGAAAAAGAAAATATCGAACGGATGTACGATTTAGGCAGAACAAGATATCATAACCATCAGAATTTTGATATGAAGACTCCAAACCACGATTTTCTTAGGGACGAACACGGAATTGGTTAAACATCACCGGGCGAACGCTGAATTTTCACCTATCTTCTTGAGAAACTATTGAGAGATAACCTAAAAACTAATCTTGTGAATACAATCCATTGCAAAAAATGCTGGAAAAATGTTACGTTTCCTATACCGCTCCTGTAACTATCTGACTCCTTCTTTTATCTATTAACTTCACAAAGGCCCGATCGGGCCAAACATTGAATACCCCTGCCATATATGGGCAGGAGTTGGCCAGTGTTTACTTTACAGTCTGCAATGCACAACTGTGTGGATGACCAATTACTTTATACCCTAAAACCAATTTCCCACAGAGTAAACCTTGTTCCATCAATAGTTCTTTGGAAAGTGTTCAGACAATCCAAATTCCTAAGTTCCACCTGTTCTAAACATCACGGATAAAATCATCCCATGCCACGTGCATTTTAAGGAAACACCCACATTAGCTTTGCTATTTCACTGGGGCAACTTTCCACAAAGAAGCGGGTGAGTATGCTTCCCCGTTCCATACAATCTTAAGTAGTATAGGTTCAAACGTTATCTTTCTAACATATCTCCATAAGCTGTAACCATCTATCTCGAGTGGCTGCTTGTCCTTGTTCAGAGTGAACATAATTGTAAAACATAGATTCCAAAAAAGTCCCCAAAAGGTTGCGATCTAATTGGGGGTAGGTGGAAAATCCTACATTGTTGTATTAATCAACAGGTCTGTTCCGCATAAACTGTGTGTTTTGCTTTGTAATTCTCTATGTCTTTGGGCTTATACAGCGTGATTATTATTATTTTAAAAAGATATACAGTTTCCATAGGAGCGACAGCTCTTATCAGTTCATTTTCTCAAATCTGTTGGCATTTTGGAATTTGTGTCGCTAGTAACGTGTCTGACGATCCGAATAACACTCAAATAAATTTTCGAATTGAACACTTTATTTAGTTTACTGTGTGGACTGTTCTTATTCCAATCTACATCTCCGGGCATATCCCGTTTTTTATCACTAGTCCGTCCTTGTTGACTCGGTTAATTCTAAGTTTAAGTCTTGACTACTTGGCCCAGCGATCGAACTCAAATTACTACGCCACCAGATTGGCGAAGCAATGCTTTAATCGACAAGGTACTGTGGAACTATTCTGAAACGTGGAAAGATTGAGTGACTGGATGATTTCTTTATTTTTACAGATTATCAATCTTAATGGCAAAACAAGTTTTAGGTGACATAAACAAAAGGCAGAAATAGTGGAGAGGCTAACGTATTGAAGTTACACTGCACATAGAAGTAGATGATCTATTGGTTTATATTTTTTCGTGTCGCAGCCTATGTTAGAAAGGGAGGTAACTCATCTTATGGGAGTAGACTTATTAGTGGTTTCCTCCCTTAGTCATTTTAACAATTTATACAAATAAAATATATAGCTGTATTTAGACAAAATTAGTTTCCGTGCAACGTCACGTCCCTCTGCTAGTAAACTATACATAAGAATTGTAATTACAATGATATAAATATTTGCAAATTTAATTTTATCACGAAGTGTATGGTAACATTAAGAGTAAAATATAATTGAAATTGTCTCATGTGAAGACTTTAAAATATCTTAGAAAATTAAAGAAAACAAAAATATATGTGAAGATCATGTGTGTTTGAAATAAGTGCATAATGATTTGACATGAAGGAATTATTATTTTGCGTTTCGTGAGACATTCGAAAAATCGATGACGAAATGTCTGCAGGAAATGAATGCAGATATTTTAACAGATTCTCTGCTGAATTATAATCGGCGTGACTGGTATTGTTTGGAGGGGGTTATATAATGTTTACATCGATTAATGATCGTTTATCTTTGTTATATAGGAATAAAATGTCGCTGCCGACACTGGAGTTTGAACACGGATCACCAGAGAGCAAACACAGGCGATCGTATTTTGAATAATAGATCAGGTTATGGTAAAGGAAATGTATATATGCGAATTAGTGTGGCGTGTAAGTGATCACGCTCCGAATTATTCCAGAAGTGTGGTTGTCAAACTCTCTGCCTCCGGGCAGAGAGGAATACAGACGCGGCTGTGCCGAGGGCAGTATCTTTCTGGGGTGGTAGATACCTAGCCTACCCCGTTTTTACGGGGTCTACGGGGAATATTTGCCCGAGTCTACGGTATCCCACAGTAAAGTTGACCTTGTGCCGCATCCGACCGCGCGTGGCGGTTAGTGAATGTCTGACTATACAGATTACTATTCGGATTATTATTCGGTGGTTACTGTTCCAGCGAGTATTATCGAGCAAGTACTATTAGTGTGTGTGTTATTCGAAGGAGTCTGACACCAGTATTGCTCAATGTCTTTACTATAGTTGTATCTGCGATTACAAAGTCTCTACTACAACGAACATTACGAAAGTGACACCGAGTATTCGTTGACATTATAAAAGTGACAACGAATGTTCGTTGACATTAAAAAAACCCATTAAGTTTATTTCTTATTTGTAACTAACTCCTTCCTGTTTCCGTTCAAGACGTGAGTGACTATGGTTTTTCCACGGTTTCTCTCTGATTTTGCTCTGTATAACATTTGAACTATTAGACCGAAAACGCCACTGGGTAATATGAAAACTAAAGGAATCAGCATATATGATACGTAACAAAAAATCTAAGCCGGCTAACCATAGACATGAATACAATATGGGTGTCTTTAATACAGTGTGCTTGAGGAAAACAGCAATAACAAAAACAATGTAATAGGAGATCTGGTTATAAATGGTTACTGAGTCCCAAAAATCCATTCACTGAGGACACATGTCTCAGTGGATAAAAGCGTTGTAATCCAATGAATTGACCTGTTGTCGTATGTGAGTTCAATACCTGGCCACGGCAGAGGTGCACATAAACTTTGAGAGCTGCTGAGTTACTAAAGGTAAATAACTGAAACTGAGATATCCAGAAGAGGTATGGCACGTGGAACCAGAACAATCTACTCCAGTGGACTAAATAAAGGTTTTGATTGGAAATTCCAACGTATATCACCTGAAGAAGGCGGGAACGTACAACGTCCGAAACGTCGTAAATATGACAATAAAGATAATGACAACAGTCCAAACAATGTAATGTGACTTATTAATATCCCTTTTCATCATTTATGTCTATTATTTATCGTTGACTATGAAAAGACATTTGACTTCCTCGAGTTCACCCTACAATTCACTGGGAAAAGCCGAGGCAGCTCTGGAAAAAGCAAGGCCTGAATCCTGCCTACATGACACTCGGAAAGGATTCTTGCCATGTCCTCTCTGAGATTTAACTAAAACAGATGCAAGATCAAATTAGAAAAAAAGTAGCAAGACAAGTAGACAACCTTTCCCTGTGAATGCATGCATGTTGTTTACGAGAAGCCATTTTAACAAAGTCAACTGGGAGAACAAGTATATCAATATATATGGTGGACTAATCTGTCATCTAAGCTTCGGGCATGATATCATCGTAATTCCACATACACCACAAGATATGGAGGAGATGTTCAATGTTATGTACACCGTGAGTCAACAAGTAGGCCATGATGTGCATAAACATTATTGCAGGAGCTCGTGTCCTAATTCCGGAGGTCAAAAGAAGGACCGTTATTAGCTGAACTGCTTTTGGAAATGTCTATAGCATCATGGGACATCGCAAAGCATTAATCAAAACTAAGAGAAAATTGTTTAATGAATTAATGTTCTACTGGATGATATGATTTCTGGAAAGGAGACATGGACGCCCCAACACCACCACTGCAGAGACACTTGTATGGACCCAACGTAAAATGGAGCAGATGCGATGCTCGGCATCCCCTTACATGACAAGAAGAGCAAAACCTGGATTCGACAGCAGACTTGAATGAAGGACATTATATATACCATCAAGAAGAGTTGACCATGTATCTCGTCTCAGAAACCGCCGGTGGACAATTAGGGCGACAGTTTGGACAACACGGCGGTGGAAAAAAGTGTAGATGTCGGCCAAATGGTCCAGTACGGCCGGAGATAGTAAGTGGTGAAGGTCAACCAGGGAAGGGTTTCTCCAACAGCAGTGAGAAAGCCCTTTATTTGGATTGAGTTTATTTTTAGAGTGAGGCAATCTGAAAATATACATAATCGGATTAATGCCTTCGATTTTGTTGTTATCGTGACCAAATTTCGGTCTTATGACGTCGGGGCTTCGTTATGTGTATCTCGATTCGGATAACACTCAGCTAAATTTCGAATTGAATACTTTAATCTACTGAGGTGGACTGTTCTCCATCTTTGGGAACCTGTCGTTCTTTTTATCATTGGTCAGTTGTTAATCGCGCGGTCAATTATAAGTTTTAGTCCTAGGCATGACGATAAACTACATCCGGCAGCAAGACCTCTGATCAGGATAGTGAAGCTTTCAAGGAACATGGAATCACCTGTTAATTGTTGTTGTTTCTAGGTTCACCCTAACCCGGGGTGGTAGCACCTATTAGGGTCCCAGCTATGGGTTAATAGTCAATCCCCTTCAAAAAACAAAATACTATTGAAGTATAAAAATACGTATATATTTTATTAGTAACGATACTTATAATTATAGAAAATTGACGCCTAATATATTTTATCGGTAGTTGAAGGCATGCAATAGCGTTGAAAAGATTTAGATTTCGGCATCAAATAACCCATATAGGGGTCGATATGCCGCTAAAGAAAATTGACCAGACAATCAATATGTAATAACTCTTTCATGTCATTGATCCATATAATATCCTTCAATTTCTTAAAGAAATCAAACTGTATTCCAAAATATAACTTCAATAAAACCACATCAGAAAACACTCATATCCCCGCCTCTACTAATTATTTCCACACAAATATATATATATATATATATATATATATATATATATATATATATATATATATATATATATATATATATATATGAACAAAGCTGAGTATCATCTACCATGTATTATATTGTGAAAGCAGAATAATATATAAGATTTTTATTACATCAAATCTACCAAGAAAATTAAATTCCGACATAAAATGATTCATAAGTGGTTGATGTGTCGTTAAACAAACAAATTCTAAGTTTAAGACTTTACTTGTGCCAGGAATTGAACTCACAATGATTTTGCCACCAAATTCACGAACCAATGCTTTAATCTAGAGGTTCCTGTGGGAAGATTTTGAACGAAGGAAAGTTCGTCTGATTTTGTTTTTATTCGACTTATAAATCTTTTGCCGGTTATTTATAGCCATTAAATATATTTGGATCATATGAATGTTTGGAGATAAGTATGATTTACAGGTACAATTCCTATTAATTAACCTATAGGTGGGGGAATAACAGCAGGATTCATACATGTCCCAAAGCTATTTGCAGGTAAAGGAATACAAAGTACCTGCCCACCCCTTCACCGTGGAAACTGTTAGATGTAGACGTCTCTTCTACTCCAATAGCTTCATGTCTCGCACATCTCGCCTATGGAACTCCCTTCCCTATTACTGTTTCCCTGACAAATACAATCTCCAACGGTTTAAGTGTAGCGTCAATCGACATCTCCAGTTGCCTTGATCTATCCACTTCCCTTCTCCACTTCCTTTCATCTTTCATTCCTATCTGCTCTCGCTCTAAATCTTCTGTAACCCCCTTGCCTTGATCGACCCTCCGTCCTTCTCTTTCTCCACATCCCTTCCTTTACCACCCCTATCTGCTCTTCCTCCAACCCTTCTGTAACCCCATGCGTGATAGTGGCCCCAGCCTTGCTTGGGGTGATACGCTTAAAAAAAATATATATATTATTAGGTGAATAGTATAGATATAAATTGACCCTAGACTTGTAGATGGTAAAGATTGTCGTTGTCGAGAAACATTCACAGGAATATAATCCACAAAGTGAGTTTCGAAGAAAAATATGTCCGAGAACTCCATCCTTTCCAGAGGAATATGAGGGTAATAAGCATGATTCGATACTGTATACCTGACATGTATGTCAGAGCTGTTAAAATCTGAACTGGTGGAACTATGGAATGTAAATAGTTTAAACGTTTGCTATAGTGATAACGACAGTGGGCACTTCGACGTTGTGTAATGCTTATCAAACTTGTTTCGCTAGGAGAATTACGACTTAGTAATGTGTTCGATGCTCATTAAGTGCCCCATATTTTCGACCTTGTGCCACATCTAAACTACGCTTACAAAATCTCCATATTAATAGCTACAGGTTAGTGAGGGACTATCGATTTTTTGTATGTGGGGAAGGAGATAGCACGTTAGAAAACAATTAATCACCTGCAAGGTCTAGTCATTGTTTTGAACTCTGTCAAGTTTACACTAACCCGGATATGGCAGCAATACTGCAGTCTTGGACGAATCCGACTCTAGTAAACACACACACACACACACACACACACACACACACACACACACACACACACACACACACACACACACACATACATACATACATACATACATACGCCCCAAGCAATTATTTGTGTGGTATCTAGTTATTGAACATAGGAAGTCTCGTAACTAATCATTTGAAGGCATTTTTGACAATATAAAATAGGTGTCTTGGTTAGTGTTGTAAGCAGAGGACCATGTAAAAAATGTAATACCGAGATGACAATACCGTTTCAATTAATTAAGAAGTAAAGAGACAAAAGGAGATATTTTAGTACCCCCGCTACATTGTCTCCCCAAGTGAAGACCAAATCTGGTCAATTTTTTACCATATTGAACAAGCACATTCTGTTAAACAATGTATTCCATAAAAAAAAAAAATAATAATCAGTTATAATACAATACCCGGCATGAAGAAGATAATTAAGGGGTAAAACTACAAACGTTGTTTATCGAACCAAATTCAAAGTAGGAGGCTTCTCTACGATGACTTATTGGCTCAATTCAGTGTCCATTGAAAATGTGGTATTATAACTAACGTACAATCTTTTCTGGAGTGATGCAAGGAGCTTACAGCTCCCTCAACATCTTTAGCAATGGTACACATATATGATTTAAAGTGTGGAGTGAACTTTCATCTTAATATGTGTTCGAGGCAAGGTGAGTAAGACCGCGCAACAGGACTGGAGTACATTTAGTCTTTGCCCTGTAGTAATAAATCGTTACTAGCTTTGCTTTGCAGGTCAAAATCTGAATGCATATTGGACCAGTAACGATGTAACGATTTAATCCTGTCGTCCCTCACGCACGGCAACGAAGACGCAGTTTGTTATTGAGTGTAAATGACGATAATAATAAGAAAATATTTAGGAGCCAGAAGAGAGAAGTTAGCGATTGACCTTAAATTTACCTGAAACTTGAGTGAAAAGCAAGAAGCCGGGAGAGAGTTCCGCAATAGAATTGTGCTGGAAAAGAAATAGCTATCATAGACATTACGGTAACATCTAGCTATTTCAACTGTAAAAAGATGAGAATCCAGTGTTGCGTTTATATTAATAGGATCTCGGTACCATAGAGTAAAACATAAACTTACCGTGGAAGTATTTATAGAAAGTGCACAGGGAAGATGGATTACGGCGGTCGAAAAATGACTGAAGCCAAGATACCTGTTTACGACAAATATCATTGCAGATATTCTTTGGATTTTTCTCCGGTATAGCAGGAAGAGCAGACCATATATGGTAGAAATATTCGATTCATCTACGAATGATAAACTTATAAATCGGTAAATTAAATTCTAGAGATAAAAGGTATCTAGCACGACAGAGTGAAGCGACATTCCTAGCAGCATATCTAGCAATTGATTTAATATAAACTTTCCCCATGTTGTTAGCGCGAAATGTTAACCCGAGATGGCGATACGAGTCATTCGCTTAGAGGTAAGGGTTATCCATGCTGATTTACGTCGCATTTGCGAAGCATTCTAAATGTGTAAGAGATACTATATAATAGTGAAAAAAGAAATGTTAAAAAGATATATTCCAAAAATTAAAAATTACACATAACATTTTTACTGAAGTGATTTCACTGACCTATTTACAGCCTATTCAGTTCTTTTGTTTTCGCATACATACGTGAATATTCATCTATTCAATACGGCCTCTCAACCGTTTAAATATTATTTAAAACCAGAAAATATTTTTAGGTTGTAAAACCTTTTTTTAGAGATAATAATGATTTACTGATACAACTGTTAATAATTAACCTATAGCAATGGGGAGAATTTCCAAAGTGTATCTCCGCGTAAATTCACAAAACGAATCCGACTGGAAGAGGTATTCATCTGTCAGTTATCCAGTTTCGGGTCTTCGTCCATTATACCACCCGTACATCCAAGCTTACAGCACCCGTTACTCCCAAGCGGCCATATATCTAAGTATTAACCTGGCCCGACGTTGTTTAACCGGTGTTTCAGAGCGATATTATCTTAAGCCGACACACATAAAGAGAAATACACAAATAAATATGTATTATGTGTGATAATAAATGGCTCTCCACGAATTTTTAACCTGTTTAACATATAAATATTCGATAAATTCTATAAGTAATTTTTTTTTTAATTTAAAATCCAAAGTTTTTACATGCAGAACCCGAGGATGGTGTATTTTGACGTGGTCTAATGATTAGCATGATTGTCTTTACGACTGAAATGAGTTGAAACCTCACTGTGTGCCCCATAATTTCGGTCTTGTTCCACATCTAAGCTACGCTTAGAAATGATTTAGGGCACTATGGCATAATGGTTAGCAAGCTGCTCGCACTAGAACAATTACGACTGAATAGCGATTTCGATCCTCACAGGGTGCCCCGTGCGTTTTGGCATGTGCCATACTTAGACTACGCATAAAAAAAAGTCGTGTAAGGCACTTCGACGTGGTGTAATGGTTAGAAAGCTTGTCTCGCTAGATCCCTTACGATTGAATAGTTAGTTCGATCCATCAGAAGAATGCCACATAACCTTCGACGTTTGCGGTGACGCCTCGGAGGTGTTGATTGTCAGCGAGATTCTCTTATTGACCAATACTACAATGTACCGTCTTCAATTCCCATCAGGTGCCCACATTTTTCTGACTTCTTTGAAACTTTTACAGTGACTTTCACCCTATACAAGACTCAAAATCCACTCAAGACAGAGGTTTACAGAATAAAATTCATAGTTAATGGGGATATGCAGGAAATGTAACGATTGACCCTATACTGGTTAAGATTATAGACATCGAGGAAGCATTCTCTTGCGAGTTCCTTCGACAAAGCAGCGGTTCTTGGGTATAATCTGCGGAACTTATATCTGACCAATGGAATACGAAGGGAATGGGTATGATTCGCTGCAATATTCGTTACATGACGGGTCTTAGCCGTGAAGGTTAGAATTACTGGAATTAAGGAATGTAGGTCCTCTTAGCACGTTCCATAGAAATGGAGAATGAGCAGCGAGACTTGCAACGTTTCGGCAGTGAAAAAGAGGAGGAAAATAATTTACTAGGAGGAAAATAATTTGTCACCCACATGTACGTGGAAACGCTTTTGGACTCAATGAAGACTGCAATTTGAAGACTGGGCTTCTTCTGTCCATATATGGTGTCAAGTCTTCATTTTCGGTCTGGTTTGGCTCTGTTAAAGATTGATGAATGCAGGAGGAGTCAGGTACGAAAAAGAAGCTACTTCAAGTTAAGTAAACTGTCAATTTTTTTATTTTTTGAGTAGAAAGGAGAATAAATAGAACAACATACGAGGAAAACAAAATAAGACGATTGACGTTGTATTTAAATTTTTGAAGATCGTAGTTGAGTGGAAAGAAAGAAACCGGAAGTGAGTTCCACCATTGGATATTTGACGTATATATTTACTTATTTATTTAACATTCATTTCCTTTCTCGTTTTCTTTCTTACTCTCATTCTCTTTTTACTTACTTTCATTTTTTCGTGTTGTTTTTTTTATTTCTTTATGAAGTTCTTTTTATTCACTTTCCTCTTTCTTTCTTTAAAATTCTTTGTTTTTTGTTTCCTTTATTTCCTTTTTATTACTTCTTTCTAACGGTTTTCTCGCGATATCTCTTACTTCCTCTCACTAATTTTGTTTTATTCATATTCCTCCTGATTCTTTCTTTCTTTCTTTCTTTCTGTCTTCGTTTACTTCAATTTTATTTTCACATTATGGTTACTTACCCTCTTTTTCCCTTCCAAAGAGCTTATTTTAGTTACTTTACATCTTATCGTTCGATTTTCGCTGTCAATTTTTCTTGTTTTTATTCTTTCACTTTATAATTATCTCTCGATCAAGTTTAAAAGATCTTTTATTCATTTTTCGATTTTTTGCTCTTTTCTCCCTTATCGATATTTATGATGTCAGATTAAATATTACACTTCTTTCTTGCATTCCTTTATTTCCTTCATTCTTTCTTTGATTCTGTTAGATTCTGTAAAATTAACTTTAATTCGATTTACGATTTCGACTCTTTCTTTCTTTTATCTGTTTCCATTGTTACATTCACATTATTGTTTCTTTCTTTCTTTATCTCTTCCCTCCTTTCCTTCCTTTCTTCCTTCCAAACTCTCTTCTTTCTTTGTTTCTTCCTTCCTTCCTTCCTACATTTCTTTCTTTCTTGCTTTCTTCCTTGTTTCCTATCTTCCTTTTTCTCTCCATCCTTCCTTCCTTACTTCCTTTATTTTTCTTTCCTTCCTTCCTATCTTCCTTCATTCTTTCTTTCTTTCTTCTTCTTTCCTACCTTCGTTCCTTCCTCCCTTCCGTCGTTCGTTCGTTCGTTCGTTCCTCCCTCCCTTCCTTCCTCCCTCCCTTCCTTCCTTATTTCCTTTCTTCCTTCCTTTCTTCCTTTCTTCCTTCCTTCCTTCCTTCCTTCCTTCCTCCCTTTCTTTCTTTCTTTCCATCCTTCCTATATTGCCTCTTTCTTTCTTTTTCTTTCCTACCTTCCTTTGTTCCTTCATCTCCTCTTTCTTTCTTTCTTTCTTTCTTTCTTCTTCTTCTTCTTTCCTATCTTCCTTCCCCCTTCCTTCTTTTCTTCCTTCCTACCTTTCTTTCTTGTTTTGTTTTTTCCTTACTGACTGCCTTCATTTCAATCGCTTTTATTTTAGTTTCTTTTTCCCTTTTTACTATCACTTTCGTTCTTTCAATTTTCTTCTGTTTCCATTCTTTCCGCTTCTTTCCTCTTTTTTTCTTTATTTCTCTCTCTCTTTCTTTTTCTAATGTCTTACTCTATTTACCCCTTGCAACTTCTTTTTTTTTAAATGATCCCTCCCATCTATCCCTCCTTACTCTCATAACATCATTCTCTACGTCATACTCTCTTCCTTCGCATACATATTCCCTTTCGAGTCCACCTGCCCACACGGGCCAACTAACAAGACCACTCACTTAATGAACCGTTACTGCGACTAGAGTCACTTGCAAAGTCCATTTTCGGACCTGACCGCCTTTTTACGGGCAATCGATTACTGGACAGCTTGATTGGGCAGTGAAACACCCCGCACCATCAGCAGCATCCCGATTCCCTACGCTTCAACGAATTCGATAATTCGCTTGACCACTCATAAAACCAAGCCCCGTTGATTGATCTAGCCGGTTCATCACAGGAAAAGTGTGTCTTCATACCTACAGTACTTATCACATATATAAAAGTCTGCCAAAACTTTGGTTTGGTTTGGTGAGTATGAAGGTTGCAACGATTAAATTGTCTGGTGCAAGATAAAATGGCTGAAGAGGATGGGAGAATATGCACCTTTTTTGTTCAAGGCAAATGCTTCTATTTATCAGGTAAGATGTCTACAAAAAACATTTGTTTATCAAGTGCCAAAAAATTATTGACTATCAAGTAAATCGTAATCAAAATGTTAATATTAGCACTTTTACTTTGAGAAAACCTTTGGTATTCATTGACCGAGAAGACCTAGTGTTGTAGGATGGTTATGTCCCCATTCACATAAATACAGTAGTAAATACTGTATGTTGGTCTGCAGTCGGAGATACGTCTCCAGCTGTGCTTCTTAAAATATCTGCCTCTGGGCAGAGCGGATCCCAAGATGAGGCTATGTCGAAGGGTAGACTCTTGTCTCGGAAAACAGCCACCCGATCCGGTTTTATACGGAGTCTCCGGAGAATTTTTGTGCCACATCTGATCGCGTGGGGCGGTTGGTAGATAACCAGCAGTTGAATATTCGTCTCCAGCTGTGCTGGTCAAACTCTCAGACTCCGGTCAGAGAGGATCCCTAGTCAAGGCTATGTCGAAGGGGAGACTCTTGTCTCGGGAAACAGCCACGCGATCCGGTTTTATACGGAGTCTCCGGAGAATTTTTGTGCCACATCTGATCGCGTGGGGCGGTTGGTAGATAACCAGCAGTTGAATATTCGTCTCCAGCTGTGCTGGTCAAACTCTCAGACTCCGGTCAGAGAGGATCCCTAGTCAAGGCTATGTCGAAGGGGAGACTCTTGTCTCGGGAAACAGCCACCCGATCCCGTTTTACACGGAGTCTCCGGAGAATTTTTGGCCACATTTTGTGCCACATCTGATCGCGTGGGGCGGTTGGTAGATATCCAGCAGTTGGAGATTCGTCTCCAGCTGTGCTGGTCAAACTCTCTGACTCCGGTCAGAGAGGATCCCCAGACAAGTCTATGTCGAAGGGCAGAGTCTCGTCTCGGGAAGAAACTACCTCATCCCGTTTTATACGGGGTCTACAGGGGATTTTTTTGGCCTAGCCTACGGGCTCGGATACCTCACATTAAATTCGGTCCTGTGCTACATCTGACAGCGTGGGATGGTTGGTAGATATCCTGCAATTGGTGATTGTGAAATTCATTTGACTCACTTCTAGGGGTTGACTACTACTTCTACGCGCCGCTGGCGAATCTTATGTGGTGTTCGTTTCCTAAGTATTATCGTTCATTACCAACCCTCGACTGATTATTCGATTTACTAACCTTTGTGGTGAAAATTGTGAAAAACGGCTTACCTCGGAAACGCCCACGAATTTGTGCGTGGTGCAAAATCCAGCTGCTCAGTGGTAAAAAGAACCAAAATGGCGGCGCCCATGTTTTATGCCAGGCGGTCTCGGACAGTTAACGTGAAATCTCGTTGTCTCGTTATTCGCATGCAAATTATGGTCGGTCCTCGGCTGTATAAAGCAAGCCGTTTATGTGAGAAGGACAGGACGCGTTTTTGCTGGTGAGAAGTGAAGATTGGACGTGTGACCCCATTTTGTCGTTTCTACGTTGTTTGTTGGACTCTTACGTCGGACTATTGTTTTAACTGTGATTTAGCTACAAGTGTTGCGGTCCAGAGACGGAAGAAATCTTTTGCAGACATTTGTTGCTACTTTAAGTTGACAGTTTGTTTTTGTTTCTTTTACCACCACAGCCTTCCCTAGGTTACAACACCTACCATCGGTTAGAATATTTCTCTTCAAAATAATTTATCAGTAAACAGTCTCTCAAGTCCATTACCTCTTATCGTTTCTTGCAGTATTTCTAAGGGTTTCATTAATTAGCTTTTATTTTAGCTCGTGTGGAATGTTAACTTTTTCATTATGTCATTATTTCAAAATAAAATAAAAATTAATAAATAAGAATAAATTAAATGAATTAATCCAATTCAATAAGTAACTAAACAAATTTAGTAAATAGTAAACAAATTAACATTGCAAATTATAAATTAAGGATCCAAAAATAAAAAAAACGGCGCAAAAATATCTGTATTGTGTTATGACAGAGGATGGAATGTGCGATATTGAAATCCGAAAACGCATTGGCATAACGAAATATGACTTTCAAAAGGTAATCACATTATTAAGCCGCATAAAAATTTCTTTAGAAACAATAAGAAGAGTACTGAACTGTTATGGAATATTAGTCCTCCTATATAGCAGCGGCTGCCTGACAGTTACCTCACAATTGAAGAAGAAACGTGAAGCAACGGAAATGTGGTTTTACTGAAAGATGCTGAGAATATCATGGGCATAACATGTGAGCAACAACGAAGATGAGAAAAATTGGAGGCAAAAACGACATTTATAATTAACATAAGCAAGCGACACTTGAAATGGCGCATAATGAGGAAAGTGGGCTTGGACAATTTGACATTCTCAGTAAAGATTGATGGCAAGATGGACAGAAGAAAACAACGTATATCCTACCTAGCGAACTTGAATACATGGATGGCACAACAAGGTTTAGGATAAATAACAAAAAGACAAAATATATTAATAGAAAGAAATGGACAGGGTAACTGTGGAGAGTCATGGTCGCTAACATCTTGAAGGAACACAGCACAAAGAAGAATAAGATTCATGTAAATATATTATTATATTCTTCATTTCAGCAAGAATATATGTAACAATTTCTTGCAGGTTTTGAATCTATTTTTGAACATGTTCGTGTACGTTCCTTTTGAGAAAGTTAAATTCCTTAACATTGAAAGCTCTCAGACACTTCTTCACAATACTTAAAAAAAACAATATGACTTGCAATGTTTCACGTCTCTGTACAAACTGGTGAAATATGGAAACATCCCTAAAAATAAGTGTAGTACTTCTCTCGCCACAGTTTAACAAATATTCTTTATCAGACTGTGAACAGGAATCGGTTATCGATTAGTTTATAACTTCATTCTCCCTATGCTCGAAAGAGAGTAGATTTCTCTCAGTCTAGAAAATTGTTTATATTCATAGAGTCGAGGTACCTTAGATGAAATTTCAGAGCAACAGTTAATATGAAAGTATTGTAGAGTAGCTAGCACCCCTTCAACACTCTACAAGATAGCCTGGCTCATAGCCTTAAATAGACTAAGAATAAGGACATCAGCAGTTGGTTTATAAGTTGCTACTAAGCTGATTAATATTCGGACTGATCTTACTTCGTTTGGCTAGACAGCTTTTGACCCTCCTCTATTCCTTGTAAGTTGTCTTGTTAATTGTTTTGCAACTTATTGTTCTGTGTTTTTTATGTATCCGTTAGCATCGGATACTGGTGCTGAATAAATATATTATTCTTCTCTGTGTATCATTCACTTCGACGATACAGCAGAATGTATTTATAGAAAAGGCACAGGAAAGATGCATTACGGTGGTCGAAAAATGACTGAAGCTGTAATACCAGCTCACGGCAAATAAAATTGCAAATTCATATTTAGATTTTTACCCGATCGCTACTATCTTTCCTTGGTCGCCTATGTCCTTCCACGACCGCCTAAGTCTTTCCATGATCGCAAATCTCTTTCCACAATCGCCTATGTCTTGAAGAGTCACAGCACATAGAAAAGAAGAAGTTTGTATCTTTCAGCTTTGAACAAGATTGAGTTAAATTCCACTGTCTCTTGCGATCAGTGAGAAAAGCAGTTACCAGCCCGAGAGCTTCCATGTGTAAACTATCGGATTGATACGCAAATTGATCGATTATCAAACGAGCGTTAAAATCTATACATCAATAGCTGTCTGTAAAATTCCTTCAATGAAATGTCTAAGTTTGGATGTCTTTGTGAACGTCACCATGAGCTATTCGACATCTGCGTTGGCTCGAAGTTATATCGATTGGCACATTCGTGTAAAACGGATGTGAATCCGGATTAAATATTGATTAGCAGGTGCGAAGAAGTTTATCCTTCTTAATCTGTTAAAATGCACGCGTCAGCACATCCGACTATGAACAAATAAACTAATATACGCTATATACAAGCGTGTGTTGAGATATTGTCGACCCAGCGCAAAAACAGGTTACAAAAATAATAATAATAATAATAATATGCCATTTTGCTGCTGGGAGAGATATTTCAGGTTGTTGGCCAGAGAATTATTCAACATCCCATGGCATGTAATTTCTTTCTTCTACACAAACACACACACACATATATGCACATATATATACATACATACACACACACACGCACACACACACTCTCTCTCACACACACATATATATATTTCATTATTTATTATAATGTTTACATACGGACAAAAACAACTTACTACAATTATAACGATAACCATTTTTTGATTCTCACCAGTCGATATGCAACCGCATCGAAACAAGAATGCATCTTTGTAGTGAGTAATTTGTTTTTGTCTGTATATAAAAATTATAATATATAATTATTGCTCTACTCTTGGTATTGACCACTGTTTTGAATTAATGCTGTGAACATTACAATTTATATGTTATTTTAGTTCTCATTACATTAGTATATATATATATATATATATATATATATATATATATATATATATATATATATATATATATATATATTATAAATTTTCATGTAGATAAAAACAATTTACTCACTACAAAGTTACAACTTCGTTTCCGAGCATTTAATTGCACTTCGACACGTGAGAGCCAAATTGTTATGAACGGTTCTGTTTTAAATACACTAAAACGATAACCATTTTTTGATTCTCACCAGTCGCGATGCAACCGCATCGAAACAAGAATGCCTATATTGAGTCTGATTTGTTATCACTTCATCACCGAGGCCCGTTGAACAGTTGGTATGGCGTTTGATTGATACCCTAACTGTCCGAGTTTCAATTCTCGGTAGTGGATGCGCACTGCTGATGAGTCCCAAATATTGGACGAAACGGCCGTCCAGTGCATTCTGTTGAGGTTTTTTTCCAGACTCAATGAATTACTAAATTATTTATTTTTATATATATATATATATATATATATATATATATATATATATATATATATATATATATATATATATATATATATATATATATATATATATATATATATATATATATATATATATATATATATATACATACTAGTTGTGAGTTTTTTCAACACGGTTGTTTTAAAAGATTGTGCAGGGCAACTCTATATTGTATATCGATACAACGTTTAAAATTATTACAATTCAATATTGGGGCACAAGTGCAAAAAATGTTGTGAGTGTAAGGAAATAGAGTAAAATAAAACTAAATAATCCGTTAAAATTATAATAAACGAGTTGTCCAAGGGAGGTAACTTTACGCATAATTAGAAATAGGGAGAAGAAGAAAAAGAGAAAGGGGAGAAAAAGAAAAGGAAGTAAAAGAAAAAGAAAAGCGGAAAAAGAGGAAAGGTGGATAGAATATGGTTGAATATGAATAAGTATAAATATAATGTTAGAATAGAGTTAAAATGAAATAATATATATATATATATATATATATATATATATATATATATATATATATATATAGTCTTAAAGTGTGCTATATTTATGGGATAAAGTGCTCAATATCAGAGATAGAGCGTGTGTAAATATAAAAGTGGACATGGAAGTCAGCACTTAGAGGCGACAGTCTGTTTCATGCTAGTGCAATCAATAGAGTCGCCTGACGATTGCACTAGCATGAAACAGACTGTCGCCACTAAGTGCTGACTTCCATGTCCACTTTTATATTTATATATATATATATATATATATATATATATATATATATATATATATGTATCGGTCTGGTGAGAGGGAAAGATAATACGTTTGGTGATAAAAATAACTTATGCAAACGCAGTTGCTTTATTCTTATATGTTAAACTTATGTATTCAAATATATTTACATGGCGATCAATATCTGAATAAAATCTTTATCGATAAAGTCTGTGCATTTTCATTTTTCTGTCTCCTTGGAGAATTTTCCCAATAATCTGTTGTATTTAGTAAACAGAATGGTTTTCGACACACTGCGCCTTTTGCTCGAGTAAAAGTCGCATCTGTGAGTTTTGAAAAAATCTTCTTTCTGCTTGCAAAAGGCTTCTTCCGTCTCCAAGAATCTCCACTGATGGATGACATGATACGCAGATCTGAATATCAGACTAATCGTGGCTGATAAGATAACAAAATCGACAAATTCGTAATTAATGCTTGTGTCCCCAGATAAATTCTTTACACTAATAATGGTTTTATCAATGTGGCAATCTGATATTTATAGTAAGAAATGAAAACGTCCATTATAATTTTATATAAAAAAAAATTTAAGGATATATTTAAGCTTTGTTCTCATGTTGGAAGTCGAGAAATTTAATTAACACACGTAATTCAGCTTTCAATCACATTTTTCTTGGATTATCTTTCATTCTCCGTCATATCAGAGTATTAAGAAACGGAAAGAATCCTTTCGAAACAAAGACAAGTATACTGAACTCTTCTCCACGGTCATTTTGTCAAGACACGAATCCTAGTTACCTGTTGACTCGTTAAGATTTCACCTGCGCTGAGATACATTTTATATTTCAAACTACAGAATAGCTAGCAGCCCGTCTCATTCGCAAGAAGTTGGAGTGAATGTGCCAGTTTAATCGGCGAGTACTGAATCATGTTACGTAATATCAGTCGCCATACACTAGATGAATGTTGGAAAATCGCCTTACATATGAAGAAGAGACTTGGAACTTGGGAATAACTGTATAAAAGTGATTTTTAATGTCGGAACATTAATCACAGTAGAATGATGTTTTAGATTTCGAGTAGTTTTCACTATATATAATGTTATATGCATTTAAGAGTTTATTATCATGGCCGAACAATAACAATTATCCAGTGATGTATTCAAGGCTGTTTTAACATTGTTAATCATGCGTAACCGGGGAAAGAGACCGGGGTGCGTTCTTTTACTGCCGCAGCATCGCTCTGTGTAGGAAACACAGTGTGAATATATGTAAAAGGTATTAATATAAATATGCGCCTACAATACATATAAACATATTTATGCACACATACACCTCTATACAAATGCATATACAAATACACATAAAACCACATATCAATGTTCATCTACATATTTGTATACACACAATTATGTGTCCGCATCCATGTGTGCATATAATCATTTCCAAAACCAAAAATACCATAACATTTTCCCTTTCTATATAGTTATTTCTAAATATAGTTATATTGAGGTTGTTTTTATGTCTACATTTAAAAATTAACTCGTTATGTTGGTTCAGTAATATATCCGGATCTTTATGTTTTATTATTAGGATCTTCTCTTTTATACACAAGACGCATCTATCTCTGAAATTTATTGTAGTTCTGACGTCTGATTGCTTGAAGCCGGGATCGAAACCCGACTGATCCGATATCAATCAAATATCTTACCTCTAGTCGGACGACAGAAAGGAAGGGAAAGCAGGAAATAATTTCTTTGCCTCTACAGAAGGATGTTGATTAGCATAGCATAGAATGAACGTGTGAGCAACGACAAAGTTTTACAGAAAATAGCAACAAAAAGAACAGGTATAATTAGCGCGAGGAGGAGACAGTTGAAAATTCTAGGAGATATAATGAGAAAAGAAGACATGAAAAAGTTGTTACTCATAGGACAGATGGAAGACAAGAGGCACATAGCGAACTTGAGTAAACAGATAAAATTTTTAGGAGAAATAACAAAAAGATAAACTTCATTAAGGTCAGTAAATAATCGCCAACATCCGGAAAGTTAGACAATATAGAAGAAATAACTCCATTCGTTTCCTGAAGTATATCCTGCATGATCCTGGACACGAAATAACCATGGAAGTTATTGTAATTAGTGCATTTTAAATACATTTTCTCCTTACTAAATTATTTTCTCTTGCAAGTAAATGTTTACGGCCATTACATATTGTTATGCAATTTACTCACGCACGCATGGGCTCTCCCAGCTATAAATAGGAGTAGGTACTTCCTTTTGAATGGTGAAGTTTCCAGTAGTCAGCTCTGACATTCCGACCAAACATTCTTGCTGTAACACTCTCGTTTGTATATGTTTGTATTAGTGTTTCTGCTAATATATTTGCTTAACTCAGTTCATCTCTTGTGTCATTATTTCTGGTCTTAAGGTCACAACACATACTGAAAAACCTATTCTCGAAAAATCACCGAAGTTAAGCAACGTCAAGCCTGGTAAGTACGTACATTAATGTTTTATATGCCGTTAAATCAATGAACGTTATCTGTTTTCGATCTAGCTGATTTATGAACACAACAAGCGGCATTATCTTCAGAATAACCTACATACATTATATCCTGATCTCTTCTTTATTCAAGGAAGAATATTATTTCCAGCAGACCATTTATAAAATTCAAACGAATCTCGTAACAACAACGAATGAAATATTACTAAATATACGATTACCAGTACACTGGATTTTCTACCTAGAGTGGCGACATACTTTTAATTGACTTCAAAATCAGTTCCTGAGGGTAGTAAGTTGGAACCTCAGCGATTACTGAATTGCCACGCTAATGTGTTATACAAATCAAAATTTAGTAAATGTCAATCCTAACTGAATCGATATGCAAGTTTGGTATCTATTTACAGTTTGAATACTTCATTATAATTGCGTGCATGGATACATGTATTCCTGATATGTATTCTGAGAGTGAAGGTGTGTAAGTTAACAGTATCTGAGGTAGTTTTTGCCTATATACTTCCCGTAAGATAAACTGCAAAATAACTCACTGCCACCCAGCCAAAGGCGGAAAAGGTCAAGATTTGGTCCTAAATGTCACATTCTGTTTTAGCTTACTGAGCAGGAAAGAATTATATCTATGCTGCCTTGGATCGTTAAGAATACTTATATATCTGGTCTGTAATATTTTTTAAAAAAGTTTTCAAGCAAGGCGGGAGTACCACAATACGCAAGGGGCTACAGAGAATGGGAGCAAGAGTAAAAGGGCGGGAAATAGGAAAGGATGAAGAGAAGGACGGGGAAAAAATCAAGGCATCTGGAGAGGTCGATTGACATTACATTTGAATAGTTGGAGATTATAACTATCAGAGAAGCAAAGGAATTCCACAGACGGAAAGTGCAAGGCATGAAGCTATTGGAGTAGAAGTGACGACTACATTTAACCGTTTCGCCAGTGAAAGTGTGTGACTGAGAAGCCGACTTAGTGGCACGTTTAAAGTCATGCAGTTTGAGAACTAGTGAAAATAGATCGTCGGAGCAGTTACCGAGAAAGTAGTTGTAGAAAAGACAGAGAGAAACGATGGAACGTCTGTTGTAAGAGAGCAACTGTAAACGAGATGCCAGATCAGGACCAGCCACATTGCATATCCGTCTCTGGATTTTGTCGAAGAGCCTCAGACGAACAGTGGGGGATCGAAACCATATATGACAGCAGTGTTCCATGCAAGGGCGAATGGTTGATTTATAGATTTGAAGGATGGACTCGGGCGAAAAGTTTTTTACTGATAAATGGGATTCATATTTGCGTATGAAGAACATATATTTACACTTTGTTCAAGGAAATAAAAGCACTTACGCAAAAGGCAATATTGTAAGATGTGGGGCGGGGAAGCAGCAAGTTTATCCAGGGCCACACTTTAATCGAGGTAACAATTTTGGGAATAACTGTATAAAAGTGATTTTTAATGGCGGGATATTAGTCACAGTAGAATGATGTTTTAGATTTCGAGTAGTTTTCACTATGTATAATGTTATATGCATTTAAGAGTTTATTATCATGGCTCATGGCCGAACAATAACAATTATCCAGTGATGTATTCAAGGCTGTTTTAACATTGTTAATCATGCGTAACCGGGGAAAGAGACCGGGGTGCGTACTTTTACTGCCGCAGCATCGCTCTGTGTAGGAAACACATCTTGGTTGTTATATAAATGCCAGTTATTTTCCTTGGCGGTAGTTCGTCTGAGGGTAGGAGTTGCTCTGTTTTTCATTCCTACATACACATACACACAAGCGCATATATATATATATATATATATATATATATATATATATATATATATATATATATATATACTGGACTCTCCAGTTGCCAGACAACCTGCACATATCTGTCTATATATCTGAGATGATGCATTATGTACACTATTTACATTATTCGGACTATTGTCCTCATGTTTGTCGCCATATTTAGTACAACGTTTCGGCCGCTGTACGCCCCGGCCTTCTTCAGATTGTTGGAATGTCCAACTGAACCCTTTATTTCACTCACTGGGGTAGACTGTTTTAATTCCACGTGCCATGTTTAATGGATGTCAGTTATCTCCTGTTAATTATCCTCTCCAAGTTAACCAGGTATTGAACTCACAGTCTTTGGGTCCTGTCACTGGATCTAACTAACACCTTTATCCATTCTTAACACGGTTAAGGTGATGACTTAAGTGTTTAAATATCAAAACAAATATTTTTAATTTTAACATTTTACTATCAATATTGATAGTTAAAGTGTAATATATTTAAATTTAAATTAATTTATCAATTTTAACTGAATTTACCTCCAGATGACTAAAAAAAAGTCTATAATCATAAATACCTACATCTGCATACGTATTTATATTACTATCTTTTACATATATTCACACTTATTACATATACGAACTCACAAATACTTACATTTATATATACACATATCTAAATACACAGACCACATGTGATCCTATATACATGACACGATACATATATACACATATATACATAGATATACACATATATACACAAACATATACACATATATACATAGATATACACATATATACACAAACATATACATATATATATATATACAAACATACCTACCTAAATTTACGAATACACCTACACTCACACACACACACACACACACACACACACATATATATAAAAACATACATATATATACTTATATACATATATATATACACATACATACATACACAACTTACATATGCGCCTACAATACATATATACATATATCTGCATACATACACCTCTATACAAATGCATATACATATACACATAAAACCACATATTAATGTTCATCTATATATTTGTATACATACAATTATGTGTCCGCATCCATGTGTGCATATAATCATTTCCAAAACCAAAAATACAATAACATGTTCCCTTTCTATATAGTTATTTCTAAATATAGTTATATTGAGGTTGTTTTTATGTCTACATTTAAAAATTAACTCGTTATGCCGGTTCAGTAATATATCCGGATCTTTATGTTTTATTATTAGGATCTTCTCTTTTATACACAAGACGCATCTATCTCTGAAATTTATTGTAGTTCTGACGTCTGATTGCTTGAAGCCGGGATCGAAACCCGACTGATCCGATATCAATCAAATATCTTACCTCTAGTCGCACGGCAGAAAGGAAGGTAATCTTAATGTTCTTTTCTCTATACGAAAGTGGGAGTCATTGTGCAATATATTTTATTTTTTGGGTGGTACCCGCAAACTCGATAGCCGTCCTGGTGACACACTTTCTCCCCCTGACGGCACAGACTCTAGATACGACAGTGTACACATTATTGTTTGATTAACCTGTTTTCTTCTTTCGTGTGACGTAACCTCTTAAGGCGTGTGCTTTTGTAACACTTCAGAATTTCATATTCTTTGTAGCTTGCGGCGATATCACTTGAAAATATCAGTTACCTTACGATAACCGAAGTTAAGCAACGTCAAACCTGGTCACTACCTAGATGCGTGATCACTTGGAAATACCAGATGCTGTAAGCTTGAATACGCGGGTGACGTATTGGATAATTGTTGTGGAGTTATTTCCACAATAGAACTTGTAGTCGGACTAAATGCGTCCTAAATGGGGTAAACGTACAGAAACGTTAGGAACTTGTAATAAAGTGTTACGCAGAGTAATCGAGTTGTGGTCGCTGATAACTTACTCCTTCCTCGACTACCTACTGACTCCTACTTATAATAGGTGGGAGAGTCTATTATCTAGACAAGGTGTCTTCCACTATAATAATAATGATTCGGAATTTTTAATCGTAGAGACGAGTTCCCATTCTAGTTTGATTTCCTTCACATACCGTAAGTTATGAATTCACCTCTTTTTCCCCCCAGGTATGAGTTAATTTATTAGACGTGTGCCAATAAATCGTTATTATCAACATTATAAAAACTATTATTACAATCTAAAAATATTTTTCTGGCTTTAAATAACCCTGAAGGGGTTTATAACCCGTAAGAATACAAATCAATACATCATTTAAAGTAATGATTTGTCTGATTACTAATAATCCCAGTACTTATACTGCTATCTATTTACACCAATTTCTTAGCTCCTAACTGATTTTCTTTTGGCCTTTTGCCTTTCATATGTCCTGCAACTTTCAAATTCTCCAAGCCTTATCTTTATATGATGTGTGCCAAAAAGTAAAGACTTGCTATTTTTATTCTAAATAAAATTGTAATTTTTTTCTCCCTATTTTTCTTAAAGTTCCGCCATGTTACAAATGTTCCGTCCATCGTACAATTAGTATCTCTTTTGCGTGTATGTTTAATTGACTTATTTGTATAATACATCCTGCATTCTTTTATGTGTCACGCGATTTCAGTTCTTATGCTTCGAGCTGGAAGTAATTTTTGTTCCTGAATTGTCCCTAGCAGACATTACTGCGCCATAGATTTAAACGAGATAGATTACTTTGTGTATAATGAATTTTGAAAATAAGAATCGGACGTTGTGTTAATGGAATATATTACTGCATATAGTTAACAACATTTCTTTGTGTATAAGACGCACTTTTTTTTCATGATTTTTAGACGAAATATTACAAGGCCCAGATTGTAGCCGAGAATAAGATGTTGATTTTTTAGTTATCTGTATTTCGGACGGTATGAGAGAACATTATATATATATATATATATATATAATGTTCTCTCATACCGTCCGAAATGGAAATATATATATATATATATATATATATATATATATATATATATATATATATATATATATATATATATATATATATATATATCAGTTATGAATGTACTTGAAACATTCATGGACGATTGAAGTTTATAAGCAGTAAATTCGACCTTGGCAGCCGAACGATCCTCTGAGGCTGAATCGCTTAAAAAGGCACGTCAGGCTATATGACGGTTCCATATAGGATACACGTTCGAATCATGTCGGAGGACGAATATTTTCTATGACAATTTCTGGGACATTCAGGCCGGTAAATGTCGTTAATACTGTTTGTTTTAAACAGAGCATTTACTTAAATATTTGTATCTATAAAAAGAATGTTAAACATAAAAATGTCTTAAAATAATTGTCGGACTTTGTCTATTTCAAATAAATAAATATATATATATATATATATATATATATATGTGTGTGTGTAATTTGGCAGCAACTTTTCTTTTAAACATGTAGTATTGAATGTTAAAGACAACATAGTCTTGCATATTTTCTTTTGAATTTTCTCATATTCTCTAATTAAACATGTAGTATTGAATGTTAAAGACAACATAGGCTTGCATATTTTCTTTTGATTTTTCTCATATTCTCTATATTAGAGAATATGAGAAAATTCAAAAGAAAATATGCAAGACTATTTTTTCTTTCACATTCAATACTACATGTTTAATATATATATATATATATATATATATATATATATATATATATATATATATATATATATATATATATATGCCCTATACTAAATAATGAATAACTAGTATAAATCACTAACCAAATTAGTTAAAAAAATATCTCCACAGAGTCATTAAGAAGATTTTAGTCTGTTTTATTTAAATATCAACGTAGTAGAGATATACTTCGTCTTCGATATTGCCACTGCCCTGCAATGCAGTGTTCCCATAACGTAGAATTTATTTACTGACAACGCCATGATGGTTTCAGGGAGACTCTGTTAGGCATCCAGTATCCATGTACCCATATCACGGGAAAATTTGAACTGAGCGATCTCTGCTTCGTTCTTAGGCAGTATATATACCTACACTGCAAAATACCCTCAAGACCATCATTTAAAAATGCTTCTTCATTCTCTCGTCCATCCTTTTTTTTTAATTTTATTTTTACATGCGAGTTGCCTGCGCGACAAAAGAAATACAATAAAGTAAATGAAAATGAACGACATGAACACCAAGTAGATTTTATAATAAGCAAAAAGACATTTTATTTTAATTTTAGTGACTTAGTCAAATTTTAGAAGGAAAAAATAGTCTTCCCAGCAAGAATTTAGAAACACTTCAAAATAACTTCAATCAGAAGGTGATAGATTTTGTAGTAGAGTTTACATGTCAGGTTAGCAAAGGATGGAAAAAGACTACACTGAAGTAGGTTCTGGCAACAACTCTTAGCTATGGGGATTAACTTAATTTTGGTGCCAACCTATGAATACAAATATGCATAAGAAAGACATCAACTTGTAACGTCTTCCGTCCACAGCAAGTGTCCCAGTACTAGAAGTTTCATTCACAAAAGATAGATTCATGCATCTATTCTCCACACGGATGTAGAAGTAGTCTCAATTTTTTTTTATACCGCTTTTCCAAAAGACCATCTAATAATGTAATATATGGTAGTATATTGTTTCAACTATTTGGAGATTATTTTCCCTATATACCCGATTGATATCTGTGTAATTATACGGAACCGTCGTTTATCTTCTTACTCATGACGCGGATGTAGTTTATCCTCATACCCAGTACAGTCGTAAAGGAAAGGTTTATATGGGAATTAGCGTGGCGGCTAAGTGATCGCGATTCACTATATCTGTATTATTTCTCTATACTGATTACTCTATTAGTATTCGGCGGTTACTATTCCAACAAGTATTACTAGTGCGAGTTACTACTATTATCTGCGATTCCAAATTCTCCACTACAACGAGCATTACGAACATGTTAACCAGCTTGTTTTTTTTTTAACTAATAATGATTTAATTCAATGACTGAAAAGGCAATGCATGCTTACACGGTCATATTGACTTCTGCCACTTTGACAGGTGCCTCTCTTGCAAAACCGCAACTATGGTGCCATTGATGAAAATATTCTTGGACCTAGTTTTTTAGAATGCATTCAGAAATGTAAGTTACGTATCGGCGGATGTCCGACATTCTAAGAAAATCATTAAAAATGCCACATTTCCTCGCCTCCAAACATGTTAGTGAGAAGTATGACCGCAAAAGTATTAACGCTTCAGTGAATACAGCAAAAATTTCGCCGAGAATTTGACCTCGGCTCGCTGATTACACTTTCTGTGCCCTGACCATTCAACTAACCCGGGTCTCGCAGAACATGTACTTTTCAACATCGAATCACCGATGGTAGAAGTATTCGAAAAACATCCACAAAGCTTGAAAGAAATGACTAAATATTTTATCATCCAAAAATAAGCGCGTGATCTTCACTGACCATAAAAAAAAGAGATTGGTTCTGATTTTGTCATTAAACGATGACTTTCACCATATAGTGATTTTCCAAGAGTAGCTTAGATGTGGCACAAGGCCGAAAGTAGGGGGCACCCTGTGAGGATCGAACTCACTACACGGTTGTAATTGTTCTAACAAGACAAGCTTGCTAACCATTACACCACCACTAGGTTCTCTGACTTTCACCATATATTGCAACTTCAAATGATTAATTATCACGCTTTTTGTAGCATTCTCTTCTCGAAAATATCCAGTTGCTTGAAAGACTGCAAAATGCACCGACATAGACATGTTTTGATTTTATTTCTTTCCTACAATTTAACAACACTTTTATTAGGTTCTTTAAAACCAGAAAATATTTTTAGATTTTAAGATTATTTTACAGATTATAGTATTATAATTGTACAAGTATTACTAATTAACCCACATCTGGGGGACGAAGAGATCGATCCATAACATTCCCTAGAGTATTTGTACGTAGGTGAATATAACGAACCTAATGGGAATTGGAACTCGGGTCGCAGTTAAAATTTCCGATTCATTATTCATTACACCACCCGCATATCCAAGCTTACAGCTCATGGTATTCCCAAACAGTCACCTTTTGTGATGTCAGACGCCTTCGCATTGTCACTTTTGTGATGTCAACGAATGCTCGTTAACATGCTCGTAATGCTCGTTGTAGTAGAGAATTTGGAATCGCAGATAATAGTAGTAACCCGCACTAATAATACTTGTTGGAATAGTAACCGCCGAATAGTAATAGAGTAATCAGTATAGAGAAATAATAGAGAGGATATTATAGAGAATCGCGATCACTTAGACGCCACGCTAATTCCCATATAAACCTTTCCTTTACGACTGTACTGGGTATGAGGATAAACTGCATCCGCGTCATGGGTAAGAAGATAAACTACGTTCGACAGCAAGGCCTCTGATCAGGAGTTTTTGAGAAGCGTGGAACTACCTCTTAATTGCTGGTATTCCCAGGTCTATCCTGACCCGGGGTGGTAGCAGCTGTTAGGGCTCCAGCTATGGGCTAATTGTTAACCTCCAAACTGGGTTCAAAACACAGACGATTGCGCCTAGCATGAAACGGCCTGTCGCCTTTGAGTTTAAACTTCAATGTTCACTTATATATATATATATATATATATATATATATATATATATATATATATATATATATATATATATCACTGCAATAAATGTTTGAAGCTTCATATAATTAGACATATAAAAAACGCGCGAAGCAACCGGTTTCGCTACCGCTCCGACGGGAGATTAAATTTAAATTAAAAAAAACACAGAAAATGTACAATGAAAAAGAAATGTGGAGGAGAAAAAAATATATATGAGCAAAAGGAGCTAGAGGGTCACGCAAACCTTCCTTGTACAAACAGCGTGAATGTTTGTTGGGTTTCGCTGTCAATTGACTCTAGCTCCTTTTTCTCATATATATATATATATATATATATATATATATATATATATGTGTATATTTATTACTCCTCCACATTTCTTTTCCATTGTACATTTTCTGTGTTTTTTAATTTAAATTAAATGTCCCGTTGGAAGCCTGAAGAGCGGGAGCGAAACCGGTTGCTTCGCCCATTTTTAATATGTCTAGTAATATCAAGCTTCACACTTTTATTGCTATGATATATTTATATATAAAAGTGAACATTGAAGTCTAAACTCAGAGGTGACAGGCTGTTTCATGCTAGGCACAATCGTCGGGCCGCCTGACGCTTGCGTCTAGCATGAAACAGCCTGTCGCCTCTGAGTGTTGACTTCAATGTTCACTTTTATATTTATATTTACATACACTCCATCTCTGATATTGAGCACTTTATCCCATAAATATATCAAACCTTAAAACTATATTTCTTCTGACACACACACACACACACACACTTATATATATATATATATATATATATATATATATATATATATATATATATATATATATATATATATATCACTGAGGAGAAACAGACTCTTTTCTAAGTGAAAAATTAGACAAAAACACTCCAGATGAGTCAAGAGTCGACTTTAAAGAGAATTTACGGGCGAAACGTTTAGTTGTATCATGAGAAGATATGAAATTACCTCCAATTGATTGAAGAGAGGCGAAATAGAAAACCCACTCTTCTATAAAACACTCTTACAGAGCCGCCGGTAACCACGAGGGCTAGAGTTGTCAGACGCAATACGGTGCCTTGTTCTCTCAGCAGACTTAGGTCTTTCGAAGTTTACATGTATTACTTCCAGCAACGAATAGGCTTCTTTTATGACCAGAGCTCTCACGCTGGGATATCCGTAAATAGCGATTCATTTGGGCTAGAGCGACAGAAAAGGCTCGTGGCAACCATTGAGAAATCTTCGGTTTCAACTGGTATTTCCGAGAGGGAATGAAAGAATCTATGCCGTCATTGACACAAGAAGAAAGATCAACGGCGAAATTCTCAATATGAAGTTTACAAATATCAATCCCAGGGGAGTCCAGAAGAAATTCACGGACTGAATCCCAATATGCAAGCTGGTAACGGAAAGAGTTCTTATGAATAGGCGGTTTCTGCCTAATAGATGACTGGATCGAAATATCAATGGATACTACAGAGTGATATGCGTTTCCAAGAGGACTGTGTTGCGAAGTTCGATAAGAGGCAGGAAAGGAGGTAAGAAATAAATCAAGTAAAGAAGCCAGTCGCTCGGATTTATTAGGGAACGTGTAGGGAAATCCACGATATGAGCTATAATAGTAAGCTAATATTTTCAGGACTCTGTTGGCACAGCATGCTGGTAATTATCCAGATACTGTGAACGCCAAAACATAACATATTCCGACCAACCAATGCAGTTCAGGGAATAAACCAACAAGCGATGATTATAGAAGATCCTGAAATATAGAGTAAACATTTGTGGAATGTCAGATAATGCTCGAAGACCAGATAAGAATTATTTGGAAAACTGATTATTACAGGTGTAAGAGGATTACGGTCATCTCATGTTGAAACACCGGTTCTTGAGATATAATGTAGATCTTGCAGGTGAATTATTATTTTTGACGATGAGATTAGCGGTTTTAAATTTGTTATAATAATTTTAATTTAATTTAATTTCCTTTGTTTTGTCAACTGGAGTATGCTTCTTCATGATGTTTCTAACTGAGTATTTATCTTCTTTATAGCTAATATGCATTTGATTATTTAGAATATAAACAACTCCAGTTGATAAAAAAAGAGAAATTAAACTATTTATTACAAAAAATTTAAAGCCGTTCACCACAGCGTCAAAAATAATAATTCACCTACAAGATCTGCATATATTATATTCGAAATATTACAATATTAACAAGAAAACTTACGCTTTATCTCTCTGCTCTTAGCTCAATTAGGTCTCATTTAAATACACATGGATACCTACTAAACTCTATCTGTAACATACAGGTTGATAGTATAGCGTCATCCAAATTTACCAAAAGGGTAAAAATCATGGAAGCATTATTAATAAAACAAATAAAAAGCCAACATTCAGAAATATCACCTACGAAGACGGCTACAATGTATTGATCGTGTTTGAAAAATGAAATAACTCTAGATGCATACATAAAACATCGTATATATTCAGTTAAAAGAAAAAGACATTTCAATTGTTGGTAAAGCACGTGGAACTCATTCGCACAAGTTGCATATAATTTATGACAAGAAAAGAAAAAAATGATACCAATACATGAGAAATTTTATATAAAATTCAACCATCGCACGTTGTCAGGCGTTTTCAACGAAACTTGGATATATATATATATATATATATATATATATATATATATATATATATATATATATATATATATGTGTGTGTGTGTGTGTGTGTGTGTGTGTGTGTGTGTGCGCGCGCGTGTGTGAATACAAATATAATTGTTGTAACCTACAGAAGGTTACTGAATAGAATAATCGCACAAAGGTTGATAATTGTTATGGGTCCTTACCTATAACTACAGAATGAACTCTTCCTAACACTATGTATACTAAGCCTCTCAAGAGAGAGAGAGAGAGACGAATCGAGTCCAGCCGATAGTAGTTCACTCTAAACCAGACTGACAGTCATACTAACACCTTCCAGATTATTTATTCCGTGTAATATATCTTCATTATTTCTCTCTCTCTCTCTCTCTCTCTGTGTGTGTGTGTGTGTGTGTGTGTGTGTGTGTGTTCCTGTGCGTGCATATACTTCACGACAATTTTAATTAAGAGACACATAAGAGTATTAACTATTTTTTTCGGTTGACACTGTTTAGAGGAAAACATCAACAATGAATTGAAAAAGAACAAACTTTATACGTTCAATACCAAGTACGAAATACATCACTAATGCATTTTAAGCAGGCTAGGAGAGAGAGAGAGAGAGAGAGAGAGAGAGAGAGAGAGAGACACACACACACACAGACAGACAGACAGACAGACAGACAGAGATTGAGAGAGAGAGAGAGAGAGCTTGTTGAGTGTCAGTATCTTTCATATCTCTCAGCGGGAAAAGAAAATTCCGCTGATAAAATTAGGATCTCCTGCTGTTTATGTAGATTATTTTTACAAAAATTATCAATGGAAAATATCATGAAGCTATTTCTGATCTCATGTCTCTGTTTGGAACCCAAAAGAGAAATGTCTATACAACAGAAATCCAAAGAAATACTACTACTACTACTACTACTACTACTACTACTACTACTACTACTACTAATAATAATAATAATAATAATAATAATAATAATAATAATAATAATTTTGATAATAATAATAAAATTACCTTCTTATTGATATGGCCGTCTCTGTAGACTGCAGTGTATCGTTGCAGATCTTCAAAAGCTATAAAAAGGACCTTGAAATCGAAATCTCAAAAACGTTGCACATGGGAACATCAACAATTACTGTTGTGTTTGGCCCCCTCAGATTGGTTGGAAAAGATTCCAGTAGACTCATTGAAAGTATTCCTGGAAGCCCATACCTTAAAGAAATAGAAAAAAATGTTCTCACGAGTACAGCACACACTTTACGAAGGGCTTTATATTTGTAATATATGTGTTGTTTTTAGGGTTTTTTTTTAATTGGTCAATGGAAAATCTCGTGATGTCATTCTCGCCTTAGGACTCTGGGCAGAACTTGAAAAGAAGGTGTACATACTAGAAATCAAAGGAAATATAATAATAATAATAATAATAATAATAATAATAATAATAATAATAATAATAACACTGACTTTATGAATGACATAAAAAAGACTTGATAATAATTAAGTAATATGAAAAAAATGGTTTAACGGAGAAGAATTAATTTGAGGAATTTGTTGTCAACACTTTCACTGCTACTCATTTTCCCAGTGCAATTAGATACGAAACTACCAAGACGTAGAGAAAAATCGAGGCTGACTAATAATTTGCATCATGGAACAGTTAGAATTTTCCGTATTTTACGACAGATGGCGCAACGGGACACTCATACCAGCGGTATGCAAAAAACGTAGGTTTCCGTAGTTAGCCAGCTGGAGCAAGATAAGAAAAACGAAGATCTCCGCAGTTAGCAGCGGAAGTGTTAAAAATATAAAGACGGATGGAAAGCAAGAAAAGATACCGAGGCTAATGTGGAGGTCAGCTGAACAAATATCTTTAACCCTTAAACAATGTATAATACCCCATGTCGTATTTTGGCAACGCAACATTTTCACAAATAAATTGGTATCAACCAAGCGATTTTGGAAAAAAAAAAACGTCTCAGCATATTGACTGGTTTTTCGCATACAGTATCTGTATCATTTCTATTTCCCTTGTACAATATTCTCACCAGTTTCCCTTCTCGACCAGCCACTCTTCGTTTTTGACACAGATTCCAATGAATAATGGCAGCCAGCTTATCCGACTTTCATTTCATGTACTCATACTGATTCATACAATTGCATTCTGATACAATAGGACTGACAGTTACCTCTCTCTCCCCACATAGGCTACATGACTTTCAAGGGCTAACCTTCACACTATTCACTTTTATAAACTTCGTACGTTAGACCTTGCCTTGAGCGGCCATTTGTAATCAGACAGTTATCTTTCTCAAATAATCTTTTTCTGATCTATGTCCACGTTGCTCTGTTTTACATTTCTTCTTCTTCTTCTTCTTCTTCTTCTTCTTCTTCTTCTTCTTCTTCTTCTTCTTCTTCTTCAACATATATATATATGTGTGTGTGTGTGTCTGTGTGTGTGTATGTCTGTGTGTGTGTATATATATATATATATATATATATATGTATATATATATGTATATATGTATAAATATATGTATATATACAGGGAGGGGAAGCAAAATTTACAGTAACTTCAATAATTTACAATAATCTTTCTTTGTTAAATTTTGCTTACCCACGCTGTATGCATATATATATATATATATATATATATATATATATATATATATATATATATATATATATATATATATATATACATATATATATATATATACATATATATATATATACATATATATATATATATATATATATATATATATATATATATATATATATATATATAGCATAATGAGAAGCCACGTATACTTTCTTAACATGTATATATAGAAAAACAACTGAAAAGTTGCAAATTAAAAAAAGTGAATTTTTTTTTGTGAAAGTATTTATTTATATTTACAATATATTTATTTATTTATATATACAGTCCTAGTAACGATGGTGTTTCGTCCCTTTACACGAACATCCCACATGCTGAACGAATATGAGCTTACTATGAGTTCCTTAGTAAAAATTTACCTAACAACCAAATTACAGATATATGCCAATTAATAAATTTCATATTAACACATAATAATTTTAAATTCAACAACAAACACTCTTTACAGATTAGTGGAATTACAGATTAGTGCAATTAGTGATTAATTTTTTTTTAATTTTCAACTTTTCAGTTGTTTTATATATATATATATATATATATATATATATATATATATATATATATATATATATATATATATATATATTAAGACATTTTTATGTTTAACATTCATTTTATAGATACAAATATTTAAGTAAATGCTCTGTTTATAATAAACAGTATTAAACAACATTTACCGGCCTGAATGTCCGAGAAAATATTCGTCCTCCGACAATATTCGAACCTGTATCCTATATGGAACCGTCATATAGCCTGACGTGCCTTTTTACCGATTCGGCCACAGAGGATCTTTCGGTCTGCAAGGTCGAATTTACTGCTTTAAAACTTGAATCATCCACGAATCTCTCACGTACATTCAAATCTGCTCATTGCGTATCAAATGTAAACAAATGACGGCACACATTATGAAATGGACAAAGCCCGACAATTATTTTACAACATTTCTATGTTTAAAGCAGTAAATTCGACCTTGCCTACAGAACGATCCTCTGTGGCTGAATCGGTAAAAAGGCACGTCAGGCTATATGACGGTTTCGTATAGGATATATGTTAGAATGCTGGCGGAGGACGAATATTTTCTATGAAAATTTCTCGGACATTCAGGCCGGTAAATGTTGTTTAATACTGTTTATTATAAACAGAGCATTTACTTAAATATTTGTATCTATAAAAAGAATGTTGAACATAAAAATATCTTAAAATAATTGTCGGACTTTGTCCATTTCATTATATATATATATATATATATAAATTGTGTGTATTTAGGCAGCATTTTTTCATTAATACATGTCTCATTAAATAATATAGATAAGCGTTGTCTATATATTTTATGCAAGTTTTTTTCATATAGTCTGATAATCTTAATAACATTATCATTAAATAATGAAAGAAAATCACAATATTGATACATACTTTTTTTTTTTTTTTTAATCCGATCTGAGCTTTCGGCTTACATAAGCCATTATCAAAGATGACAATTACACAATATATTTATGCAATACACGAACAAGAAATTGATGATAGTATTATTTGTTTACATGGATGATTTCCAAGCAACGATAAACACGTGCATATAAAACGCTGAAAATCGCACGACAGCTCATGACGTCACACATGACCACGCGAGAGTGAATCCGATGAGTATTGAGTATGGAAAGCCGTTGGTATGAACCAATGACTTCTGTTACTAATTATAGGCATTTAAGGATATTTTTGGAGATTTCATAGTTTATTTTGTTCAGGTTAGGTTTCAACTGTTTTATGTATATAGCTTCAAGAATTTTTAGTTTTTGTTTATTGTTTTCATGTTTAAGTATAATTGTGTTTTCGACGAGGATTTTCCGGAATTGTGTATGCGGCCCGGCATGTTGTTTTAAATGTCTAAAAATGTTAGAGTTATCATTCAAATGTAGTGTCAAGCGTCGTGAAAGCGAGTTTGTGGTGTGACCAACATAGATATTATTTAGTTCGTTGGAGATACAATCTCCCAAAGGGCACCTGAATTTGTAAACTATGTTGGTTTTTTTCAAATCGCTAACCGGGGGAGAAGAATCATTTCGAATAATTGAGTTGGATATTTTAGATTTAGTGTAGTATATAATTAACTTAATTCTTTTGCTAGGATCTGTTGTGGATATGTTAGTATTTACTAATTTTTTTAGTATATTTTCATCTTGTTTATAATTAGTATGCATTTGATTACGATATAGGAGATTAATATGTTTGAGATTAGTAGAAGCAGTATTATGTACTATTTGCTTAGTATTGAGATTTCTAAGAAAGCATCTTATTTGTTCATCAATTATATAGTTTGGAAAACTATTATTAACAAGTGTTTGTTTTATATTCTTTAGTTCACTGTAAAAAATCTGTTTTGTGGATGAATTAGTTTCTGCACGGTGTATTAGATTTTTTATAATTGCTATTTTGTAGTAATATGGGCATTCGCTCTTGTAGTTAAGTGTACATGAATTTATGCTAGTAGGTTTTTTATATGGCGAAATAGTTAATTTGTTATTATTTGTGTTTATCAATATGTCAAGGAAAGGAGTTTTATTATTATCATTTTTAGACATTTAAAACAACATGCCGGGCCGCATACACAATTCCGGAAAATCCTCGTCGAAAACACAATTATACTTAAACATGAAAACAATAAACAAAAACTAAAAATTCTTGAAGCTATATACATAAAACAGTTGAAACCTAACCTGAACAAAATAAACTATGAAATCTCCAAAAATATCCTTAAATGCCTATAATTAGTAACAGAAGTCATTGGTTCATACCAACGGCTTTCCATAGTCAATACTCATCGGATTCACTCTCGCGTGGTCATGTGTGACGTCATGAGCTGTCGTGCGATTTTCAGCGTTTTATATGCACGTGTTTATCGTTGCTTGGAAATCATCCATGTAAACAAATAATACTATCATCAATTTCTTGTTCGTGTATTGCATAAATATATTGTGTAATTGTCATCTTTGATAATGGCTTATGTAAGCCGAAAGCTCAGATCGGATTAAAAAAAAAAAAAAAAAAAAAAAAGTATATATCAATATTGTGATTTTCTTTCATTATTTAATGATAATGTTATTAAGATTATCAGACTATATGAAAAAAACTTGCATAAAATATATAGACAACGCTTATCTATATTATTTAATGAGACATGTAATAATATATATATATATATATATATATATATATATACATATTGAAGAATATATATATATATATATATATATATATATATATATATATATATATGAAGAAATATAGTCTTAAAGTGTGCTATATTTATGGGATAAAGTGCTTAATATCAGAGTTAGAGCGTGTGTAAATACAAAAGTGAACATAGAAGTCAACACTTAGAGGCGACGTCTGTTTCATGCTAGATGTTGTTTAATACTGTCTATTATAAACAGAGCATCTACTTAAATATTTGTATCTATAAAATATGTATCTATGTTAAATATAAAAATGTCTTAAAATAATTGTCGGACTTGTCCATTTCATAATATATATATATATATATATATAAATATATATATATATATATATATATATATATATATATATATATATATATATGATAGGATAAAGAACCAATATTTAACGTCTATATATCTAATGTGTTTCTCTTTTATTATTACACACACAGAGAGAGATTCAAACTAAGTAATTCAATATACATTATCATTCGAATCCCGCATGGACAAACTAGAATTATACACACGAATTTTGCTTAACATATCAGATGCACAAGACGTTTGCTTAAGCAAAGACATACAAACAACAAATAACATAAGGATAGCATTGGTTTTTATTTTTATTCTCTCTGTTTCTTCTCTGATGACGCTTTAATAAAAGCGAAATATGTCGGTGTTATTACCGCTTCCCATTTGTTCTCTATACCATCACTCTCTCGGATTCCAATCAATGTTTGATCCATATTGGATCCCAATTCATATATATTATGAAGTAGAAAAAAGTTTTCATCTGATGCCTTTCGTCTTTTATGACTTCATCGGACCAAATTTGTTCATGTTGGTGGCGATTGCATATACGCACGAACGAGAGGCGGTTGGAAACGAGAGACGGTTCAGGCTCCTCCCCGGTCTTTTGAACAGGAGTAGAGGTTTACTGACCAGTAAGTTTGCAAATACAGTAAATTCAGCTGTCTGTGAACAAGTATTTAAATCAATCAATTATTAAAAGTTCAGTCTCAAGTACATTTGCAACACATGGATTTGTATGGAAAGGAATAATAATAATAATAATAATAATAATAATAATAATAATAATAATAATAATAATAATAATGGAAATCGAAATTTAAAAAATGTGGAAATTGAAAAGAAAATAGTACCAGTCATAGGAGGTGCGCTGGGAATGATAAAAAAGGAACTCAACAACACGTTGAAAAAAAACTCTGAAAATCCCAACTTAAGAGAAATACAAAGTTAATCGTCTTGATAAAAACATCACACACATTAAGAACTTCATCCATGTAACGCACTGATGTTATGGGATTTAGAAAAAAACAGTTAATGAAATGTAACCATAACAACACACCACTACCTGCCTTAGGTCTTCTTGTAGACTTGTTAAGTAGTGTGGCCATAGCAGAAATCGAAATAATAATAATAATAATAATAATAATAATAATAATAATAATAATAATAATGATAATAATAATAATAAAACTAGAAGATTCAAAGAGATGGGAACATGCAACTAGAGACCAAACATTTGAAGTCAGTAATTTAAAAAGTTAAGAGAACAAAACTTACATATGAAGATGCGCACAGAATAAAATCTACTATGGGCATTCATTCGGACATACAGAAATTCGAGCCATTTAGCGTCACTTCGATGGTACAGAAGGCTAAGGGTCTTTAGCTGATCCAGGCAGTAATTTTATGAAAACAGATTGAATAAGTACTCGAAAATCTTCCCACGTTACAAATCAGCGGATTATACTCAAAGATATCGACGAACAAACTGATATGCAATAATAATTCATTACAAATTATCGGGAATTTCTAATACAATAAAATATAATTAAGACCAAAAATTATAAACTAAAATGTGTGATTGTGAGTCACCCCGATACTCTAGGTATATATTTCTAGCTGGATAATCGCGAATATATATAAATATATATAAATTTTAAAAGATATTATTAGTTGATACCTGTGTTTGAAATGGAGACATTTTGAAATTACATTTTAAACATTACAATTACTTCAAAAGTTGGGAAGCAAAAAATTAAAGTTAAATATGCAGGGATAGTTTGAATTTAACGACATTTGTTTGGTTGAATTCTTTCAGCCTAAATATGTCTTGATTATAAGTGATATGAAAAAAGAACACAAAACGGAGTTTAAAATATTCACATACCACACCCTATACCGATCACAGAGAGGGACACCCACGTGAGTTGCGAAGAAAATCTGATTGCAAAGATATGATTAAGAATTTATCCGTATCTGTAAAGCAAAACATCTGCAATTATTTTAAAGTTGTTCCATTGATGAATTATGGACTCTTTCAACCAAGCGAATTCTTTGAAAAGACAGAAGCCAAATTTTGATTTATGAAAAAAAATTACTATTAACACACTCATATATATATATATATATATATATATATATATATATATATATATATATATATATATATATATATATATATATATGAATCTATATAGGAATATGAGCGTGTGTGTGCGAGTTTGTTTTCATATTTGCCTGTGGGTATTCCGAGTGTTATTTGTCCAGAGTTATCTATAATTTAGTCTCCACCCGTACATGCGCGCCATTTAACCGTTAAATTTAAACTCACGCGAACTCTATTTTTGTTTCCAAATTCTGAGACGGATTTCGGCTCCACCACCTCCGAAAGCCGCGTCTTTGACTCTGCCTTGATTCCCCTGTCTTATTCTTGGAGAAAAAGTTCTGAATAGTTTCCAAGCTGTACGTTTTAATGAATTCCTTTCGGCCAATTCTTACGAAAATAGGTGCAAAATAGTTTACTTCATTACCCCTTCAGAACATAGTTGATATATATATATATATATATATATATATATATATATATATATATATATATATATATATATATATATATATGGGAGGGTGTATACGTAGGTGCGCTCCTGAGACTTGCGTCATTATTCTAGTATATGTTTATTTGAGGGCGTTGATAGATTTACAATGACAACGGTCGATTCTCTAAACTCTAAATATATATATGTTTATTTGGTTTGGGGGTAGCAATCCCTCTTTTATACAGGTTTCATTAAACATTACTAAAAGACAGAATAATTTGTTTTTTATATTTTTATCTTGCATTCCTACATGAATACCTTTTTGAAAATTAGAGTGTTTAAAAACTGTGCAAATAATCATTGCGTTCAAGTGCTTCCCACTAATCTAATAACCATCCACTATGATATATTTGATTGACATCAAATTTAGATTATGATGGGATTGTTTTTGCTAGCAATATAAATGCTTTACTTCCCGAACACAGCAGAATCAGGCCGTGTTCAAAATTAATAAGTATATTTGTATTTTTCATATATTAAGATTTCCATTATTTTGCATCCATTTTCTGTAGTCAGAGAAGTGTATTGTTTGGTGTATTTCATGATTATATTTCGGCTAGATGTTGGTAGGTTTCTGTGAGTCTTTAAATGGGTCCTATCTGAGCTATGACCTTAACATGTAACGGGCATGTAATTTCATAAATAATGTTAGTCCTATTCAGTTTGGATATTGCTGGTGAATTGTTAATGTTGACGATGAGGTTTGGCCGTTTTTTTAATAGAGAGATTTATTTTGTTGTTTGATCGAGAGGAGTTTTGTATTTCAGAATAATGTTACTAAGGGGAAATTTGATTTGTTTATAATTAATGCTTATTTGACTTTTATAGAAAATGTTAATATTATTATTTATGTAGAGTTTCATTATTGCCTACTTTATACATAAATAGTTTCATTTGATTAGCTATTAGGTGTCTCAAGAAACTGCCGTTGACCAGCGACAGTTTAACGTTGCTAAGTGTTATGGGTTCTTACATATAACTACAGGATGAACACTTCCTAACTCTATGTATACTACGCCGTCTCAAGAGACAGGGACGAATCGAGTCGAGCCGATAGTAGTTCACTCCAAACCTGACTGACAGTCATACTAACAACTTTCACATCTTGTATTATTATTCCGTGTAATATATCTTCGTTATTTCTACACTTGTGTTCGTGTTGTTCATCCTTGGTCCTAACCTGGACAATAACACTAAGTTATTTAAATAATAACGGACTAGCGCATGTATTCTCGAGCTCTCTTGTAAGGAATTTTTTAGACACCAATTTTTTATCTAAGTGGACATTCGCTAATAAAATTAAGATGGCATGAGTTCTTACTTTTGGATTGTTTTATATAAAAAAAATTGGCGAATTCATTATTGTTGAATTCTACGTTAATATCTAAGAATGGAAATCTATGTAATTCTTAAGTATATTTCAGAAAGACGTTTTTTTTAAAATGTAGTTTTAAGATTTCGATTTCTTTTTTTTTTAACTTCACCCAAAATAAAATAAAATATCAACTACATATCGGATAAATATTTAACTTTTACAAATGCTTTCTTATCGGCGTTAGACATGTTGTATTTAAAGGAACTTGGTCCGAGTGGATCTCCCATGATATCACCCTGATTGTATGTATAATTATTACTATTATGGTCACAGAATGCTACAGTAGATGTGCAGGCGTTTAGTAATCTAAAAAAATATGAGGTTTTGATAGAAGGATGTTGTATATAATTATGTTTATAAACAGAGTTACAGATTATAGATATATTTTCAATATCAATTGAGGCAAAATACCTTGATTTGGTTCTGTTGTTTGAAGGTTTGGGAGAAATCTATGTCTAGATGTGATATATTTGATACGTATATGCTAGGCAATAATATCACTGAGGACGTTTGTCAAGCGATAAATAGGGGTTGGCATCTTTGAACTGATCGGTCGGAATGGTTATTCAGATTTATATATGATAACATTTCCGTGTATATATACTATGATGGTAATCCTCGATGATTTTGTTAATTTTCAGAGATCCTAATTCAGTATTGCTTGATGTTATAAGTTTGTTGCTGCATTGTTTAATGTTTCAGTAGTATTTTTATGAAATTTTATAACGTTGGAGTGATGATCATCGAGTTTTTCAGCCTGGGTTTCACGCTATTTGCGATCGTCAGACAAACTTTTAAATTTTGGATATTTGCTAAACAATCCAACATTGAATACACCGACCAAATGCCTACGTATGTACGCAATGGCAAATGGAAGCGCATATATGCCCAGTCCCACGCTGTTCACATATGTTTATGTTTGTGTGTGCTCCAATGAGTGAGCGTGCGTGTATGTATGTTTGCGTAAGTATGAGTGGCGTTCCGACGACAATTTTTCCTTCCACTACCAGAAAAACCACCAATATACGCAACCATATATAAGTCCAAAATTTTAAAATTATTCAGCTTGTCTGACGATCGCAAATAGCGTGAAACCCAGGGTAACAAACTCACATCAATCCAACTAAATATGTTACCTCTATCACTGATATTGAGCGAATCGCAACTAGTACCGCGTATATATAATATATAAATAATATATATAAAAATGTGCATATATACATACATACATATATATATATATTTATATTCATACACATTTTACACACACACATATATATATACATATATATATATATATTTATTTTATAATTTTTAAATAAACAATTATATATATATATATATATATATATATATATATATATATATATATATGTATATATATATATATATGTATGTATATATATATATATATATATATATATATATATATATATATATATATATATATATATATATATATATATATATATATATATATAAAAGACTCAAATACTAATATTCCATGGTTATAATTTATTACATTGGAATTACGATCCAATTCATCAGACCTACAAATTCAAAAAGAAATCGGAAAATATATCTCCGGGTATAAAATGCCAGCCTAGTAGAACGCTTAAATTCATGATGTTTTGGAAACAGCGAAAGCACCTTCTCGGAGCAGTTACCATGAAAGTATTTTTTAACAGTATAAAGTAATCACGACCTTTATTTCCAACTCAAACCGCTTTCTTCATCATAGCATAATAACCGAAAAAAAACGAAAAGAAAAATGATGCTAGTTTTGAAAGAACAAACAACAAAAGAACAAGCACTTCCAAAATTGATAATACCGATAATGCTTCAGCTAAGAATTTCAAAGATAATTACATTTGGTACTAATTGAATAATCCTTTCTTCAAACTCTGGGAAGAACGATGACAACCAAACACTGCGCATAATCGAAACGCGAGGTAATCGAATTAAAATCCAATTGACACGCTTATATTGCTAGCCAAGGCCTACTATATCGGGTCCCTCTTCTCCGAGTAGCGTTTCTATAATCAATTTCGTACGCTCAGTCTAATTCGCCACACTCATTCTCATTTTGTCCCTGCCCGGGAGTGACGTTATTAAATAAAACAGCCCGAAGTCATTTAAGAAAATTAACACAGAATGCTCATCAAAACTGTGCAAATAATTCCTGACCATTTAGAAACCAACGTTGAGACCTTGCATTGAATAATCTGTAGGCTGATTCTAAATCGGTAAAATCAAGAAAAGAATAAATAACAAAAATAAGACCACCAATTCTATCCCAGGGTATTGGTGAATTAACATCATTCGTTGGTGTCTGAAGACTAAAATTTCAGAATAAAAATCCGTAGCCTTTTTAAATAGGTAGATTGTGAACAGCTGATATAGTTTCGATCGTGAATAAATTTATGACATAGGTTTAGAAATACATCTGTAAGATGACCGTTGCCGCATCATCAGTGATGCGGACCTGGGATCCGTAGGAGGTCCGGGTTTGTCCAACAACAGACTCCTTCCCACAGGTGACTCTGCCGGTAAAATATAAAATCACTGAATGCAAATAGCGTTAAAAGATATTTTGGGATCCTAAAAAAAAACACACAAATTAGTTTTCCTCTTATCAAATTCATCCGCGGGCACTTCACCACCAATCAGAACGGGATAATCCAAAACTTTAGAATTCTCCAATTCATAAATGGAGATAAATGGAGCGGACGAGCCCCCATAGAATTACGGAGCACAAAATGGTCAGCAACAGGTAAATTTCTTCATTCTAAAAAAAGAAACAAAAATGCTATACTCATCTATACACGCACACCCTAGCACACACTCACACACACAAACACTCAAACGCTGACTCACAGATATGATCTTAGGAAGAAATACGTATGAAGGAGAAAAACTCCCTCATTCTTAATATCGAAGGGTTATCAATTAACCGTAGTTATGTTATCCTTAAAGACAACATTTTAATTTGCAGTAACATTCGATCACTGCGTTGATTGTGAATTGTAAATGTTTTTACTCTCAATGTCAAAATGGAAGAAAATGAGATGCATTATCAACATTTTATCTCTTTTTATTTCAGAGAACGAGAAGAAAGCGGTAGAAAAAGCAAAGAAATAGAGATATGCCTTTTATGCATTTGGTGCCAGAGCTGAGAATAATGTTTGTAAGTGTTTCCCTGTGTTCAAAAGTGGAAAATCTGATCTGGAAAATGCAGAAATCTGATAGTCTTTAATTATGAATAAAACTGAAGCCCCGATTAAAACTAACTCAGGACACACGACACGAAGCCTCGCAGAGATATACTCCACTTATCTCATATGAAATTTGGAAGATATCTGGAAATACTTAGGTATATGAATCACCATGATATTTGTGTCCCTCACGATTTTACCTAAAAGTTAAATGGTCAGTATTTCCAATATGTAGGCAAACCCGGAAAACCATCCATTTTTTAAAGAACGAACAAAGACGATGAAAATGCATTGTTTACAACAATAATTAGCGAAATAATTCCGGGCAAAAACAGAAGTTCTGTCTACATCCGAAACATTTGAAGTTGTGTATCCACAGTGATTCTTAATTCTGGCTTTCTTTCTTCCCTATATCTTGTGAATGTTAATCATTAACAACAGGAATTATAACCTTTTGAAAATTGCCTATCAAGGCCGAAGTGCTCATAAGATACTTTTGTGGATCCCGGGTATGTAATCCTACACAAATAAATAAACAACGTCAGTAATTGAAATAGGAAAATAAGTGTATTGAACGTAAGAATACAAAGTTGAAATGAAGATTAGTAGTCCAGTAATACGGGTTAGTAGAAAGTATATGTACAATTCTCTGTAAGTGAAGCCGTAAATATCTCTCTCTCTTTCTCTGGATTCTACGTATCTCAACCTTGTCTCAACGTATCTCTACCCTGTCTCCAACTCTGTCAGTATAAGTATACTTTAGACGAGTCCATCTTGTGTAAAAGGGGGAGCCCCACAATAGATATTGAATAATTTATGTTCAATTTTCCAGTTAAGCAGAAAAAAAATGGCCGAACCGTACCAAGAGCAAATAAATGAAGTCACACACACACACACACACACACACACACACACACACACACACACACACACACAAATATATATATATATATATATATATATATATATATATCAACTGTTAGAATTAGAAATAGTTTGTGTGTGTTTTATAAAGTGATTCATTTTTTTGTTTCAAAACACGGTCAAGATATTATGTCCATGTTCAAAGTTAATATTATTAAGGGTTGGTTTGTTTAATTTTATAAGTAAGGCTTCCATTATTTTTAGCCTTTTTTTGCAAGTGGATGATGCTATTATATTAGTGTTGTCGACAAGTATATTCCGAATAGTGTCCGGTAGGTCTCCATGAATATTTAAATGAGATCTAATTGAGCTATTGTCAGAAAGGTGTAGGGTTAATCTGCGTGTTAAACGATTTGTAGTGTGGCCTATATAATTATTTACGAAAGTTGATTCTTGAATCTTGACCGTGTTTTGAAACAAAAAAATGAATATATATATATATATATATATATATATATATATATATATATATATATATATATATATATATGTAGTTGTCGAACCTGGGGAAAGTTGTGCATAGTCAAAAGCAGCTGCACAAATCATGGCCACTGATGGAACTTTGTAGTGTGGTGAGACGACGACACTCTACACCAGGGATCGGTAACCTTATGGAGGTAGCGAGCATTACAGCCATTCAGTGTCTTAAGCAGGCCATGATGTCAAACGTACTATATATAATAAATGTTCTCGACTACAAGAAAGTTTAAGGAATCAACAACCAAATTAATGCTATATTAACAGGGTTCCATATTTCATTGCATACACAACTGGATAGCAACTAACCAATCAACAAAAAATGAAAATTCCTTACGGCAGACGAAAAGAATGGCAACTTATTTAATAAAAACACTTCTTTCTGCTTATTGATCGAAAACTTCTCCAGATCAGGTTAAATGCATGTCGATGACAGAAGCGAAATATTTTTAAAGTTATATATATATATATATATATATATATATATATATATATATAATTTTATTTTTATGTGATATATATATATATATATATATATATATATATATATATATATATATATATATATCAAGTATGTGGTGCAGTTACATGGATCATTCATACAAAAAACAGATATTGAAGTTAATGATAAAAATGGCGAGAATACTTCTTCGCAAACAAATTTAATAAATGACATTAACCCCGAACCTGTAGATGAATATTAAAAACCTAACAGTACAAAAGAATTCGCCTATTACCATATTAGTACAAAAATGTACAATCTTAAAATTTAAAAATTCAAACTCAGCGTTGCGTGAACACGCTCCAAAATTTCTTACAATTAACAATAACACCTTTCTAAAAACATCTTTCGGATACACCAATTCTTTCGTTGTCCTGTTCTTACCTGGATGTAAAAAACAAATATATTTTCATACCTGATGATATCTGTATGCACAGATGAAAGCTTGTAAAAAAATATAAAAAAGACCATATTCAACTGGAATTTATAAACAGGGATCGTAACATTCATCTACAGGTTCGGGCTTAAAGTCATTTATTAAATTTGTTTGCGAAGACATTTTTATCATTAACTTCAATATCTGTTTTTTGTATGAATGATTCATGTAATACATACATATATACACATATATATATATATATATATATATATATATATATATATATATAGCATTTACAGTATATCATTTATAATACTAACACATTATAATAACACAATATTTTATATATATCATTTATAATATTAACACAATAATTTTATAAGTTGTGTCAAATTCTAAAACTAATTGCAGGCTCATATTCTTAATGAAAGAATTTGATGGCTCTTTTGGCTCCCTCCACGAGAATACGTGGTAGGCATCAAAATTTTAGAGATACTTATGTTGGGCATGGGTAAAAAAATGTTTGGGAACTACTAATTTAACCCATTGCTGGGGAAAGCGAGTTGGATTAATACCTTTTCCATTTGCGCAGAAGAGAATGAAATGAAATCGACAGGGAGTCGAACCCCGCTCTACGATTTTTCATTCCGAGCCTCAATCCAATCCGCCAGCGCAGAAATTACAGGGATTTTAAACTGCACCCATTATCACGCCCATGCTCCGTTTTCTAATGCTATTGTGCATATGTCGTGTCAGATATTTCTATCTTGTCTATTTGCGTTTGTGTCGGTTGTCCGTCTCTTCAATTCAACCTGTGTATATAATCTTAATCGTTACCGTCAGGTATCCATATATATACTTTTTAACCAGTAGATTGAATAAAGAGATCGCAATCATATTACGATTAGGACAGATACATGAAGATGGCAGATGAGAGTAGCATAAGAAAAATTGTAAGAGTATTCGGCCTTTAATTTTCCCAATGGAATATTATGCTCATTTCACGTGTTCTAAAAGTATTTTTTCAATCATTTCACACCAAGCAATAAAGTAAGGCTACTCTGAATCAGTGGCCCATAGAAGTGAAAGACAATGGGAAGTCTTTAGTGAGGAGAAGTAAGGAAAGGACAATAAAAGAAAAGAGTTCAGGAACACAGAAGATGGTGATTGACTTTACATTTAAATATTTGAAGATGATTGTAGGTGGCAAGGAAGCAAGAGAGAGAGTCTCAGGTAAGAAGTGAAAGAAAAGAGACTGCTAGAATAGAAGAGACTGTTTTATCTAGGCAGTTAAACGACAAAACGGTGAGACCTAGTTGCCAATCTAGTAGCAAGTTTAAATGCATGCAGACAAGACATGAGTGTAAAGAGTCCCATCAGAACAATTGGCACGATAATATTTGTAGAAAAGACCGGGGAAGCCACGTCAAGTCAGTGATAAAGTGACAGAAGACGAACTGCCAGCTCTCGATAATGATAATTCCTTATTTTAAAAATAATATTGTCTTTAATCAAATTCAAAACATGCAAGGCAGTAAAGCCACTAAGAATCAAGGTGTCAGTGAGTAGAAATGAATTAGAAAACGGAAACATTACGAAGGAGCAAGAACAACAAAAGAGTAATCCGGGAGACAGTAGATAATGATCGGCATTACATTTAAATTTAAAAGAGAAATATTATTAAGGATCAAAGAGAATAGAAGAGTAATCAGGAAGACAGTAGATAATGATCGGCATTACATTTAAATTTAAAAGAGAAACATTATTAAGGATCAAATAGAATAGAAGAGTAGAGTAATCAGGAAGACAGTAGATAATGATTGACATTGCATTTAAATTTAAAAGAGAAATATTATTAAGGATCAAAGACAATAGAAGAGTAATCAGGAAGACAGTAGGTAACGATTGGCATTGCATTTAAATTTAAAAAAGAAACATTATTAAGGATCAAGGACAATAGAAAAGTAATCAGGAAGACAGTAGATAATGAATGACAATGCATTTAAATTTAAAAGAGAAACATTATTAAGGATCAAAGACAATAGAAGAGAAATCAGGAAGACAGTAGATAATGATTGGCATTGCATTTAAATTTAAAAGAGACACATTATTAAGGATCAAGGACAATAGAAGAGTAATCAGGAAGACAGTAGATAATGATTGGCATTGCATTTAAATTTAAAAGAGAAACATTATTAAGGATCAAGGACAATAGAAGAGGAATCAGGAAGACAGTAGATAATGATTGGCATTGCATTTAAATTTAAAAGAGAAACATTATTAAGGATCAAAGACAATAGAAGAGTAATCAGGAAGACAGTAGATAACGATTGGCATTGCATTTAAATTTAGGATCGAAAAATTATCAATGATTAGGGACAATAGAAGAGCAATCAGGAAGAGAGAAGATAACGTTGGATATTGCATTTAAATTTAAAAGAAACATTATTAAGGAGAAAGAACAACAAAAGAATCAAGGAGACAATATTGGCATTGCATTTGAATTTTTAAAGTCGAAATTGACGGGAAAGCAAGTAGCTAGAAGCATGTTCTACAAGTGAGAAGTATGAGAAAAAAAGAACTTACGCTTAGATCTAACCAATTCAAATGTAAATTGATAAGTCCTTGTTGCTAATGTAGAACTGCGCTTAAATTCATAAAGTCTAGATAAAATAGTGAATATTTAATTTGTACAGTTACTATGAAAGTACTTATAGAAAAGGAACAATGTCGCAACAATAAGGTAGTGGGAAGCTGACTGAAACTGATATGCCAGGTCAGGACCGATAATATTTGTTTATATTTCTGAGATGAGGTAATTATTTATATTCTTCAGACTGTTGTCCTCATCTTTATATTGTCAAATTCGCGACGTTTCTGACAAGGACACGTGGCCCAGTGGATAAAAACATTTTTTAGATCCAGTAACTTGACACAAAAAGTTGTTAGTTTAATACCTGTCTACTGCAGTGGTGAGCAAAAGCTTGGAGTGTTGAGTTAAAGGGAGATAACTGAATATGGCAATAAAGATGAGGACAACAGTCCGAACAATGTAAATAATGCAAATAAATACAATATTAATTTTTGAAATATAGAGAGATCCTGAAGAAGCCAGGAGCGCACAACAGCCGAAACGTCGTGAATATGACAATAAAGATGAGGACATCAATCCGAACAATGTAAATAATGTAAATAAATGCAATACTCACCCCTGGAATATAGACAGATCCTGAAGAAGCCTGGAGTGTACAACAGCCGATACGTCGTGAATATGGCAATAAAGATGAGGACAACAGTCCGAACAATGTAAATAATGCAAATAAATACAATATTAATTTTTGAAATATAGAGAGATCCTGAAGAAGCCAGGAGCGCACAACAGCCGAAACGCCGTGAATATGAAAATAAAGATGAGGACATCAATCCGAACAATGTAAATAATGTAAATAAATGCAATACTCACCCCTGGAATATAGACAGATCCTGAAGAAGCCTGGAGTGTACAACAGCCGATACGTCGTGAATATGGCAATAAAGATGAGGACAACAGTCCGAACAATGTAAATAATGCAAATAAATACAATATTAATTTTTGAAATATAGAGAGATCCTGAAGAAGCCAGGAGCGCACAACAGCCGAAACGTCGTGAATATGACAATAAAGATGAGGACATCAATCCGAACAATGTAAATAATGTAAATAAATGCAATACTCACCCCTGGAATATAGACAGATCCTGAAGAAACCTGGAGTGTACAACAGCCGATACGTCGTGAATATGGCAATAAAGATGAGGACAACAGTCCGAACAATGTAAATAATGCAAATAAATACAATATTAATTTTTGAAATATAGAGAGATCCTGAAGAAGCCAGGAGCGCACAACAGCCGAAACGTCGTGAATATGACAATAAAGATGAGGACATCAATCCGAACAATGTAAATAATGTAAATAAATGCAATACTCACCCCTGGAATATAGACAGATCCTGAAGAAACCTGGAGTGTACAACAGCCGATACGTCGTGAATATGGCAATAAAGATGAGGACAACAGTCCGAACAATGTAAATAATGCAAATAAATACAATATTAATTTTTGAAATATAAAGAGATCCTGAAGAAGACAGGAGCGCACAACAGCCGAAACGTCGTGAATATGACAATAAAGATGAGGACATCAATCCGAACAATGTAAATAATGTAAATAAATGCAATACTCACCCCTGGAATATAGACAGATCCTGAAGAAACCTGGAGTGTACAACAGCCGATACGTCGTGAATATGGCAATAAAGATGAGGACAACAGTCCGAACAATGTAAATAATGCAAATAAATACAATATTCATTTTTGAAATATAGAGAGATCCTGGAGAAGCCAGGAGCGCACAACAGCTGAAACGTCGTAAATATGACAATAAAGATGAGGACATCAATCCGAACAATGGAAATAATGTAAATAAATGCAATACTCACCCCTGGAATATAGACAGATCCTGAAGAACCCTGGAGTGTACAACAGCCGACACGTTGTGAATATGGCAATAAAGATGAGGACAACATTCAGAATAATCTAAATAATGTAAATAAATACAATACTCACCTTTGAAATTTAGACAAATCCTGAAGAAGGCCGCACCTTACAACAGCCGAAACGTCGTGAATATGACAATAAAGATCAGGACAACAGCCCGAACAATGTAAATTATGTAAATAATTAGGACAAATGATATTGCTGATTCTTTTTTTATTTTAATAAGAATCTCTAAATATATAACAGGAGTACTAGATCATAGTTAGTGCGTAAATTACTATTAAGTAATTTGTACGTATTATTTATCATCTCTCAGTTGCGTCTCTGTCCGTGGACAGAGTGCGCTAAGGGGCTTCTCTGTCAAAGGGCAGAGGGGCAACTGAGAAAATAATACTGAGAGGTGCCCGCGCCCTCCCGTTGCACGAGAGGGAGGTTATCGGTGCTCGCACCGAGGCCAGCGCAACCGACGCTTGCGGGGGATGTGGAGAATTTTTGTCCCTGCCCGGGTGCACGCGCTCGGGGCCCCATTTTAAAAAGACCTTGTGTCACATCTCATTCTCGTGGGGGAATGAGTAAACAGCGTACTAGATTATAATCGGCAGCAATATTCTTATCGTGGACGAATGTATAATTTCCAGTGTAGTTAAAACTAAACACTCCTCATATCTCAATGCGTTCCAATTTCCCAAACTTTATAAAATAGCCTCCGTTAGTTACGGTAACGGTCGTATCGGGTGGCGATCACTGTCGATATTTTGAACAGTCAACGTGCATGTGCTTCCACTTATTTAAAGGATCACTCTTTCTGTATTTGTAAAATCTATAAAAACGAAAACGAAATATTCTGAGCGGCTCACAGAGATTGTCAGTTTGTCAACCGGGATAATTTGGTGTGGCAATGACGAACGGAGTATTCAAGAAACAAATCCGATAAAACGCGGTTTGCGTCGCACACGGTCAGCCGCTTTTAATGGGGCTGTGCCGAATCAAATCGCTGAACCTGCAAGGAAATGTCGGGAGTAATCAAACTCGAGCTCAAACTTTTCATTCCGGCTCAAATCACTTGACTTGTCTTCCGAACAAATGACGGTCGCCCCTGATCTTCATTGTCAATTGGAATCTCGAAGTTATACGCTCAAAGACGTTTTATGTTTATTTTGCAGGCTACAGTCCGGCGGCTGTGCGCATTTTTCTGACTAAAGCGATTTCTAAATCTGTAGCAATAAATCTAGGCAGCCTCGTGTGGTGTTCTGGTTAACAAGCTAGTCTGATTAGATTTGTTTTTCAAAAATAGTAACTTACACCTTATCTGATTGATTTATAACTAAGACCTCAGCAATGTTTACTAAAATATACAAATATATAAGGGGCATGTATACCAACTTAGATAAATTTAATACGTACAAAGTGCTCAATCATAAATGCCTTGTACCACTTTCTTTTGTATGATATGTCATTTTAGGACGTGGGTGATCATGGTTCGCTACGACTTCCAATGCTTTGTGGCTCTTAGTAATGTTTGTCTTTTAACCACCGCTCGACCAATCCGTCGTGCCATCCAGACAAGCTCGTTACGCACTAGATGGGCTACTGCCTTCTCGCATCTCTTCAACCTTCGATTTGTCATGTGAGTGTCAAATTTTCCAAGTCTTCCTTCCTCATTATATGTCCCAGCATGTCCAGCTGCTTCTTTATGAAGAATATAACGAGCTTTTTTCTTTCTATTTTCCTTAAGACATGCCCGTTGCATACATGCTTCGTCCATGGCCCTTCTCAAAATCTTTCGTCTGAACTATATTTCTTTTTTCTCGATGTCGCTCTTCGTCTGACATTATTATATTGCCCAACCTTCACTGTTATGCAGGATATTTTATATTACAAATCTTTCAAAAGACTTTCCTTTGTTTCTAAGGAAACTTTCCTGCTAGTCTTGGAAGATATGTTACAATTCAGTCAGTCAATCCTGGGTATGTCGATAAACTGCATCCTTAGAGCGTTGCCATCTCTCTCCCCACATGTCACTATCTCCCCCTCTCTCTCTCTCTCTCTCTAGCTTTCCCACTTTTTCCTTTTTTTTTTTTTTTAAGCGTATCACCCCAAGCAAGGCTGGTGGCCACTATCACGCATGGGGTTACAGAAGGGTTGGAGGAAGAGCAGATAGGAGTGGTAAAGGAAGGGATGTGGAGAAAGAGAAGGACGGAGGGTCGATCAAGGCAGGGGGGTTACAGAAGATATAGAGCGAGAGCAGGTAGGAATGAAAGATGAAAGGAAGTGGAGAAGGGAAGTGGATAGATCAATTTTCTCTCTCTGTGTGTGTTTGTGCATCTATAGTAATTCACGTTGTCCTTCACATGGTTCATTGCAATATCAAATGTCATTTCATTAGAAAAATTATTGCGAGAATTTTCCATGCGAGACTTCTGGGCCTACCTTGAAAATCACTATTTTTTTTTTTTTTTACCTTGGCTGAAAAAGTGATTACTGGTCAACCATATTTATATCAGGCACAGGAGTACATATGGGGAAGACCTTGTTAAACGCAGTGCATTTATCATTATGATGATGATCATCATCCTTCGACCACACCATGGTGGGTCGGAACTCTATTGGCAATCCTTTTCCACACTGTTCGGTCCTGCATTGCTGTCCGCAGATCCCCAATGTCCAACCCTTGGTCCCGAGCTATGGTGTCTGGGAAAGTCAATTCTCGTGATAAGAGAGATATCTAGAAGGTTGCCATAGGAAATAAAGATGAGACTATTTCCCTGTTTGCTCGGTGGCAGTGGCCAGCAAATGGTAATCAATTTTGTTTGAGTTTAAGAGGGATTCGTCTCAGTCCTCCGTAAATTGTATTAAGTGTTGCACGGACTATCCAACGGATGTTCTGGATTTTTATTAGTAGACGTGTATATCTTGTATCCAGTCATATTTCAAGACGATCAGATAATGTTCAATTTTCTGATCCATTCAGTAGGACTGGTTAAATCAATGTTCAAAAGGTTTGAACGTTTAAGGAGGATGAAATGTCGAGCGTCAAATCTTGTGAAATTTCTCACACGCGTCCCACGCAAGAGATTTGCGGATGTGGAAGTCTTTTTAGGAAACTATTATGTGAGATCCAAGATATTTGAATTCCTCAACTCTTTCGATGATCCATCAAATGAGTTTAGGATTTCAAATATTTTGGATTTTACATAATAGTATTATTGAGTGACTTCAACTCGGATTGTTCAGAGGTTGTTATATATTCTGTCTTACGCACATTGCAATAAAGACTTACCTGATTCGCTGCTTGCTCGAGTGAGTGCAGCGAGGATACTACTTCCTCGTTACATTGCGAAATCATTGCAAGGTCATCGGCAAGGTCGAGGTCAGTCAGGAATTGTACATATATAGCCGTTAATTGAAAATTAGATAATGCATCAAACAAACGAATGAAGAAACTAACTAAATAGAGACAAAGCCAGGAGTAACAGGTTAAAATACATACCGTTATGGACTTCAATTACAGACAGAGAGGTATTTGAGACACATATAGGTCCGCTTTTCGTTCGTCGATTTATAAATGAAACGCGAAAACTAATGCTGACAGTACAGAAGTAAAATAAATTTCCTCGTTTAATCAGTGGATTCTATCGCACCCGGAAAAAAAAAACTAGGCTAATGTTGTGCAATTATAGTACTTTTTTTCTAAAGGAATATTAAATTAATGTTGTCTTCAACGCCAACTCTTCTAGATCTTAGTGCGTTATTGTCCAATAGTGTTCTATCCTGAAACTTACTTATTTCCTAATTTCCCTCAACAAATTCCCCGATGTTGACAGTTCTCAAAGTGTTATCTATGCTAATGAATGTAACTATTTAATCTGATCTTAATGGTAAGTTCGATCAGGTCTAAATTGTATCTGATCATTAAAAAAATATGTTCTTAACTGGCGGAAGAAATGTTAACATTAACGCCCCCCCAAAATGACCTTTTCTCTTAATCTTTTTTTTTTTAGCTTTCATCACAATGGCTGATGCTATTCTGCAGGAGAATGGTTACTTGCACTTCTCCGTATAACGTTTTCCGCCTACAGAAAGTGGAATGCTCATATTGAATCAATTGCTGGATATCCTTCATTGAAAGTTGTTTCACTATTTTGTTTTTCCATAATCTATCTTACCATTCTTCCATTCATTGTCACATCTGGTCTAGTGATTCTTCTCTGTATTAAGAGATCGTTGATAAAACCCAATGAAGAATATAGAATTTTATCCGTCTGGACCTTTCATCTCTGTAACATTCAGGTTCCAACCGCCGTAAAGTATCTTCACTGCCATTTCTATAAATATTTTCATGGTAATTGTTCAGATGAGCTTTCATCTGTGACAACGTGAATTTACCAAACTTAACCGGAGTACTAGATTGACAACCAGCTTTAACTATAGCAAATTACTTGTTTCGCATTTCTTCCTTGTGGAACTCTTCTCGCTTCTTGATTTCCAGTCAAGTTTGATCTTCAAAAATTTTAATGGAAAGTCAATCGTTATCTTCTGTCTTCTTAATAGCTGTTCTTTTATTGTTCTTTCTCTTTAATAATGTTTTTTTTTCTCATATTCTCTCACATTCAGTAACCTTTTGCTTCTTAATGGCTCCATTTCTTTTTTATATGGATATGTGTCTCTAGATGTACTTCTGATGGGCAACCCCGAGACAACGTTATGATTTAGTCTTAGCCAACTTTCTTGGTATAGACGATGGACAGTTCAAGTTGTTGGTTGGTTATTCTTGTTTAACGGCATATAAACATTTCCATGGGTTATTAATGCTTAAATC
>OZ038515.1:9238449-9318449 GCA_964036315.1 Acanthosepion esculentum
TATATATATATATATATATATATATATATATATATATATATATATATATATATATATATATGTATATATATATATAGATAGATAGATAGATAGATAGGATTATTGAGACAGATTGTATGATATAGACTCACTTACACACATAGATAGATAGATAGATAGATAGGATTACTGAGCCAGATTGTATGATATACAATTACACACATAGATAGATAGATAGACAGATAGATAGATAGATGGGGTTATTGAGCCAGAGTGTATGATATATACACACTTACACACATAGATAGATAGATAGATAGATAGATAGGATTATTGAGACAGATTGTATGATATACACTCACTTACACACATAGATAGATAGATAGATAGGATTACTGAGCCAGATTTTATGATATACAATTACACAAATAGATAGATAGATAGATAGATAGATAGGATTATTGAGCGAGAGTGTATGATATACACACACGTACACACATAGATAGATAGATAGATAGATAGATAGATAGATAGGATTATTGAGACAGATTGTATGATATACACACACTTACACACATAGATAGATAGATAGATAGATAGGATTATTGAGACAGTTTGTATGATATACACACACTTACACACATAGATAGATAGGTAGATAGATAGATAGATAGATAGGATTACTGAGCCAGATTTTATGATATACAATTACACAAATAGATAGATAGGATTATTGAGCCAGAGTGTATGATATACACACACGTACACACATAGATAGATAGATAGATAGATAGATAGATAGATAGATAGATAGATAGATAGATAGATCTTATAAAAATAATTTTTAAAAGAGAATAATGTTCCTATAACTCTGGATAAATACAAAGAAATTCCATACAGTTACTTAAAAATAAAATATAAAAATCATCCTTATTAATTGCTAAAAGAATAGCCGAATGCCTTCAGATATGCAGAGCATTTGGACATCTTTTACATTATTTATGTCCCAGAAATAAAAGACTTACATGAATACAAGAAAAATTAAATAAAAGTAAATTGTTAGTTGTCTTCAATATATATTTATACATCGTTGTGTAAATTATGCAAAAAAAGGAAATAACACTGACATCTCATTTTCACAAAAATATTTACCAAAATTGCACAAAAATGTCTTGAAATAGTAAAGAGTAAATTTATTCAATAAATTTGCCTCCGAAATCTGCAACTTTTCCGGGCGATCTACTTGTTTAAGTTAGTGAATATTGCCATAATCCTTGCCTTGTTTTTTTGTTAGATTCTCGCTCGACTGTGTCCCAAACATAATAACCAAATCGGGTGCTGTCTGGGGAGTTGTGTGGCCAGATGTAAACTTTGATGGGGTCGCAGAAGTTGTATGGCAGCAATGACTATGTCCTTCTCATTGTATGGCGTGATGCAGAATCCTGTTGCTACACACAGGGCATTCCAGTAGCCACCCTCTTCAACCCGCAGCAGCACTACCTCCTCGAGACACTTGATGTAAACCTCCGTGTTGAGTCTGAGGCTCTCACCAAAGATTTCAGTTCTTTTCTTATTAGAACTATAAGAGTGAGTTTTCCAAGCGTTCGTACCTTCGTAGTCACCATTAGACTCATAAAACTCTTTCTTAATCCTCTTCACTGTCCCCAGATTCACACCCACACACTCTGTAATATTTGTATTGGTGTTTCCGGTGCGAATAGCAAGCTGCACCTTCCGTTTGTAAATTTCTAGTGGAGTAAATTACTTAATGGGGTTATTTTCCTAACAGACGGTGCCCAACTGACCCTACTATACTGCGCCGTCGACAAAATTAAAAAAACTAACAACGCTCATATGAAAAATTAAATATATGAAATGGCGACAATTTATCCATTGCACCCGGTATATATATATATATATATATATATATATATATATATATATATATATGTTTGTGTGTGTACACGCGGAAATTTAAATACTGTTTCTTTTACTTTACTATGTTTTTGACCTAATGCTGTAAGTGAAGATAGAGAGAAGGAACGAGTCTAGCTTTTCTATATTCATATTCACTGTAGAAGTCAGATTTAACTTTGCGAGAAATAACACCATTCTATTTCACTCTGTAAACACAAATAAAATGTAAAATAAAAATGATTTTCGACAATAACACAGAAAGAGTTCACATGTTGTAAAACCACACACCACAGCATATCTCAGTAGGCACAATTTGGTCTTGCAGTAAAACGCTTGGATTTTTTTTTAATATCTGTGGAAAAGAATTACTTCGGAAAATTGTGTTTACGCAATCTTGCTTCTCGTTTGTTTTGTTTTTTGTTTTTGGGTATTTTTGCCTTCATGTCTTGGAACTTGTTATTTACGCAATGCCATTATTATTTTGATCGACATCAATTTACGACATGGGAAGAACGCAACGTGTGAACTTAGAATTGGAGACGTCAGAATCAGACACGTACAGTTATTTAACAAAGGATGGAAAATGTGTCACCGATATCCGGACGCAGAATAGTTTAGCGAAACACGCCTTCCAAAAGCTTAGCAATGTATTAAGAAACAGGAAAATTTAATTACCGACAAAGAAAAGAATGCTGAGCGATTGCGAAATATCGGTCCTCTTATATAGTGCTGAATGTCGCACAATCAACTGGGAGATGAAGAAGAAACACGATGCGACAGAAATGTGTTTCTACAGGAAAATACCAAGAAAAACCATTGGCAGTATATATTAACAACTAAAAAGGTTTAAGGGAAATTGAAACTAAAAAAGATAATTATATTTAGATTCGGAAAGAGACATCTCAAATTCCAAGAGCACATAATATAGAAAAGAGGGCTTGGAAAATTTGACACCCTCAAGGGGAACAGAGGAGAGTAGCGTATAACCTATCTAAGAATAGAACATGTGTATAGGTTTGAACAGGGACGATGATTGATATAAAAAAGCAAACCTTACTCAGTGTTAGAAATGATTATATTATACAGAAGAAGAGCAAAGCTGTTTTGGGAAAGAGTTACAAGTTACGTAGAGCAACATAAACAGTAGGTTGTCGGGAATTGGCAAGAGTTGATGACTCAGAAAGAAAACTTCAAAATCTCCTAAACAAGGTAGCAAAGGAAATCTACAGGTAATAAAAAATTAATCGTGAGTCGTCGAAATATATGGACATCGGCAACAGAAAAAGACAAACATGCGAGACGCAAATTGTAGACATCAAAATGAAGCATTAAAATATTATTATTATTAATATTATTATTAATATTATTATTAATATTATTATTAATAATAATATTATCATTAATATTATTATTAATATTATTATTAATGATATTATTATTATTAATAATATTATTAATATTATTATTAAAATTATTATTATTATTAATATTATTAATATTATTATTAATAATATTGCTATTAATATTATTATTATTATTAACAATAATATTATTATGAATATTATTATTAATAATATTATTATTAATGTTATTATTATTAATAATATTATTAATATTATTATTAACATTGCTATTAATATTATTATTAATAATATTATTATTATTAATAATATTATTATTATTATTATTAATATTATTATTAATAATAGTATCAATAATATTATTATTAATGTCATTATTATTAATATTATTATTATTAATATTATTATTATTAATATTAATCTTTTTCTTTTCCTTCTTCTTCTTCTTCTTCTTCTTCTTCTCGAACTCGCCACACTATCAATGTTGCACACAGAGAGTTACGTATGGTGTTAAGATTATATGGACTTATGTATAGATCTTCAAGATTGGCACAAACTAGAAAATGCGCCATTGTTTGTAATTTCCCGCATTTGTAATTGGGATTATCATGGGTGGCATATTCCCATTTGCGAAGGTTGGGTCTACAGCAACCAACGACTGTTCGGAAGAGATTTAGACAGTGCCAGAAGGGACATTCATTAATGAAGACAGTAGGGAGGGATTCTATTGGGATGCGAGAGAGCCTGTGTTCTCCGTCGTTAAGGTGTCTGCCCCACAGCAACAGGGGATGATGATGAGCTCTGTTTTTCAGTGGTTCCAATGTTTCTACAAAACACTCTCTTTTGCCTGACTGGTTCTACACAGTTTCTATACTACACGTTCCTTCTGCTATTCGCTACTTTCACAAGTGCCAGATCCGGCCGTAAATGGATTACTGCTGCCATATCTAGGTTGGAGTCTCCCATTGATCACATTCCTGCTTGTAACGAATCCAAAATTATCAGTGACATTGAAAGGCAAGGAATAATTTTCGACATAACAACACTTTTTCAAGAGACGAAATATTACAAGCATTGTTACTTTCATGGAAAAGTGTTAAAAGGTACTTGGTACAATGAGGAGGAAATTGTGGAGAGCCTTAATCGCACACGTCCTGAGGAGATTCAATCCATGAACGAAAATGTTCAGGATATGCTAAGCGTGGCAACTTACATGGAGTCAGTCTCCGATCAAGCGTAAATCAAACCCAGTTCAATAAACATCTCATCATACAATTTTATTTCTAACAATGTTACCAGTCGCCATCTGATGGCGCCATTATTCTTGCAATAGAGAAACTCTAAAAATAAAAGTAAAGTCGAAGAAACTCAGACATCATTAGAAACTTTTCGACAAGTTAATGTTTTTCTTTTACTGTTTTTTTGTTTTTTTCATTCACAAGCAAATATTCAAGAAGCAACATTAGTGAGCAAATTACCGGAAAACCAAATCACTGGAGGTAGCACAAATGCGACAATAAATTTAAGAATTCGTTGTAAGCAGGTAAATGTATATAAATCATTTAGCGGAATTAGTTTCGATCAGAATCTCTATTTGACATTTAAATGTACAAAGATTTCAATATTATTCTATTTTAATGATAAAGTTTGTGCTTTTATTCTATTTTTGTATTTGCATCTGCCGTCATAAAGACAAAATTATACAATTTACAAAAGTCAAAAGACAAAAGTCATTGCTTTCCTTTGAAGATAACTGGTGTATGTAGATTTGGCATTGATATTTATGACTCTTTAGTCTGTTATTTTCTGGTATACATTCTATCTACACGTATGAATGGATGTTAATGCAGAGAAGAGTTTGTTTAAATGATCGTGGCGGCAAACAAGCATAGATAGATAGATAAATAGATAGATAGATAGATAGATAGATAGATATGAACAGTCTTAGATAGATAGATAGATAGATAGATAGATAGATAGGTAGATAGATAGATAGATATGAACAGTCTTAGATAGATAGATAGATAGATAGATAGATAGATAGATAGATAGATAGATAGATAGATAGATATGAACAGTCTTGGATAGATAGATAGATAGATAGATAGATAGATAGATAGATAGATAGATAGATAGATAGATAGATGTGAACAGTCTTGGATAGATAGATAGATAGATAGATAGATAGATAGATAGATAGATAGATATGAACAGTCTTGGATAGATAGATAGATAGATAGATAGATAGATAGATAGATAGATAGATAGATAGATAGATAGATATGAACAGTCTTGGATAGATAGATAGATAGATAGATAGATAGATAGATAGATAGATAGATAGATAGATATGAACAGTATTGGATAGATAGATAGATAGATAGATAGATAGATAGATAGATAGATAGATAGATAGATAGATAGATAGATATAAACAGTCTTGGATAGATAGATAGATAGATAGATAGATAGATAGATAGATAGATAGATAGATAGATAGATAGATAGGAACAGTCTTGGATAGATAGATAGATAGATAGATAGATAGATAGATAGATAGATAGATAGATATGAACAGTCTTGGATAGATAGATAGATAGATAGATAGATAGATAGATAGATAGATAGATAGATAGATAGATAGATATGAACAGTCTTGGATAGATAGATAGATAGATAGATAGATAGATAGATAGATAGATAGATAGATAGATAGATAAATAGATAGATAGATAGATAGATAGATATAAACAGTCTTGGATAGATAGATAGATAGATAGATAGATAGATAGATAGATAGATAGATAGATAGATAGGAACAGTCTTGGATAGATAGATAGATAGATAGATAGATAGATAGATAGATAGATAGATAGATAGATAGATAGATAGATAGATAGATAGATATGAACAGTCTTGGATAGATAGATAGATAGATAGATAGATAGATAGATAGATAGATAGATAGATAGATACATAGATATAAACAGTCTTGGATAGATAGATAGATAGATAGATAGATAGATAGATAGATAGATAGATAGATAGATAGATAGGAACAGTCTTGGATAGATAGATAGATAGATAGATAGATAGATAGATAGATAGATAGATAGATAGATAGATAGATAGATAGGAACAGTCTTGGATAGATAGATAGATAGATAGATAGATAGATAGATAGATAGATAGATAGATAGATATGAACTGTCTTGGATAGATAGATAGATAGATAGATAGATAGATAGATAGATAGATAGATAGATAGATAGATATGAACAGCCTTGGATAGATAGATAGATAGATAGATAGATAGATAGATAGATAGATAGATAGATAGATAGATAGATAGATAGATAATGAGACAGAGAGGATTCATTTGTTGTGTGAACGACAGTGGCTCATAAAGCCAGCCATGGATCGTCCTTTCTTGTTACATATATGGCATCTCAAATCGTCTCCGCTTGGCGGACGTTGACTTTGAAAATTATAACTTTCAATGTGTCTTTTCATATGCCTTGTCAGGCCCAACCTAGACTTGCACACTCTAGTTAAGGTCGGGCATTCAAAGCATGTCATTACGAAATTTTCATATGCAATAGACTGTTAGTGTTAGTGTGATCTCTGGTGATTGACCAGACCTGACCTGGATAGACATTATCCGATTGCATTGGGCACATGGCCAGGTTGGCACCACATGGCAATTCAGGGATTCCTTCCAAAAACCTTTCTTCTGTTCTGCATACTTTTGTGATGCCCCATGGAAGATTCACTATACAATTGGTCTTCAGCTAGAGTGTAGCAGTTATTCAACTGGGATATTCTGGCTGAAGACCGGGTTTCCTCGAGAGCTGGTATTGCTGACGGCTTCAAGATCTTCCATGAAACAAAAAGCATGCAGATAGATAGATAGATAGATAGATAGATAGATAGATAGATAGATAGATAGATAGATAGATAGATATGAATAGACTGGGATAGATAGATAGATAGATAGATAGATAGATAGATAGATAGATAGATAGATAGATAGATAGATAGATAGATAGCTAATGAACAGACTGTGATGGATAGATTGATAGATATGAACAGACTGGGATAGATAGATAGATAGATAGATAGATAGATATATAGATAGATAGATAGATAGATAGATAGATAGATAGATAGATAGATAGATAGATAGATAGATAATGTCCAGACTGTGATAGATAGATTGATAGATATGAACAGACTGGGATAGATAGATAGATAGATAGATAGATAGATAGATAGATAGATAGATAGATAGATAGATAGATAGATAGATAGATAGATAATGAACAGACTATGATGGATAGATTGATAGATATGAACAGACTGGGACAGATAGATAGATAGATAAATAGATAGATAGATAGATAGATAGATAATGAACAGACTGTGATGGATAGATTGATAGATATGAACAGACTGGGATAGATAGATAGATAGATAGATAGATCGATAGATAGATAGATAGATAGATAGATAGATAGATAGATAGATAGATAATGAACAGACTGTGATCGATAGATTGATAGATATGAACAGACTGGGACAGATAGATAGATAGATAGATAGATAGATAGATAGATAGATAGATAGATAGATAGATAGATAGATAGATAGATAGATAATGTACAGACTGTGATGGATAGATTGATAGATATGAACAGACTGGGATTGATAAATAGATAGATAGATAGATAGATAGATATATAGATAGATAGATAGATAGATAGATAGATAGATAGATAGATAGATAGATAGATAGATAGATAATGAACAGACTGTGATCGATAGATTGATAGATATGAACAGACTGGGACAGATAGATAGATAGATAGATAGATAGATAGATAGATAGATAGATAGATAGATAGATAATGTACAGACTGTGATGGATAGATTGATAGATATGGACAGACTGGGATAGATAGATAGATAGATAGATAGATAGATAGATATATAGATAGATAGATAGATAATGAACAGATTGTGATGGATAGATTGATAGATATGAACAGACTGGGATAGATAGATAGATAGATAGATAGATAGATAGATAGATAGATAGAAATTGACTGGTTCCACGCCCATCAAATCCTCGCGATGAGAAGTTATGCTGCTGGGTGTATTTCATTGTCACTCCCAGGATTGGATAACAGAAGAACGGACTTTTCAATTCAGTTTTCATTCGTACATTACATTTCTGTACTACTTTCAACTCGAACGTTGAATCTACTTTATAAGCAGATGATTTCGGGGACTTTAATTATACTAGTAGAATTCAGGCAAACAGATTTTTCTACCTTACCCCCCAGGAGAAATTAATATCACCACACGAACTTTAACTATATTTCTCTTTTATCGAACCGTTTAAAACTTAATATGAACTAATATAAGATAGTAAATGAATTTATTGTTTGTGATATGCAAATTTTGTCAACCAACTAGTAATATCGTAAATATTCAAAATCAAGTCATTTTTATCAAAGTTACATGACATATACCAAGTATGCAAAAGCCAATGGTCTTTCTTCGGTATAAAACAATCAAATATCTGTCTATATTTCTGAGATGAGGTATTATGTACACTGTTGAGGGATCTTCCCTTTTTAAACAAATGGACTCACCCAAGGTATACATATACTACTGCCAGTTAATACCCGGCAGTACGTCTAGTCGGACAGTAGTAGTTGTAGAACATTGAGTCGGTGGGTAGAATAACGTAGCGGCAAGTCACAGTAACAAGCACGTAGACTCAGTAAGAAGTCATACAGCGATACGTCGATATCAAATACTGTATATATATATATATATATTGCTACTAACCCCGCATTCCTGGAACTACTAACCTGTATCACCAGTTTGTATTATTACGTTAATATAATTATTTTCCTATATTCATTCTTGGCGTTTGTTATTATTTGATACCGGATTTCATCCCGGAATCCACAACATACACTATTTACATTATTCGGACTATTGTCGTCATCTTTTTCTACACCAGTGAGCCAAATAAAGGGTTCAGTTCGACATTTCCAACCACTTAAAGAAGGTCGGAGCGTACAACGGCCGAAACGTAATAAATATGGCGACAAAGATGAGGACAATAGTCCGAAAAATGAAAATAGTGACCAATCAAATAATTCAAAACTTGGTAAACGTCCCATTAAACAAAGCAGGCTTTGAAAATTTCCACAACATAATGATTCTATTCTCCCTATCAGGCTTTTGCTCTGAAAAAAAAAACTTTCTAAAGGGAAAAAAAGGTATTTTGTGTTATGATTTATGTAATGGTCCAGGTTAGGACCAAGGAAGAACAACACGAACACAAGAGTAGAAATAACGAAGATATATTACACGGAATAATAATACAAGATGTGGAAGGTGTTAGTATGACTGTCAGTCTGGTTTAGAGTGAACTACTATCGGCTCGACTCGATTCGTCTCTATCTCTTGAGAGGCGTTGTATACATAGTGTTAGGAAGAGTTATTTCTGTAGTTATAGGTAACAGTTTATTTTCTGAACAATGAAATCGTCCATGGATAAAACCTCATGCTAAACCCTGATCACTGCTACAAGTATAAAAAGGGAAGTATTACGAGAACAAAACAAAATGCCAGTTCCCCAAAAAAGACGCTTCCAGAAACTGCATGACTTCTCTTCGGGTAAAATTACGATCCGAAAAATATATCTTATTTAAAGAAACATATACGTGTAATTGAAGAAAGAGTCGTTTGGCGTTAATAACAATGATAAGCGTAAAGTCGAATCGAGTGTGGAAGTGTCGTCTGCATAGTAGTGTGTTTAATTATCATTTGCTTAAGATCTATCAAATTTAGCGAGGAAGGCTTAAAATATTTTACCTTCTTGAAGGTTTTCATACAGTTGATTTTGTCTCGAACATTATGTTTGACTTTATTGCTTACTCGTTTGTCATATTACCCCGCATTGTAATTCTTCAAAATATCATATTTCAATGTTTGCCTAGATGCTCGATAAAAATAAATATAGAAAAGTTTTAAATTCCAAACCGGTTTGAAAAGGTAAGCAACGATTTTTTTTTTTTTTTAGTTACACAGCGAATGGTTTTAAGCAAATATTTTGTCTGATTTTTTCTTAAGATTTGAGATGGAAACGACAGAAAAGAGAACATCTCTCTATATTTCTATTGTAATTATTTACACTGTTTACATTATTACTGGTCCTAATTATTTAAATTATTTACATTGTTCGTACTGTCGTCCTCATCGTCGTTGCCATGTGCACGACGTTTCGGCCGTTGTACGCTCCGGTCTTCTTCACGTGATTGTAATTTCGAACTGAACCCTTTATTTCGTGGTATTTCGTTCCCTGTGCCGTGCCTCGTCTGCATGCCTCAGTATCAATTATCTCCCATTTAACTCAACTCTCTAGGTTTTTGTTCGCCTTTGCTGTATCCAGGTATTGAACTTACAAATCCCCGGGCCAACTCACTGGATTCAACCACGGCTTTTATCCACTGGGCCATGTGTCCTTGGATAAAAGCATCGATTAAATTCCACGGCTGAAACGTCGTGAATATGACGACGGAGATAAGGATAGCAGTCTGAACAATGTAAATAAGAAAAGAGGATGTTAGTTTGAAAGATTATTGGAATAATGACAAGGATGTTTACAGCTTTCTAAAAAACTGTTTACAAGCCAAAAATTCTTCAGGAAAATTTGAAATCAGCAAAAGAATACAAAGATATTCGGCATAACTCATGACTGAATGAAAATACAAGACTTTACCAACAATATACAAATGTACGGCAGAGTAATGTATCCGGGTGTCGTATTCCAGTCGAGTTCATTAGAATTAATTACTTTCTCGTACCCTTGGGAAAGGTATGAATCCAATTCTTCTCCCCCGACCCCCAGTTCGGTGAAATAATAGGACAAGATGGGTTCTATAGCCATGGATGACAACCGGTCTAGGTGAAGCAAAAATCTGAATTCAAAAATGTTCGTCGCCCTGGCGAAGCCTGGATATTTCTTTTTATAGATGCAAATATTTAAGTAAATGCTCTGTTTATAATAAACAGTATTAAACAACATTGACCGGCCTGAATGTCTGAGAAATTTTCATAGAAAATACGCGTCCTCCGAAATTATGCGTTTATGAAAATTTCACGGACATTCAGGCCGGTAAATGTCGTTAATACTTATTATTATAAACAGAGCATTTACTTAAATATTTGTATCTATAAAAAGAACGTATAAAACATAAAAAAATGTCTTGAAATAATTATCGGAATTTGTACATTTCATAATGTGTGATGTCATTAGTTTACATTTGGATACGCATCGAGAAGATATGAATTTACGTTAGAAAATCATGGAGAATTGTAGTTTAAAAACAGTAAAATCGACCTTGCTAACCGAAACGCTCTTCTGTGGCGAAATCGGTAAAAGCACGTCAGGCTATATGACGGTTCCGTATAGGATACAGGTTCGATTACTGTCGGAGGACGCATATTTTCTATGGCAATTTCTCGGACATTCAGGCCAATAAATGTCGTTAATACGGTTTATTATAGACAGGGCATTTACTTAAATATTTGTATCTATAAGAAGAACTTATAAAACATAAAAAATGTCTTAAAATAATTGTCGGACTTTGTCCATTACCAAGTATGTTATGGATATGCATTTGATTTTCTGGTTATCGGCTCGGAAAATGAATTAGCTGAAACTTGTCCGTTTCATTCACTTTCTCAAACTCTCGGGGAAAGAAAAGAATCTATCACTACTCTCCAACCAACAGTATGTTCAATAGCAAAACAGACTCGTCTCACGAGTTTTGGTTGACAACTTTGAACTCAAATCTGTACGTAGACCAGTGTGAGACTACCCACCTCTGCAACTCGTTGCACAAAGATATAGACCCCACGTCGTAGAATTTCTGTGCGGCGGATCGAGCGAGAGGCAGGCTCACAGGCAAAAGAAAAACACAACTACAAACTTGGGTAGGACGAAAAGAGGAGGGAAGGCGTGTGACCTTTTTGTGGATGATTAACTCTGGGCTAATTCTCGGCTGGCAAAAAAAAATATATATCTTAGCTAACAATGTCCGGCTGCTAATGGGTCACTCTTCGCTGTTACGTGCTCCGGCCTAAATCAACCTTCCTCGAACCTAAACTAAATCTAACTGCCGTGGCCCATAGCGCTCCCGTATATATGCAGAATCCTCTTTCATCATTTCCGGACAAGGGACACCCACGAATAAACCCATAACTTTTTCATGACCATTTCTCCCTTTGAAGAAAGTGAACATAAAAATATTTCTTAGCCTAGCTGACTCCGATTCAGGGACATTAAATTCAGACCCTTTTAAGTTTTGACCAGTTCACTATCTTCGTATTTTGACAAGTACTTAACACTCATCTACCCTTTTGGCCATATGTCTAAAACATGTTTTTATCTAGATTCCTAATCTAGTCATTGGGTCTTGAAGTTTGATACCCAGGTCAAATCTAACTAATCTTCTCGCACATATGTGTGCGCGCGCACGCACACACAGATGTGGGGGTGTATATATACACACACACAGATGTGCGGGCGCACACACACACACGCGTGCGCATATATCCAACTCATAGTGTCACACCAGTCCTAGCACATATTACGCTGCTAAAAGTACCATGGACTATCAATGACTCTGTGATCTCGACTGCGATCGAATAGATTTATGCAGGTTTTTAAATACGTTTAAAAAATAAATCATGAGAAAAGCAATGGATAACAAAAATTGCGAATCATTGTTTAACTTAGAATGAAATTGCAATCGCTATGTAGTTTCTGTGAGATGATGGAGAGGAAAGGCTTATAAAGGGGGTCTTGTTCGATTTTAAATATATTTCCCTTTTGCAGTAACAATATAAATCGTTATGATAATGTTTATCAATGGTGGAATTCAAATGAAAACGAATTTCCCATCATGGCGCCAAGAAATATCTATTGCTCCCGCCCTATTCTATTGAAAATGAACGGTTATTTACTTACCAAAAAGAAACCTGCTGAAACGTGGGAGAAGACAGATTATAATGTTCTTACATTATAATTTAAGAATTTTAGGACTAGAATATGAGTATCTAGGTACTTAAGTGATTTACTTAAAGATAATTATCTTTACTGTTTAAACTCGTACCATTTTTAAAAATAAAAATATATAACTTTATTTCATAAACTTTTGTATTCATTTTTCTAATAAATGTTTTATTAATAAATGTACTTTGTTCATTAATTTTTTCAAACCAACTGTATGGCCTGAAAATAATGAATTTTAATAATTGTAGACATCACGAATTGCGTATCGAAACGGAATCGGAAATTTAGAATATTATCTGGAATGATATCGGAATCGGTAAATATATTGGTATCGTCCCATCGCTAATACTAATATTTGAGTTTATGCACCGCTTATTTATGAAACTATATATTTTATTTATTTTCGTATATCGTCTAGAATATTCGATTAATCCTTCCTCGATTCATTCTTATTCGATTATTCCTTATTCAATTAATCACTTATTCGATTAATTCCTTAAGCACTGTTTTGTCTTTTATCTTAACTGAACATGCCCAATCTTACACACGTTGTCAAAACGCGCTATTGTCAAAAGAATCTCTTCCAGTTTTCCCATTATCTCCATTATCAATCTTGCAAAGGACTTTATTTGCAAATTAAAAATTGCAGTTTCAGCCTTCGTCTGTGTAATATACAGTGACACGCGTAAGTATTGGATACATGTTATTTTCTGTCATAACTCTAGTTTATGTTCGCCATTTTGCCTGATATTTGTTAAGTAATATCTCTTAAAGTTGTTTTAGTTGTATGTGGAAGGAAAATTAAAAACTCATGGTGGAATCCATTTTTGTTATCAAAGATCAAAATTACCCTATGCAAAAGTAATGGATACATCAATTTAATATTTTGTTCCGTAGCCTCTGTTTTGTTTCACTGCTTCCAGTCGCTTTCTATAGTTGGCCACAAGTTTTTCACACTGATCTACCGTTAATTTACCCCATTCTTCCTTGCATAATTCCTCTAATTGCTTGATATTTTGTGGATTCCGCTTATGAACTTTAACCTTCAAAGTATTCCACAAATTCCCAATTGGATTCAAGTCAGCAGACTGTCTTGGCCAATTGAGAGTACTAATACCATTATTTTCAAACCATTCCTTTGTAAGTTTTGCGGTATGTTTGGGATCATTGTCGTGTTGAAGCACGAAATTCCGACCATGTCTTAAAGAAGTTGCAGATTTCTGAAGGTTCTTCTCTAGAATCTCCATGTACATGCTACCATTCATTCTATCATGGTTAACTTGTAACTCACCAGTGCCCTTGGATGAAAAGCATCCCCATATCATAATGAAACCACCCCAAACTTAACTGTGGGGATGGTATTGTGCTTGTTGAAGGCAGTGCCATTTATTCGCCAAACACTTGTCGCTGTGTTCCTTCCGAATAGTTCAACTTTCGTTTCATCCGCCCAGATTACCTCTTCCCAAAGCTGCATACCTTTGTTTTCATAAGTTTCGACAAACTTTAATCGGTCTTTGACATGTTTTGGTTTTCAATAAAGGTACTTTTCTTGGTGATCTTGAATGAAAGCCTGTACGATATAGAGCTCTGCTAATGGTATCCTTACTTACATTAATTCCTGCACCCTCAAGATCAGTTTTAATTTCAGAACGAGTAATGAAGGGTTTTTTTGCACATTTCTGCTGATCCACCTTGAAGTACTCTTATTTATTTTTCTCGGTCTTCCATTTCTTGGAAGGTTTGCTGTACCGTCGCCATACTTCTTATACTTTCTGATGATATTTCCTACTGTACTTAGTGCTAGATTCATTTCTTTGCTAATTGTTCGGTAACCTTGTCCTCCTTTGTGGCGTTCACTGATTCTATCTCGCATATATCTGGATAATTCTTTAGTTTTTGCCATTTTTAATCCTTGAATTGCAGAATGCACATCAAAGAGTCAGTTGATTAGTAGCACTATCTTGTAAACAATTGTGTGCTTCTCTGATTGGTCAGAGATAACATTCCAATACTATCGAAAATTTGAATATTTAAAGTCTTTTAAAATACAAAGTTTCGATTAGAAATTTGAAAAAAAGTGTCATGTATCCAATACCTTTGCATAGGGTAATTTTGAACTTTGATAAAAAAAATGAATTCAACCATTATAAACATCTTTCGGTCAGAAAAAAACACATTTATTTCGTCTTCCAGTTTCGATTCTAAAGGGAAAAATACAGCCTGAAGATGAATGCGTGAAGCATTTGTAAGTACTAGCTGAATTAAAAAAATACCCCATATCAATTTTATACACAAGGATCATTCAGTGGATTAGTAGTATAATGCTTATAATTATGTCTACTAGCAAAGGGATTTCGCCAATAATTGCATTAATATTGCTAATTGATTCAAGGTATGATTAACTCTTTGTAATATATATATATATATATATATATATATATATATATATATATATATATATATATATATATATATTAAAAGTACTTGGGAAAAGAAAAGAAATGAAAAACCTACAGCGCCTTCATTAGTGAATTTAATAATAAAAATAGGATATGCGCGAGTTGCTGTGAATTGACCAGATTTTGAAAAGAACTGAAAGTAGACTTTGAATCACTCAACAAGTCCTGATTGTGAATATTATAACTGGTCGGACTTAGCTGTGAGGGTCAGTGCTGATGTAAATAAGGAAAGTAGCTCGACAGAACACTTTCCATGGAAATAGCGACTGAGAATCGAAAAGCTTGCCACGTTTATATATATAAATTCGTAAAAGCATCAGCGAGCTATCTGCATATGACGATAAACAACATAGAGCAGCAAGGACTCTAATAGAAACTTTTTTTCCACCTCTTAATTGTTGTTGTTCCCAAGTCCACTCATATCCAAGCAGGTAACACCTATTACCGTCCCAAATATAGGTACATAGTGATTTCCCAAACTCTGGTGAAAACACTATGAAAATATTAAAATATATTTTTATAGTAAAAATATCAGCAATACCTTTTCATAATAAAAAAAAATACCGGCAATACATTTTTGAAGAAATTATAACCAGCAATACATTCTTGAAAACATTAAAAAAAATTAACAAGCAATACAGTTTTTGAAAAACATATTTCCAGTAATACGTTTTAGAAAAACAAATATTACCAGCAATATATTTCTTGAAATAAAAATTACCATCAATATGTTATTGAAAAATAAAAAAAATATCAGCAATGCATTTTAAAAAATATTATCAGCAATAACAAAAATTACTAATGCTCAGAAGAAAATTAAATTTTGGCATTAACCCTAGAACACTAACCATGTGTATATAGTACCCAGCACAATTTTCCTATTTTTAATTACAATTTTCAGTACCTGATTTTCTTACCTAAATATTTGTTTCAGTTCCTATTAATGTTAACTCAAAGTACAAAGTTTGAAGTACAACCGGATTTTCTTACCTAAATATTTGTTTCAGTTCCTATTAATGTTAACTCAAAGTACAAAGTTTGAAGTACAACCTGATTTTCTTACCTAAATATTTGTTTCAGTTCCTATTAATGTTAACTCAAAGTACAAAGTTTGAAGTACAACCGGATTTTCTTACCTAAATATTTGTTTCAGTTCCTATTAATGTTAACTCAAAGTACAAAGTTTGAAGTACAACCTGATTTTCTTACCTAAATATTTGTTTCAGTTCCTATTAATGTTAACTCAAAGTACAAAGTTTGAAGTACAACCGGATTTTCTTACCTAAATATTTGTTTCAGTTCCTATTAATGTTAACTCAAAGTACAAAGTTTGAAGTACAACCTGATTTTCTTACCTAAATATTTGTTTCAGTTCCTATTAATGTTAACTCAAAGTACAAAGTTTGAAGTACAACCTGATTTTCTTACCTAAATATTTGTTTCAGTTCCTATTAATGTTAACTCAAAGTACAAAGTTTGAAGTACAACCGGATTTTCTTACCTAAATATTTGTTTCAGTTCCTATTAATGTTAACTCAAAGTACAAAGTTTGAAGTACAACCTGATTTTCTTACCTAAATATTTGTTTCAGTTCCTATTAATGTTAACTCAAAGTACAAAGTTTGAAGTACAACCGGATTTTCTTACCTAAATATTTGTTTCAGTTCCTATTAATGTTAACTCAAAGTACAAAGTTTGAAGTACAACCTGATTTTCTTACCTAAATATTTGTTTCAGTTCCTATTAATGTTAACTCAAAGTACAAAGTTTGAAGTACAACCGGATTTTCTTACCTAAATATTTGTTTCAGTTCCTATTAATGTTAACTCAAAGTACAAAGTTTGAAGTACAACCTGATTTTCTTACCTAAATATTTGTTTCAGTTCCTATTAATGTTAACTCAAAGTACAAAGTTTGAAGTACAACCGGATTTTCTTACCTAAATTTTTGTTTCAGTTCCTATTAATGTTAACTCAAAGTACAAAGTTTGAAGTACAACCTGATTTTCTTACCTAAATATTTGTTTCAGTTCCTATTAATGTTAACTCAAAGTACAAAGTTTGAAGTACAACCGGATTTTCTTACCTAAATATTTGTTTCAGTTCCTATTAATGTTAACTCAAAGTACAAAGTTTGAAGTACAACCTGATTTTCTTACCTAAATATTTGTTTCAGTTCCTATTAATGTTAACTCAAAGTACAAAGTTTGAAGTACAACCGGATTTTCTTACCTAAATATTTGTTTCAGTTCCTATTAATGTTAACTCAAAGTACAAAGTTTGAAGTACAACCGGATTTTCTTACCTAAATATTTGTTTCAGTTCCTATTAATGTTAACTCAAAGTACAAAGTTTGAAGTACAACCTGATTTTCTTACCTAAATATTTGTTTCAGTTCCTATTAATGTTAACTCAAAGTACAAAGTTTGAAGTACAACCGGATTTTCTTACCTAAATATTTGTTTCAGTTCCTATTAATGTTAACTCAAAGTACAAAGTTTGAAGTACAACCGGATTTTCTTACCTAAATATTTGTTTCAGTTCCTATTAATGTTAACTCAAAGTACAAAGTTTGAAGTACAACCTGATTTTCTTACCTAAATATTTGTTTCAGTTCCTATTAATGTTAACTCAAAGTACAAAGTTTGAAGTACAACCTGATTTTCTTACCTAAATATTTGTTTCAGTTCCTATTAATGTTAACTCAAAGTACAAAGTTTGAAGTACAACCGGATTTTCTTACCTAAATATTTGTTTCAGTTCCTATTAATGTTAACTCAAAGTACAAAGTTTGAAGTACAACCTGATTTTCTTACCTAAATATTTGTTTCAGTTCCTATTAATGTTAACTCAAAGTACAAAGTTTGAAGTACAACCGGATTTTCTTACCTAAATATTTGTTTCAGTTCCTATTAATGTTAACTCAAAGTACAAAGTTTGAAGTACAACCTGATTTTCTTACCTAAATATTTGTTTCAGTTCCTATTAATGTTAACTCAAAGTACAAAGTTTGAAGTACAACCGGATTTTCTTACCTAAATATTTGTTTCAGTTCCTATTAATGTTAACTCAAAGTACAAAGTTTGAAGTACAACCTGATTTTCTTACCTAAATATTTGTTTCAGTTCCTATTAATGTTAACTCAAAGTACAAAGTTTGAAGTACAACCGGATTTTCTTACCTAAATATTTGTTTCAGTTCCTATTAATGTTAACTCAAAGTACAAAGTTTGAAGTACAACCTGATTTTCTTACCTAAATATTTGTTTCAGTTCCTATTAATGTTAACTCAAAGTACAAAGTTTGAAGTACAACCGGATTTTCTTACCTAAATATTTGTTTCAGTTCCTATTAATGTTAACTCAAAGTACAAAGTTTGAAGTACAACCTGATTTTCTTACCTAAATATTTGTTTCAGTTCCTATTAATGTTAACTCAAAGTACAAAGTTTGAAGTACAACCTGATTTTCTTACCTAAATATTTGTTTCAGTTCCTATTAATGTTAACTCAAAGTACAAAGTTTGAAGTACAACCGGATTTTCTTACCTAAATATTTGTTTCAGTTCCTATTAATGTTAACTCAAAGTACAAAGTTTGAAGTACAACCTGATTTTCTTACCTAAATATTTGTTTCAGTTCCTATTAATGTTAACTCAAAGTACAAAGTTTGAAGTACAACCGGATTTTCTTACCTAAATATTTGTTTCAGTTCCTATTAATGTTAACTCAAAGTACAAAGTTTGAAGTACAACCGGATTTTCTTACCTAAATATTTGTTTCAGTTCCTATTAATGTTAACTCAAAGTACAAAGTTTGAAGTACAACCGGATTTTCTTACCTAAATATTTGTTTCAGTTCCTATTAATGTTAACTCAAAGTACAAAGTTTGAAGTACAACCGGATTTTCTTACCTAAATATTTGTTTCAGTTCCTATTAATGTTAACTCAAAGTACAAAGTTTGAAGTACAACCGGATTTTCTTACCTAAATATTTGTTTCAGTTCCTATTAATGTTAACTCAAAGTACAAAGTTTGAAGTACAACCTGATTTTCTTACCTAAATATTTGTTTCAGTTCCTATTAATGTTAACTCAAAGTACAAAGTTTGAAGTACAACCGGATTTTCTTACCTAAATATTTGTTTCAGTTCCTATTAATGTTAACTCAAAGTACAAAGTTTGAAGTACAACCTGATTTTCTTACCTAAATATTTGTTTCAGTTCCTATTAATGTTAACTCAAAGTACAAAGTTTGAAGTACAACCGGATTTTCTTACCTAAATATTTGTTTCAGTTCTTATTAATGTTAACTCAAAGTACAAAGTTTGAAGTACAACCTGATTTTCTTACCTAAATATTTGTTTCAGTTCCTATTAATGTTAACTCAAAGTACAAAGTTTGAAGTACAACCGGATTTTCTTACCTAAATATTTGTTTCAGTTCCTATTAATGTTAACTCAAAGTACAAAGTTTGAAGTACAACCGGATTTTCTTACCTAAATATTTGTTTCAGTTCCTATTAATGTTAACTCAAAGTACAAAGTTTGAAGTACAACCGGATTTTCTTACCTAAATATTTGTTTCAGTTCCTATTAATGTTAACTCAAAGTACAAAGTTTGAAGTACAACCTGATTTTCTTACCTAAATATTTGTTTCAGTTCCTATTAATGTTAACTCAAAGTACAAAGTTTGAAGTACAACCGGATTTTCTTACCTAAATATTTGTTTCAGTTCCTATTAATGTTAACTCAAAGTACAAAGTTTGAAGTACAACCTGATTTTCTTACCTAAATATTTGTTTCAGTTCCTATTAATGTTAACTCAAAGTACAAAGTTTGAAGTACAACCTGATTTTCTTACCTAAATATTTGTTTCAGTTCCTATTAATGTTAACTCAAAGTACAAAGTTTGAAGTACAACCTGATTTTCTTACCTAAATATTTGTTTCAGTTCCTATTAATGTTAACTCAAAGTACAAAGTTTGAAGTACAACCGGATTTTCTTACCTAAATATTTGTTTCAGTTCCTATTAATGTTAACTCAAAGTACAAAGTTTGAAGTACAACCTGATTTTCTTACCTAAATATTTGTTTCAGTTCCTATTAATGTTAACTCAAAGTACAAAGTTTGAAGTACAACCGGATTTTCTTACCTAAATATTTGTTTCAGTTCCTATTAATGTTAACTCAAAGTACAAAGTTTGAAGTACAACCGGATTTTCTTACCTAAATATTTGTTTCAGTTCCTATTAATGTTAACTCAAAGTACAAAGTTTGAAGTACAACCTGATTTTCTTACCTAAATATTTGTTTCAGTTCCTATTAATGTTAACTCAAAGTACAAAGTTTGAAGTACAACCGGATTTTCTTACCTAAATATTTGTTTCAGTTCCTATTAATGTTAACTCAAAGTACAAAGTTTGAAGTACAACCTGATTTTCTTACCTAAATATTTGTTTCAGTTCCTATTAATGTTAACTCAAAGTACAAAGTTTGAAGTACAACCGGATTTTCTTACCTAAATATTTGTTTCAGTTCCTATTAATGTTAACTCAAAGTACAAAGTTTGAAGTACAACCTGATTTTCTTACCTAAATATTTGTTTCAGTTCCTATTAATGTTAACTCAAAGTACAAAGTTTGCAGTGCCTGCATATAAAATATTTCAAATAAAGATGTATATTTAATTTTTTTGTTGTTGATATTTTCAAAATCGGGTATGATTTACCAATGTTTAGTAGTGGTGTAACTATAATTTATGATTAGTTTTCTATGGTTAAATGACCCATAAAGTGTTGATACGCCACTAAACCAATAAACAAGCCATCAATGAAATTATTCTTTGTTTTTTTTTTTCATTCTATCACTCAACCAATACAGACTCCGAGAACAATTCAAATAGAGGGCTAATGTTGAAATGTGTAATAATGATTGAGATGTGTAACTTGTATGAAAGAGGAAGTGGTGGGAAAATGAAAATTTGGAGGATATAATGCCTCAAGTTTCTTAATGGGAAAGGCTATAAAAATGTACGTAAATGTGAAGCGAGAATTGTTCCCTTTTAGTGGACACTTACCACTATAAGATAGAATAAAAGTTTAAAAATATATGTGGCTAGGGAGCGAGAAATGTTCCCTTTCAGTGGAATTTTACCACTATAAGAAAAAATAACAGTTTATAAATAGATGTGATTGGGGAGCGGTAATTGCGCCCTTTCAGTGAACCCTTACCATTATAAGAAATAATAAAACATTAAAAGTATAGGTGACCGAGGATTAGGTATTGTTCCCTTTTAGGGTACTGTTACCGCTGTAAGAATGAATAACAGTTTATATATATATCGGTGGCTAGGGAGCTGGAATTGTTCCCTTTCAGTGGACTCTTGCCACTATATGAAAGAATAACTGTTTATAAATATAGGTCGCTGGGGAGCGGGAATTGTTCTTTTTTTATGGACTCTTATCACTGTAAGTAATTATATCAGTTTATAAATATATGTGGGTGGGGAGCGGAAATTGTTCCTTTTCAGTGGCCTCTTATCACTATAAGAATATCAGTTTCTAAATAGAGGCGATTGGCGATATATTGGAGTGAAGGTTGAAAGTGTGAGATATACAACATAAATGAATACATGAAGTAAAATTTGAAACAACAGAAGGAATTGATCCAGGAATAATACCGGACGTGAAACAAGAACCAAAGTAACAGAATTTTTGGTAAAACAAGTAGACATTTAGCTAGGTTAATCGAAAGAATGTTTTAGCAAAGCACAGCCCCCCAGAAGAACTGTAAAATTTATTAAATGAACTAAGTAGCTGGAACATGATCAAAGAAAAACATGTCCGGTCCGTGTCTATTGGGAGGTGTCCGGGATCATTTCAAGAACTGATAAGAGGAGAATTGTTAAATTGGGATTACAATAGAAGGAAGTTAATGACAGTGCAGAAACCGCCCGAGAGAATGGAAATAGAAAAGGTTGAAAGGGGAAGCGGTAAACATTACATTGACTCTTCTATTAAGTGGATTTGGGAGCTACACAAAACAAACGACCGCTAATTAAACATCTAAAGAATACGAAGATGACGAAGGGCGAATAGGGGATATAGAAGCCTTTAAACGCGAAGCTAAAATCTGGAACGAAAACAGCTAGCTGTAACATCGTTTGCTCAATTGGTTATATTACATGACCCATATCGATTTCATGAGCATCTCTACAGTTGTATAGAGGAACGAACTGAAAGAATTACCGATGCGATGATGTACACATTGTTCCAACATATCAACTAAAAAAATTATTTGTTGAGATATAATGTAAATTAATACAATTATGGCACAAGGCCGAAAAGAGGGAATGGGTTGAGACTGGTCTTCACTATCTTATACCTAGCTAATCGGATTTACGACCCATTCACTCGTTACAATTTCCTCATTCACCATGAAAAACTCATCCGTCGCCAATCAATCCTCCATACACCATAATACCACATCCACTCGGGGGGTTGGGTGCTGAAGAAAAAACATATAAATGAGATGATAAATATTATTTACAATATATATATATATATAACGGTCGAAGTCCAGCCTTACTAGTTTAGTAATTACTGTTTTTTGCAATGTTGTGTTGCGTAGCACGATGCTTTCAAGGAGGCGGCCTGTTTCACCTAGAATCAGGTCGGGGTTGCTGTTGGAGCCGATATGATGCGAAACCCAATCGGCGATGAGAAAGGTGCATCACTAAAGACCACCCTTGATGCATCTAAAATGTATGACTTAACTATATATATATATATATACATATATATATATATATATATATATATATATATATATATATATATATATATATATATATATATATATATATATATATATATATATATATACAAATCGGATGAATGATCATGAAAGTGAGGGGTGAACCCCAAAACAAACTAAATATCAAAACAAAGCAAAACTAAACATAAATGATGTTAGTAGGAACACTCCAACCCTTCGAAAAACAAAATTATTTATTATAATAAATAATTATTTATTAGAAACAAAACCTCCCTCATTTATCCATCACAGATAAATTTTTTGTGTGTCTGCCATCAGCTGACGCTAGACTCCTACATCGCAACACCCGGTGGTTTCCTGGCCTGACGTTTTAAACTGACTTGTAGTGGAAGAAATACATCGAATCAATTGCTGCATCTACTGCAAGGAAATTTGGGCCATTGTTGTAGGGAACGAACTGATAACCCCCAGTATACAAAGAACTGATACAACTCTATCAAAATGGACTGTCATAGTCAGAATATATGCTGTTGGTTTCGGTGGATGGGGCTTGATTTCCAGTTAAGTTTGATCAATCACCAAAACTTCGAAATCTCTGCTTTAAATTTAATAATCTCGAGGTGGGGGGTTAGGGAAAGAACTGATGACCTTCAGTATACAAAGAGCTGATACACCTCTATTAAATGGACTGTTCCAGTAGTAATATAATTATCTAATATGCTGGTCTTGTGGGTGGGGGTTGCTTTTCAGCAAGTATCAAGACGTCGAAAACTTTGCCTTCGGGTAAAGAAGAACCGGAAGGGCAGAGACTCGCCTGAGGAAGTTGAAAACCCATATAGGTGTATGTACAGTCTATAGGAAATTTTTGCCCGAGCCTACGGGCTGGGATCGCCCCACATGAAAGTCGGCCTTGCGCCACATCCTAACTCATGAGGAGGACGGATCAATACCGGCTTGCTTTCCATCTTCAGATGTAAATATCCACTTGTATTATTCTTGTTTAAAATAAACCATTATATTTTGTAAGTTGCCGTTCTAGTTATTATTTTCAATAAACACCTCGGACAAAATTACAAAAGTCACTGTGTCTTGACAGTGTTGACCATGTTCACGATAGTCTATGAATATAGAATCCAGCGCAGTACGTAATCTGTTCAATGAAACAACGTTAACGATTAACACTCACGAGTCAGGCACTCTACTGAATCTGACTATATCGCCAATACCACAAGCAGCTGTTCCGTAATTCTTCAGTCTTCGATATCAAATCCTGGCTGTGCATATAGGGTGGAAAAAAAACATGGCCGCCTTTATACACGTCATATTGAATATTTCCAGTCTTCTGATTGGTTTACACTTCTATTGGTGAACTATAAAATGGCTGGCTCACTAGTACACCAAGGTACCCAAAAACTCCAACAGACTGAAACTTCGCTCAGCTTGCACATTTATAAATCTACCACTCGCCCGTGCATTGAATACTGCTGTCATATCTCGTCTGGTTCTCCTGCTGTTCATCACGAGATGATAGACAAAGTCCAAAGAAGAATCTGTATTGAAATCGATCCTGACATAGCATCTCAACTTCAGTTACTTTCTCTGTGTGTGTTTGTGTGAATATATATATATATATATATATATATATATATATATATATATGTGTGTGTTTGTGTGTGTGTTTGTATATATATATATATGTTTGTATATATATATATATATATATATATGTGTAAATATATGTGTGTGTATATATATATGTTTGTGTGTATATATATATGTTTGTATATATATATGTGAGTAAATATATGTGTGTGTATATATAGATATGTTGTGTGTATATATATATATATGTTTTTATATATATATGTGTGTAAATATATGTGTGTGTGTATATATATATGTTTGCGTGTGTATATATATATATATATATATATATATGTCTGTGTTTATATATGCGTGAGTGTATGTATGTGTGTTTATATATATATATATATATATGTGTGTGTGGTTATATATATATATATATATATATATGTTTGAGTGTTTATATATATATATATATATATATATATATATATGTTTGTGTGTTTTTATCTATATATATTTGTGCGTTATATATATATATATATATATATATATATATATATATATATATATATATATATATATATGAATCTTCTGAAACATAAAACATTTAGCATGAATTCCAGAAGCCTTCTGATAGCCGTTTGAGGATTATTTCATTGTTTGAATCTCGTAGCCAGGTGAGGAGATTTTTGTCTCGCAGCTTTTTTTTTTAAAGAGAAATCCAGTTCTTTTCCTAATCGGTTTTTGTTAATTGAAATTCTTAGACTATTAAGTACGTAGTATCTTAAGTTGTGGTAGACATCATTATGTTTTCTTTTAAATTTTTACCATTCACCAGTGGCTTAGGCAGTGTTTTTTTCACTTTGTTTGTTTTGGTCGTGTTTCAATTTCTTTAATTTTCGTTTATTATTTATTAAACTATATAATCACCTACATTTTCTACAATTGCCACAGAACAGGAAGTCACATTTTAGATTTCGATTTTAAGCAATGCATTTATTCATTTTTACTTTTACTTTAAAATATTTGGAAGACTGTTTCCCACTTTTTTATTTCTGAAAGTTCTACCACATCTGAAATGTTCTAGCGATTGAAATATAGAAGAACAATTGTTGAAGATGGTGACTATGGAGTTGCTGAAAGAATTTCAATTCGTAAAGATCTTGTGTTTGTTTTTTGAAAAGTATATTCTTGAATCATCATGCCGGAGAATATGTCCTTCCCTGCTGAACAAACAAAGACAATTCCACTGCAATACCTACGTTAAACTATTAGGAGAAGGCAGTTATCATGTACAATGATTGTCTTTCCATTTATCACAAGACCGTAATGGGCGACACTTTACATATACCACCAGTCACGAAGTAATTTTGTCTGTGGAGTGGAGTTGTTGCCTTGGTGCTAACAATGGTTTATCATATCAGAATATGTGTCATTTTCGTTCCCTGTTCTCACGAACCACTAAAATTATTAAATGTAACAATGCGATTCAAAAATAAAAGGTAGTAATTCTTGTTTAAAAGAACGCTGCAGATAGTGGAAACCTTTTCAGTTCTCAAGTGAAAGCTGATGGGAAATACACTTTCCCTGATTTCCAAATTTGATTTAGGTGTTCGTGGTCAGTTAAAAAGGACCATTTTTTCCGCCAAATTTCTTTTGGGTTTTTGGTTAACGTGGATAAAACTCAATATTTTTTTATTTACAAAGTTCTTAATTATCAACTATTCCAGTGTAATATTTGTCGGATATATCCCAACGATATTTGTTAGATTTTATAAAAACGGAGATGAACTGTACGAGCCTTCATTGTGTCTTCATACACTGTAAAAATGTTTTAAACTCCCCTGTAGTCGTAGTGGCCTTTCTGAATCCATATATTAATCAATATCGATTTCATTTTTTGAAAATTATAAGCAATAGAAATGTGATTGTACAGCAGGATGATGAGGATACTGTAAATTAAACATGTGATCAACAACGATGTTTTAGAGACCGGAAAAATAAAATGGACACTTTACTTAACATCAGAAAAAGACAGCTGAAATATCTAAGACATATAATGAAGAAAGTGGGCTAATATTATGTTCTATACTCACAGGAAATATTGGCAGAGGGAAACAGTGCATACCCCATCTAAAAAACTTTTGTAAATAATTGACAGAACAGAGTTTAGAAGATATAACATGAATACAAAATTTAGTAAGAGCTACAAAGAAAAGAAAATTGTTGAGAGCCATGGTTGCCAACGTTCTGGAAGGGTCAGGGTTCACAAGAGACGAAGAGGAAGAATTCTTAAAAGTACGACACAGATTTTTTTGTAGAAGAAATGTTAAATTCGAGCAGGGTGCAGTAATGGATAGCGGCTCGGATTGTTTTAATTCCAGTCAAATCCATTACATTCGCTTACGTACTATTACATTTGGGAAAGGTAGGAATCATCCTGTTTTTTCCCATACCTATGGGTAAATAGCAGAACAGACCGGGTTCTATAGCCTTGGATGTCAACTTGTCTACCGCAGAAAGAAATAACAACCTACTACGGGAAAAAATCTGCCTCGTCAGTCATGTATCGAAAGATATATGATCGCCTAAGCATGTATCACGCATGGCATATAACTGACTGATATATGTATAATTAAATTATGGACCCGCTTTAGTAGGCTGATTCTCAATGCGTAGAAGTGAAATACGTAATAAAACCATAAATTTAACAATATAGATAGTATTAATATATAACCCTACAAATCGAAACCTACCCACATTTCTCACTCACACAAGACAGCCATGCTTACGGAGGTGTTGAGGCCTCACACTTATACTCGCACCCACACGAATAGACACACTTACATCATACTCACTCACTCCCTAATGAGCAAAATGATAACACACACCCACAGCAATATACACGCTTAGACATATTATCCTCACTAACTCAATCACTAAGAACCAAAACACACACACACACAAACATTTAACAGAGACACATGCCCTCTCCAGGAACCAATAAAATCTCTCAAACTGACCAAGGGAATTCAGAGCAGCATGGATCCATCCAGCTCTTATCTCAAATAACAACTTAAAAGAGACTGTTTGACCAACACAAGGAATGTTAAAAAATTCATGTTAAAAAGATAAAAAAACATAAAAGCAAATGAAAACAACAGACAAAAGTTCAGAATAAGGTGGATGAGGAATTTTCTCCCAACCGATTTTTTATGACGTGATTCTTGCTGTGTGTGGTCGCGCATTGTCCTGATGAAACATCACCCGTTTTCGATTCACTAGAGCAGGTCTTTTCTCCTCAAATCTTTGTTCAAACGCTCTAATTGCTGAGAGTATATTTGAGCATGCTGCTAGTATATATATATATATATATATATATATATATTGTCCAATTCAAAAATATATATATTTATATATACATATATATATTTGTGTGTATATATATATATATATATATATATATATATATATATATATATATATATATATATATATATATATATATATATATTATAAAGTAATAGATTTAAAATGTTTTTTCGCTACACAGTGATACCGATGTTTCAAAAATGGAAGCTAAAGTCTTCGAATTTAATTTTGTTATTAAATTAAAGACATTAGTTCCATGTCCTCGTCAAGCAAATTTTGGAGTAACTTATTTTTTTAAATTTACAGTCACGGCAAAGATTCATAATTGTTTCCAAGGATACCGAGAAATCCATTCATCTAGACAAGGGGTGGTAGGGTGTTCAATTTTTTAATTTTCGTTGTATCAGTTAATAGTTCCATTCGAAAGCGGGGTTATGTTTAGGGATGGGTAGGGATATATATATATATATATATATATATATATATATATATATATATATATATATATATATATATATATATATATATTCTAATCAGGAGTGATCAGTAACAATTTATGATACGTTCTTTTCTACTGTGGGACAAAGAATATGAATTCCGTTAATTGATGACAAATTTGGATAATTACAAATGCAATCTTAAATCTATTTGCGAAATGTATTTTCAGAGTTGCAAAAAGACATACAGTAAATATAAGAAATATTTAGTTAGATTCATGATTCCCTTGGTTTTAGGTCGTCCTAATCGGCGTACGCGTTAATATCATAAATATTTTAAAACTACATACTCCCCCACCACTACAGCATCAAGTAGGTGATTGTGGAACTTCATATATATTGTACGTACCGAGAGCTTTCGTGCCGGCTTTCTGATTCCACGCATGCGCATACCTATAAATAGAAATACTTTCTTTTTTCATGTTTGTAAACATTTTTTGTATCTCGATCCATCATAACAACGGAATAGTCTTACACCGCGACGTCTTGTAATGGTTAACAAGCTTATCTCGCGAGAGGGATCACGACTGATTATTGAGTTCGAACCTCACTGGTTGCTATTTACTCTCCACCTTGTTACACATCGAAGCTACGCGTAGAAAATCATAATTATCTACATCTTTTTCAAATAGCCTCGTCATCTGTTAGTTATATTTTTTATATCTTGACATATCATGAAGATGTCAATTTGGCCAACTCGGAGATTCGTGAATGGTTAGCAACCTTGTCTTAGCAAAACAATTACTAGTGTGTAATGAGTTTGATCTCTCATTAAGTCCCCATAAATTCGAACTGATGACACATCTAGAAAATCACCATCACTGTGGAAATTATATGTACCTCTCAAAATATTTTTGCAGCCCAATAATATGCTTACAATTATTTATATTATATTTGGCTGGGGGAGCCTATATTTTGTAAATATTCATAGATAACTAGCTGATTCATAAGCGATAGATTTTTTTAAATCATTTCACACCAAGCAAGGCAACTAAGCAACAAAGACGCAGGAGGTGTTACAGCTTGTTAGAGATATTATTATTATTATTATTATTATTTTTATTTCCTTTAATATCTGGGGTTTACACATTTCTTTCCGGGTCCCGCCCAGGGACCTAAGGTTAGAAATGGCATCATGACACTTTCCACTGCAAAAAAAATAAAAAATAATTACATAGATAAAGCCCTTCGTAAAGTGTGGGCTGTACTTGTCAGAACAATTTTTTGTATCTCTTTGAGGCATGGACTTCCAGGGATCCCTTCAATCAGCCTACTGGAATCTTTTCCAACCAGTCCAAGGGCTCCAACTACAACAGGAATTGTTGATGTTCCCATGTGCCACAATTTTGAGATTTCTATTTCAAGGTCCTTGTATTTTGACAGTTTTTCGAATATCTTCAAAGACACATTGCAGTCTGCAGGGACTGCCATATCAATAAGGAGGCACTTATTTTGTTTGTGGTCCTTAATAACAATGTCTGGGCGGTTGGCTTTGATTGTTCTGTCAGTGTGTATTGTGTAGTCCCATAGAATTGTAACAGGTCCTATCTCTGTAACCGGGTCAGGGTGGTGTTCGTACCAATTTCTTCCAGTTTCCTTCCCATGGGAGTTGCAAATTTTCCAGTGCAGATATTGGCCCACTCTATCATGCCGGGTTTTATATTCAGTGGGTGCCAATATCGTGCAACCTGATATAAGATGATCAATGGTTTCTGGATATTTGTCACAGAATCCGCATCTTGGGCTAACACAGTATTTTAGTATATGTGCTTGATAATTCCTAGTTAACAAGCATTGGTCTTGTGCAGCAATGATAAAACCCTCAGTTTCACCTTTCAACCCTGCACTACGTAGCACCACTACTATTATTATTATTATTATTATTATTATTATTATTATTATTATTATTATCATAACAACAACAACAACAACAGCAACAACAATAACAATAATAACAATAAAAACATTATTAAGGACCGTGAGCAATAAAAAGACAGGAATTAAGAAAGCGTGAATTAAGAAGACCATGGTTAACTGGGAAGCAAGAAGCGGAAGACACTTCTAGATATTTATTATGTGAAAATTACATAATTGTGGCACAAGGCCCAAAATGGGAGGAAATTAAGGCTGATCGACATTAACTATCTTATACCTAGATAATCCGGTTCACGACCCATTCACTCATTATAATTTACCCATTCACCACAAGAACTCGTCCATCACCAATCAATCCTACATGCACCATAATACCACATTTTCTCTAGGGGGACCTACAAAACGCGCCCGCTGTCATAAAAAATTAATGATATTAAAATATATATAAAAATCTGTGATGAAAAAATGAGAGGGGAGGGAGATGAACCCAGTAACAAACTGAAATATTAACACAAATTAAATTAAACCTAACTGATGTTAGTATGGCCCGTCCAACTCTCAGAAACAGAGAGGCCGCTGTATTCTGCCCATGGGACAAAATCAAGAAGCTCTCTCGCTAAGGGAGTGGGAAAAGGGTAAAAAATCATACGGGCATGGGAAAATATAAAGCTGAGCCAGACGAGATAAAAAAAAAGGGGCCAAAACAAACTGGGTAGGTTGTGAATCTCAACTAGGATCATAACCAAAGATGTGGCCCGGAACAGGCCAGGAACAACACTTACTCACATTAATTAGGTACACAAAGCTTGTCTAACCTAACTAGGGGAGGGCTCGACAGGAAACCGCCCCGATGTGATATAGGTTGACCTAAAAGACAAAATCAAGGCTAGCCCCATTCAAACGAACCAAGCTCGCCTCATTCAGCCACCTTTCGCTGAAGACTGTCGAATGCAATCGTTTTCTATCAGTTGTAATCTTCATCTTGAGCTGATGCTCAGAGAATCAGATCAGATCCTGATGGGAAATACGATTCTACAAGAGAGAAGTGTAAAAAAGGTAGTTTTTAGTATAGAATTTACGGTTACATCAAGCCATTTCAACTGTAACATTTTAAGATCTTACCACCAGTCTAGTACTGCACTTAAATACTTAAAATATAGGTACGGCAGAGGAAAGTTAATAAGAACAATTACCATGAAAGTATTTATAGAAAAGGCAAAGGGCTACGTTACAACGACTGAAGAATAGATGCCAGGTCAAGGTCAAATACATTGCAGATACTTCTTTGTGGATCATAATCGTTGAAGATTGCGTGTTTAAAAACAGTAATTTGTACTTTGCTAACCAGAAGCTTCTCTGTAGCTAAATGATATAGTACGTCTTATCAAACGACAGTTCCTCATAGGAATATAGGTTCGATTCCTACCTGAGAACGCATATTTTCTACGAATTATATCTATAAAAATAAAGTATAAAACAAAAAAATAAAAAAATATTTTTCAGACTAAACCCCATTACATATATATATATATATATATATATATATATATATATATGAGTGCGTGTGTGTGTGTCTGTAAAAGTGGATATTTGTTATTCAACATCCAGGGACAAACGTCTTTTTAATGCCAGACGGTACGACGATTTTGTCTAAGCCTGAAGCAGATTGTCGAATCTAGATTTTTTATCCAATATCTACTTTTATATTTTCATCCGCTCTCTCTCTGATATTGATCACTTTAACGCAATACATACATATATATATATATATATATATATATATATATATATATATATATATATATATTAATGCATGTTTCATTAAATAATATAGACAAGTCTTGTGTATTTATTTTAAGTAAGTTCCTTTCGTACTGTATGATAAGCTTAATCACATTATCGTTAAAAGACGAAAGGAAAACACCATATTGACACATGTTTGAATCCAATCTAAGCTTTCGGCTTACATCAGCCATTATCAAAGATGACAATTTTAATAAATCAAACAACATATATACGAAACCAAAATAATGGTCCGCCGTTGTTGTTTGAATAAGCTCACATATATATATGTATGTATGTATGTATGTATGTATGTATACACACAAAACACACACAAACACACACACACTCACACACACACATATATATATATTGTGTAGTTACGCAGCAATCCTTTTTTCATGCAACGTTCATCAAATATGATAGACAAGGTGCTTTGACTAAGTTTTTTATACAATTTTTCATGTGATCTTATAATTTTCCTTTTCAGTAGATGAATTATATAAAAACTCTCTCTGTTTTTTTCCGAGCGTTTTCATCTATACATTTAGCCATTTTCAAGATTGACATATTTTAACTGTTAACTAGAAATATATAGTGATATATATGTATTTATTTAATGTTTTATTTTCAAAAGACGGTCAAGATATTGTGTCCATGTTCATAGTTGATATTATTGTGTGCTGTTTTGTTTTATTTTTATTAAGTCTTCCATTATTTTAGCCTTTTTTTCACATGTAGACAATGCTATTATATTTGAGTTATCAACAAGTATGTCACGAATAGATTCCGGTAGGTCTCCCTGAGTATTTTAATGAGACCTAATTGAACTGTTATCAGAAAGATGTAGTGTGAGTCTTCGTCTCAGACATCTTGTAGCGTGGCTTATATAATTGTTTACGAATTTTGATTGTTCAGGAACACAATTCCTTAATAAACATTTAAATTGGTTAATAATATTTCTTCTGTTTAATAATGTTCTAAGAGGTGAATTATTATTTTTAACTATAAAGTTGGCGGGTTTAAATTTTTGTTATAAATAATTAGTTTATATTTTTCCTATTGTCTACTGGTGTTGTGCATTAGAAAATCATATGCTAAATTATATAAAACACTTAATCAAAGCAACTTGTCTGACATATTTAATGAAACTTGTATAGAGTGACCCCAAATAACGGGAATGTTTGAATTGCGTATTGCCAGACATGAGCAAGTGGCAATACTGCGAGACAGTGACCTTGAGCAAATAAACATTTCGCCATTTTAGTAACGAGAATGAAATCCACAGTATCCCAGCTGAGATGTTGCAGCAGTCAATGAGGAATCTCAACAGCAGATTTCAAGAATGCATTCGTACAGGAGGACGCCATCTACAGGACGTAATTTAAAAAAAATAAAATTCCATTGTTACTTAACTGGCATGTTTTAAGGTTTCAATTACTATGAATTAAATATTTTTCTTCCATCACTCTTGGTTTTATTGGATTCTTAAAAAGTTCCCGTTTTTTGGGGTCACCCTGTATATATATATATATATATATATATATATAGGTAACGAAAATCTTGGTAATCCGTATGGATAATCCAAGGAGGATGAAATGCTGAGAGCTCAATGTTAATTCAGAGCTAATAATTTAAAGAAAAACAGACCACTTTGAGGCTTCATTGTAATAGTTTATTTCACCAGAGACTTTAAACTTCCCCTGGATCTTCAGACATCACTTTCAAAAGGTGAAACGAAAAATGAAATTAAAATTTACACTTTTTACGGGCAGTATTAAGCTTGTATAAGTTAACATAGAAGGTAGCGAGGGATGATGTGAGAGACATGTTCGAGTTTAGAGAGTGAAGGGAGAATTTAAAAATTTATTTTTATATTTCTTAATAATACTTAATATTGAGGAAGGAGGGGGTAAGGATCAGACATTGACCTATTTAATCGGTCAACTCAACGGAATTGATATGTGGAAGGGGAGGAGAAAATATATAGTGATTTTCCAAGCACAGATTAGTTTTGGCATGCATATATATATATATATATATATATATATATATATATACAAATCGATTCATCTATTTCGGCAAACTAGATTCCTTAATTCCATCAGTTCTATCCTTCACTGCTAAGAACAGGCATGCCGTGCTCATTGTAAGGAAGTAAACACCTTCCCTTTGTCTTCGATTCGTGAGATTTACATTCCATCTGAGCAGCTTCTTCCCACGAACTGCTATTTTGTAGACTCGATACACAAGGGCATGGTTCCATGATCAATACATTGTTAACGTGATCAAGTGTATGGTTAACAGTTACCTTCACTGCATATCTGCATAAAGTATACCTATTTTTCTGTACCCCTCTACATCGAGTGACTCTTCAGCCTTTTACAATGTGAAAAAGTTGTAAAACGAACATTTCAGTGTGTTTGGGTCTCAATCTGAATTGGATGAGTCTAATTGTGATTACGAAGATACGGCAACTCGGAAAACTCACTCTGATCTTTCTGATAAGAAAAGACCTTCAAATTTGTTGGTGTAGACATCAGACTCAACACAGAGTTCAACATCAAATGCCTTGAGTAAGTAGTGCTGCTAGGGGTCAGACTGGCTGCTGGAAGACACTATGTCTGGGAACAGGACTCTGCACCATGCCACACAAGCAGAAGAATCAGGCACGGCTGTCAGGCTATTTTTCCGACCTTATCACCCTTTACATCTGGCCACCCAACTCCCCAGACTGCAAAGCCCTTGATTATTACGTGTGGGGTGCAGTTGAGCGAGAGACCAACAAAACTTCTTGCAATACCAAAGATGAACTGAAGGCAAATATTATGGCAGCAATTACCAACTTAAGCCAGGAAACCTTCCAGAAGAGTTACAGGAGATTCAAAAGTTGTCTGGAAGGCGTGACTGAAACCAATGACGTTTTTATTGAATGCATTTACTCTATAATATTTCAGGATATGTTTCTTTAATTTTGGTAAATATGTTTTAAAATGTGATCTCAGTGTTATTTTCATTTTTGCGGAAGTTATATGACAATTTGTCCATCGCACTCAGTGCATATATATATATATATGTCGGAGGACGAATATTTTCTTTGAAAATTTCTCGTACATTCAGGCCGGAAAATGTTATAATATCGTTTATTATAAAGCAGAGCATTTACTTAAATACTTGTATCTATAAAAAGAATGTTTAACATAAAATATATATGTTGCATTTTGGTCGTATGAATTTTTTAATTTTGTGGTTCTCCTGGCAAATAAGCAGCACCCGCTCCGTAGAGCAAAGATTATCATCCTGTGAGTGCAGACTGAAAAAAAAAGATAATAATTGGATGTGCGCCCTTTTCTTTTATATTATTTTATACAACGCCACCTTCACACATTAAGAGAAGTTTACTTGGAGAGATTGTTTCATTACTACTACAATTCTAATCTTGACGAAACATCTACAGAAATTTAACAATGTTACATTTGGCAACAGCTTTGTTCCAGCTTGTACTGTTCCACATTTTAATAACACATTTTGAGCCTTCTTAAATGACTGCAAATGAAACAACTGTGAAAGCCCTTTCGAGAATATAATGACACGAGAATGAAGGCTTTTTAATATAGGTAGAATTTCATAAATTTAAGTTCAATACGACTTTCTAGAGACTGATTAAAGATGTATAACTGTTATGGTGCAGGTTCCTTGTACCACGGGGATGGTCCAACGTAGAACCAATGAAGAATAAATCGAACCAACGTATGGAATAACACAGATATATTACAAACAGAATATGTACAAAAGTAGAAGTGTTAGTAATAACAATCAGGTTAGGTTAGAGTGAACTATGTTGTCTCGACATGTATCACTATTCCAGTGTCTTATAGTCATCGTCTGACTGAACTCTATCACTGACTCTGATTCTGAACTCTGAGCTCTGCACTCGGTATTTACTTGACCCCACTGAGTCAGGTTGTGACACAAGGTCGGTTTTTAACGTGGGGACCCGAGTGTTTTCACCCGGGCCGCTGGTCTTGGCTGGTCATAGCTTGTCCAAGCTAGTCATAGCTTGTCTTAGCTTGTCCAAGCTGGTCATAGCTAGTCTTGGCTTGTCATAGCTGGTCCAGGCCGGAGCCGGTCCAAGCTAGTCGTAGCCATGATACTACCAGCGCAGGGACTAATCCCTACACCAGGTAAGTATCAAGTGACGCTCTGAAGCCAAAATGCCGACAAAGCGAGCGATCTGAGAACAGATACTACACTCTAATCCTGGCCTCCATGCCTAGCAGCGTCTCTGAACTCTGCGCTCTATGCACTCTCTGCTTCCTCTTGAGGCGAAGTATTTATGATGTACGGAATAGTCCATTATTATTATGGGTAAGTTCCCATAACAATAACAATTAGAAATTAATACAATAGAAAGGGATTTCGTGAGTAACTTACTATGAATCTCTGTATGATATAAGATAGTAAAAGGAATTTTATACAGTGGGGAACACCCAATAGAAATTTCTTACGCCGCTCATTCAACCTATCTAAATTGAAATCTGATGTTTTAGGGAAGTCGGTCCAGTGGGTATGTTTTCAACGCTCTCTTCATATTTAGAAATGCGTTTTAAAAAATATAAACATACAAGAATCGTTGAAGAACATTAGTTTCTGATATTCGTGTTTGAATACCGCTAATCGAACCCCATTGTGGGGCGTACTTTTATTGAAAAAAAGTTCAATTCATTAAAACGAGGATGATTTTCCGTCGAGCTGATGATTAAGTTGTTGCCTTTTGTCAATAACTTATAATGAAAATAGTCGGAGTTTAAAGAGGTATTTACAGTAGAAATCTATAAAATAAAATAAAGACTTTCTAAAAATCATTACGGTTTGAAAATAAATAAAAGATAATAGATGAGAAGTAAAAATAGAAATACCAAGACCGAGATGTTACTACCAATCGTATAATAAGCAAATAAATAGATTGATAATATGGAGTCTGAAAATCGATATTACTCATTAGTGATATTGATACTCTAAAAAGAGTGATTTATCTTTTTAAAAAAAATGGAAGACAATTGAATATGCACAAAATAGCATCTTTCATTTTCTTCGTTTATATGCTTGTTGCATTCAAGATATGGGCAATTCACAACAATTGTGACTCTAAGCAATATATATTTCATTCTAGTCCGTTTTCCGTCTTTTGTTTGCATAATCTAATTTATCGTCCCTCTGCCCTCGCTGACTTCGAATACACTCTTTCATCATTACGTATCCAACGAATTTCAGTAAGCCTCTTTCTGATTCGGTGTATATAAGTAGCAATATTTTTAAGGCAAATAGTGTCAAAGACAATGGATATGTTGTATCGATCATTTTTAATGATCGACTTTTCCAAATCACTAATAATTCTTCTTAGAAAAGGAGGTAATTCCGTCAGATATTGTCCGAAGTTCATTTCCGATAAAAAAATATGAACACAGATTTCTGATTCTAAGTACAAGTCCTTCAGTATCCTCTGCTTTTAAGTACACTTTCCTCTTTACGTACTCGAGTGATTTCACCGTTACTGTTTTCGATTCTAAGTACAAGTCCTTCTGCATCCTCTGCTTTTAAGTACTCGTTCCTCTTTATGTATCCCGGGGATTATATTGGATTATTCGCGGGGAATTTTACTGCACTAATTTATTCCAAAGAAATCTGCAGCTGAAGCATACATAATTCTTGTTGAGACTTACGGCGACCATGCTCGGCAGGAAGAAAAAAAAACATGCATAAATTGGTTTAAAAACTTCAAAAATAATGATTTTGATGTTTAAGATAAAGAACGCTCTGGTGCACCGAAAATATTTGAAGACGAAGAATTGGAGGCATTACTTCATGGAAAAACATGTCAGGTGCAACGGAACTTGCAGAATCATTAGGAGTTGATCGCACAGCAGTCGAAACGTTTAAAAGCACTTTGAATGATGGGTTTGAAGAGAGACGTCCAACGGCGTCTTATGACGTGTGAACAGTTGCTTCAACGGCAGAAAAGGAAAGATTTTGCATCGGATCGTGACCGGGGATGAAACGTGAATACACTACGATAATCCTAAGCGTAGAAGATCGTGGGGTAATCCCAGTCATGCATCAACATCGGGAGCAAAGCCGATTATCAATGGTTCGAAATTTGAGGGATCTCCCCTTTTTACACAAATGGACCCGGACAGTAGTCATAGAGGAGGGTAGCACAAGAGTCACAGTAACGAGCACTTAGACTCAGTAAGAAGTCATACAGCGATACGTCGATACCAAAGACTTTATATATATATTTATCTACTAACCCCGCATTCCTGGAACTACTACTAACCTGTATTACCAGTTTGTATTATTACGTTAATGCATTTATTTCCTATATTCATTCTTGGCGTTTGTTATTATTTGATACCGGATTTCATCCCGGAATCCACAACACCTCTGCTCTGCATTTGGCGGAATCAGCTGGGCGTAGTTTATTATGAGCTACTCAAACCTACCCAAACAATCACGAGATATCGCTATCGACTACAATTGATGCGGTGGAGACGAGTATTGAAAAAAAAAGTGGGCGCTATAGAAGCAGAGACACGACAAAATGATTTTACATGACAACCCTAGGCCACATGTTGCAAAACGTGTGAAAACCTCCTTGGAAACCCTTAAATGGGAAGTTTTACACCACCATCCGTATTCACCAGATATTGCTGCGTCCGAATATCACTTCTTTCAATCCATGGTACATGGCCTGGTTGAGCAGAACTTTCATTCTTATGAAGATGCCAAACAATGGGTCAAATCGTGGTTAGCCTCAAAAGACGTGTGCTTTTTTGCGAGGTGGGATTCAAAAATAAAAAAAAATGAGTCAGGGAATGTCCACATTTGAAATATCAAAGGCGTTTTACAGAGATCATCGATCGATAAAAGAAGGCTGTTGAAAATATAAGTAATTTGAGAACCCGAAGCAAAGAAAAAGGCTTTAAGAAGTTGCTTCCTCGCGAGGAACGTAAACTAAAGCGATTTTATAGAGTGAAATAACCACTTTGCACCAGCGGTTACATCTTTTAAAAGGCTGGAATTGAAGGAATTCAGAAGGACAAAAGATGTAGAATATTTTGTGAACTGGGATCTGTAAAAAAAAATATCCTAGCCGACCTCCTCTCATTAAAGCAAATATTTAAAGCGGCAAAAATGGGCCAAGGAATACCTAAAAAATGATTTTCTAAAGTAATTTTCACGGAAGAATCTTGTGACATTAGGTGAACCCGGTGGATGAGCCAAACGATGGATCCAATTCAGAGGAGCCTGCGGGTAAAGGAAGGCAATAAAGAGGCTGTTGTGTTATGATGTAGGCTGCAATTGTCGCCCTAACCATTATTGTACAATTCAAAGTCGATGAAGCAGTTAAACTGAACAGAGCTAACATTGCGATTTTATAAGCAAAACATCCTTTTGCTTGCCCCAGTGTCATAGTTTCAAAGTGAAGTGTATATTTATTCCCGCCAATTCTCGTTTTCATTTATCGAAGCTTACCCGTCAATTATTTGAGCATAAAAGATTTACAGGAGAGTAGATAATGGAATGGCCAACATCAACTCCTGATCTGAATACGATCGAATATCTATGGTCAATTTTGGACATGAAACTATATGAAGTTGGCAAACAACACAAAAGCAAAGCAGACATATGAGAAGAAATTAAAATTATCATGTCCGAAATTGTACCTGCTGAAGTAAAAAAAAAATCAATGGATATAGATTATTGGCTGATATTCAGAAGACATTTCACTATATTAAAATAAAAGGGATTCAAAGATTTATTATATGTTTTTGTTATTTGATTTGTTATAGGTGTTGATCAATTTTTGATGATCTTATTACGTTTGAATTGAAGTAAAATGTGATTATTTTGTTTTGTCTAATAACTTTTAGAATACATCAAATAACTTCAATAACTTCGATAAAACATATTGATACTACCTAAAATTTTAACTCAGGATTTGTTTTGACATCTAAGTTGATTGTTTAAAATTAGACATTTTCTCGAACCAAATTTGAATTATTGAAGTTTATACGATTTGCTTAATAACTTCAGTCAAGGTGTAGCTCAAGTTGTATTCGAACAGTGCTCTCCGATTTCTCCCTCCGATCCGCTATCACTTACACTGACTGCCGAATCCAAGGGCTCACTGATAAGGGCGAGAAATAACTGAACATTTCTAAAATACAAAAAAAAAAAGAATACGTGATATCCATAGAAATAGACAGCGGAACTAGAAAATCTACTTCCGTTGGGGAAATAAGGGGTTTAGTTCAAAATTAGCTGAAAGTCACCGGGGTTGACGGACTAGTGGAGAAGTCTGCACTGAACAAAGGTCGAAGTGTTGTGATACTAACAATAAAAATATCCTGAAATAAAGAAGATTATGTAGCACCAGAAAGTGGTCTCGGGATAATTAATATTCGAAATTACGGCTTTTAAACAGAATCAAAAAGTAATATTAAAAACACACTTTTCTCGGACAACTACAGTAGAAAACAGTGAAATTACTTAAGCATCATTGGTTTTAGAAGTACGGAGATTTAAAGTCTGTACTATGATGAGAAATAAATATTTAAGAAATGCATTATCCTTTAGATTTTTTTTTCTGCTTGGAAAAATCAAGACGCAATCTCAAATAGCGACAAGAATTTTTCAATCCACTGAGCAGGGTTCAATTCATAGATTAATAAATGAGAAAAAATGCAAAAGAAAATTGATTGATTTGAGATTTTTTGTTCTCATTTCTTTTTTTAAATTTTCCAATGAATTTATTAGTGTTTTTATTATGCCTAAAAAAGAAAAGATGAAAAACAACGCTTCCGGAACCGGAATATACGGAACACTCATGAATTAAGATAGCTGCAATTCAATTACAAAAATACAATAAATGAAACCCCACTAAAAAATAAATATAAAGAAATAGCTCTTAAACTAAACTAAACTAAAATTCGAAAAGAAAATATAAAGAATATTTTTTACGATCGAGAATGTTGTAAAATCTCTTTCAATGATGAAAACCAAAAACAACTTTATGACATAAACGTTGTTTTGCCGCCGAAAGACAATCACCACACATGCGGTCTATGCGTTTAAAGAATATATCATCTTGATAAATAATAGTTTAGCAGAATTGTATCTCAGCAGTGATTTCCGAATGTTGATCTTCGAGGTCAGCTGCAAGCCAAAATAAGGACGACGATTTTGATAGGCTGAGCTAGCGTGGGAATGATAGTTAGAGAAAGGTAATTCATAGAATTGGTTCTTACACGTCAAGCAGTGTACAAGTGTTAACTTTCAAGTCTGACACAGTTCTGCAGTGAGGCGGAGGGCGACCCCGACTGGATAGTTACATGTCGACATATGTCCATTCATAAAAATAGTTAAAATTCTCTTTGTTGATGTCTTTCATTACTGGACCGAAAACATTTCGCCAACCTGGCCCTGAGAAGACATGAGAGAGATGCAACAATCTAACAATTGGAAGATGATATAACTATGTGAGAAAATCTTAATTGGTGAAATTATTAATCACTGGTTTTACAACTACGGTGAATTATAACCAGTAATCTTAGAATTTCTAACAGGATTTAGTGCTGGCGGTCACAATCTTAGCAACATAATATATGAAGATGAAACCGTGTTGACAGCAGAAGCTGCAAGAACTCAACAGGAGATAATTAACGAAAGCGAAAAGAAAGGATAAAATATCAATTGCAAGTAGACTGAATGCCTGGATGTTAGCAACAAGAACAACCTACCATGTAAATTACGAATTGCTGATAGCGATATCAAACAACTACAGCAATTTAAATAGCTGAGACGTGTTTTAGAAGAGGACGTAAAATGCGACAAAGAAATTCGATGTCATAGGGGAAGATGCTTTACAAAACCTAAGCAAAGAATTAAGACACAGTAACATTTTGCTAGAAATAAAAGAAAAGAGTACAGAAATGTTATGTAATATTAGTCCTTTTATACGGCAGAGAAAGCTGGACAATTTCCTCACAGGTGTAGAAGGTACTTGAAGCAAAAGAAAATGCGATTCTACAGAAGGATGTTGAGAATACCTTTGGCAGAACATGTGAGTAAACACGAAGTTTTAGAGAAATGGGAACAAAAATTATACTTATACTTAAGAGATGGTTGAAATGTCTAGGTCATTTAATGAAGAAAGAGAGCTGACAATATGTGATACACAAAGTATATATTCTAGGCTAGAGGGACAGAGAAAAACAACATACCTGGTGAGATTGAATGATTGTGTAGCGGAGCAAAATTATTAAGATTTATAAAGGACAGGAAATTGTGAATACGGTAGGGACACGGCACATAGATGAAGAAGAAGTCTGATGAGATTGTTAAATTTGATTGTTAAAAGCTATGAGTTTTCTAGGGATTGAGAGTAGAATTGTATCCCGTGCCTTCATTACGGTCATTTCATTGCGACATTACATTACTTTTAGGTCGTTGTTGGTTCATCAAGAGAATTTCCGCCACTTGATAGGTCTTATTTTTCATCTGACACGGATGCTAACGTGCTTTGCCGGTAAGAGATTGGATTGGTGTTGTTGGATTACTTTCAAACTACTGACATGTTATGTAATATCACTCCTCCCATATTGTAGCGAATACTGGGCAATTTCCACACAGATGAAGAAGAGACATGAAGCAAAATAAATATGGTTCTGCAGAAGGATGCTGAGAATACCATGGACCGAACATGTGAGGTTTTAGAGAAAATAGAAATAAAAAGAGAACTCATGTTTAACATGAGAAAGACATAGTTTAAATCTCTAAGGTACATAATGAGGAATAAAGGTTTGGAAAATTTGATAGTGACAGGATGGAGTGAAAACTAAGATGTAAGGAGGAGATAAACGCATAACCTACTTAGGAAAATTGAATAAATGTGTAGCAGAAAGAGGTTTAGGGGCGATAACAAAAAAGATAAAATTTATCAAGGAATTGTAGAGAGGAATGATTACCAACGCCCCTTTCATTAAACTCAAGATGTAAACTAAAATGGCGACAAGAATTTGCGGCAAATTATTTAATCTACTGAACAGGGTTCATTCAGCAAATTAATAAAATAAGAAAATTAAACGAAAGTGTAATTTGTACTCATATTTTAATGTTGTTATTGACATGAATTTATTTCTGTTTTTATTAAACCTGAAAAAAAAAAGATAAATTTTGCAACAATTGTCTCGTCTCGAAAAGTCAATCATTTTAACACACAGATATAAAATGGAAATAGAAAAAACAACGTTTTAGAATACGGATTATAAAGACTATCCCCGGATGAAGAAAGTTGCAATTCCACTAAAAAATATAAGAAAAACAAAACAAAAAATACAACATGATCCCATTCAAGGGTAAATCAGGAAGTAGAGACAGCGTTAAAAAGAACAGGAAGCAACTGGCAAAAGTTGCAGAGAGCTACGAGGTTAGACGTATGGACGCTCCGCTTGCCGATTGCACCATTGAGGAACAACGCGACGTGGGTCGATTTTTCTTGTGACTCAAAACTGCGGAAATCTATCGTCGGGATTCTGGCGCATTATGCAAAACTGACCATTCATCAGCGACATGTCGATGATTGACTAGAACGGTTTAAAGCTGGGAAGTGAATGCATCGGACGAAAGCCAAAAATCTATTTTACAGATGAGAATGTTGTACAATCACTTCACAGATTCTCTCATTTAGTAAGAGCCAGAATAGGCCCAAAACGGAGTAAATCTTGCCATATTTGGGCAGGAACTGTCCATACCTCACTTTCCAGTCTTGACAGAGTTCAAAACCTCTCCCACTCCCTGTGAGAAATGAATTATTTTCCACATTCCAACCTCACTCTCACAGACGGGATGTAGCGTGTCTTTCACTGCTCTATTGCTACTACTACCATGGAAATGGACAAACTGCATCACCTGGTTCCACCAGTTCGGTTCTTCACGGCTAGGGCCCGCCATGCCACTTGCATAGTAGCAAACACCAACATAGGCTCCGTATACCATTGGCGTGAAGTAAGTTCCATTCAAGCAGCTTCTTGCCGCGAACCACTGCCTAGAGGATGTTTCCACGATCAATACAATTTTAACCTGTTCGAGTCTAGAGTCAACCGTTATCTTCCGCGCCTATCCATATAAACTAACCCTTACTTTAACCATCTACCTCGAGTGGCTCCAGGCCTTGTTCAGGGTGAATCTTATTGTAAAAAAAAAGATAAAAAAGGAACTGACATAGATGTTATTCTACTGACGGGCAGAACTTACACTCTGTGTATGTGGTTTAAAGAACGTATTAAACAAACGTTTGCAGATTATGTAACCTGCATTGAACCTCCAAATTTCGTTATATGAAATGCACTAATCTAAACATGTTTAATACTTAAAATACACGAACATTTTTAAACACACGCAACAAAACTAATACGTCCATTATCACATACAGGCAAACCATAGTTCTGAAGCAAATACGTGACTTCTACACCATAATGGAAAACAAAATAACTTATAATTTAAAAATTGAAATAGGTACACCTTACTCCAGACCCACATTTTTTTTTAATTTCTAGAATGTCGATGATAGGTGTGGGGGTCAAAATATAAACTGTTTTAATAAAACGGGGTGTTCTACACTCATACATGTATCTATTGGCATCACAGAGACACGGCAAGCCAATTAATGATTTTTCTTTGGTTTGGTTTGTTTTACGGCATATAAACACCTCAATGAGTTATTTATGACGACAAAATTGTTATTGCTGGTAATGTTTTTCTTCAAAAATCTATTTCTGGGAATTTTTTTTTCCTTGAAGAAATCTATAGCTGGTCATATTTTTTCAAAAGAATGTATAGCTGTTTGTCTTGCTGGTATTTTTTTAAAGTATTGCTTTATGATCTTTCCTTCAAAAAATATTTATGGTAATAATTTTTTTTATTACAAAGTTCTTCTGGTATTGAGACCTATTTCTACACAATTTCGGGTGTTAATTATTTGCCGATAGTTGGGACCCTACCAGGTGCTATCACCCCGGGTCAGGGTCTTCCTGGGAACACCAGCAATTAAGAGGTGGTTCAATGCTCCTCAAAACCTCCTGATCAGAGGCCTTGCTGCTGGACGTAGTTTATTGTCTTATTCAGGACGCAGATGTAGTTCATAGTCATACCCAGGACGGGCGAATTAATGAGATGTATTATATAAATATATATAAATACAGATATATTGTTTAAAATTTGCAACATTTATGGCGAAAGAGTGTCCAATATCGGAGATAGACAATTTGTTTAGAATAATTACTGGCATAGAAAACAACACTACTTGTTGACTGATAGTTTAATGTTCAGATCATTATGACTTCAGAACATGAGGTTTGAAATTGATCCTTTGTGTGATCAGTATTACTTCCAGAATAGGAAGTGGGAAGCTGCCAGTCACCATATAGTGTCCCTATCACCACATTTTAATTTTATTATTATTAGTAGCTTTTAATAGTAGTAGTATTACTAGTAATAATAATAGTAATAGTTATAATCATTGTAGTAGTATCGAAACTGAAAATGGAAATATTCATTAGACTCAATAAGACTCCAGTATGTCATGTTTCCGTGGACGCAGAAATTAGATGAAATGACGTCTGCGTATCGAGTTTTCTAAAAAAGATTTTAAAAAACAAGATGGCTTTTTTTTTTCGGAAGGAAATTGGTAGTGGATGAAATGGCCTTCAGCTGAGTGAAATTCTGACATTTTGTTGCAATTGATGCGAAATGATGAAGCCATCCAGTGCGTGGCAGTTGATATGTGATCAGCACTTAGGGCTGATGAAAGGCTCTAAAAATTATTATGTTCAGTTTATTAAGAATACTAAAGAGAAAGAAATAAAGGCATTGGCGGTTATATAGTATTATTATTATTATTGTTGTTGTTATTGTTATTATTATTAATGATAATAATGACAATAATAATAAAAATAATAGAGAAAAAGTAAAACCAGATATTTGTGATTAAAAAGGAAAAATGATGCTCATGATTATTATAAACTGAAGAGAACGGTAATGGTTACAACTTCTGTTAATACTAGTAATATTACTAACACCGATGCTAATAATAATAATAATAATAATAATAATAATAATAATAACAATAATAATAATAATATTAATAATAACAAAAATCATAATAATAACAATAATAACAACAATAATAATAATAATAACAACAATCATAATAATAACAATAATAATAATAATAATAACAACAACAACAATAATAACAATAACAATAATAATAATAACAATAATAATAATAACAACAACAACAATAATAACAATAATAATAACAATAATAATGATAACAATAACAATAATAATAATAACAATAATAATAATAATAATAACAATAATAATGATAACAATAACAATAATAATAATAACAATAATAATATTAATAACAACAGCAACAATAATAATGACAATAATAATAATAATAACAATAATAATAATAACAACAACAATAATAATAATAATAATAACAATAATAATAACAACAATAATAATAACAATAATAATAATGATAATAATAATAATAACAACAACAATAATAACAATAACAATAATAAAAATAATAACAATAATAATAATAATAATAATAATAATGATAGTAATAATAATAATAATTCATTAAGAAGGAAAGAATAAGGAGAAGAAGAAGACGAAGATGAAGAAAAACTAAGCGAAGAGAAGAAATAATAAGGATGATAAGACGATAATATCAAGTGTATAAATTAAAAATGATAATGATGAGAAAATGTTAGAGAAAGCAGAATAATAATAATAATAATAATAATAATAATAACCCATTTTGAATAAAAGTAGAAGACGAAGAAGAATTAAGTGAAGAGAAGAGGAAAACATAAGGATGCTAAAAAATAATAGCATAGGTGAAAGTTAAAAATGATAATAGTCAGAAAATGTACAAGAAAGCAAAATAATAATAATAATAATAATAGTAAAAAGAAAAGTGCTATAGAACAAAAGGAAAAAAAAATACACTTTTTGACAATGGTAAACAATATTTCAACATAATGTCTTCTTCGGGTTATATTTAAAAACAAAAGGTTTTCAAGTATTAAAATATATAAATGTTGAAAACAAATATTTGTACAACCGTTGCTTGCCTTGTAATTAAACAACGGCTATCCAGGTAATGAACGCATCAAAACGAACGAAACGCCGCCAGCTTGAAGGCATGCAACTGGAACGTGCTTAATAATATGGTGATCTTGTTCATCTTGGAATTTTCCGTTAGCTGATCAGTTACTAAGAGGAAATAATCAAGCAGCTTAGTATAAATCTTATGCGACTCTCTTATGATCCTTTTCATTCAGGAAATCAGTAATAATAATAAATATTTATTGCAAAAAGTCATGATGCGATTTCTGACCTTAGGACTCTGACTAGGTTCCAGGAAGTAAATGAGTATACAAAAGAAATCAAATGAAATAATAATAATAATAATAATAATAATAATAATAATAATAATAATAATAATAATAATAATAATAAAAAAGACGACAATGAGTTGAAGGGCGTCCTCAATATTGTAAAATACTTCAGTGACGACATAGGTATGAACTTCGGATTAGATAAATGTGCAAAAGTAACATTCAAGAAAGTTAGAATTACAGAAGCCCCCTTAATAGATTTAGATTTTGTCACAAAGATTCGAGAACTGGAGCATGATGAAGCTTACAAGTACCTAAGAATTAGCGAAGGAGATAGCATACAACACCCCCAAATGAAGGAGAAGGTAAGACGTGCACGTCTGGTACTAAATACCGAGCTAAATTCAAAAAACAGAATAAACACCTTAGATGCTCCTGTGGTGCAATACAGCTTTAAAGTCCTTAACTGGACCATAGCTGAAATTAAGCGAATGGACGCCAAAACGAGAAGGTTGATCACTTGCTACCGCATGCATCATCCCAAAGCTGATGTTGATCGCCTGTATGTGCCCGGATCCGAAGGTGGAAAAGGATTACTTCAACTAGAACTGTCCTACAACAATTGGCCTCCAAAGATACTTGGAAACTACAGAAGACTGGATGATGGTATGTGTCAAGGAACATGAAAGTAGTAAGCGTCTTTACTCCGTAATAAAGGAAGCCAAGAAATTCAAAATGGAGTTTCAAATGGGCGCTGAAATACAAGTACAGCACAGTACACTGGCTGAAGCTGCAAAATACTTTAAAAAAAGCAAAGGCAGATGGAACCGACCAGATAGAGAAACAATGACAAGATAAACCGCTTCGTGGACAATACACTGGCCGTACCAAACAAGCTGACATAAACAAAAACCGTACCAATCAGTGGCTACGTAGTGCAGAGTTGAAAGCTGAAACTGATGGTTTTATCCTTGATACACAGGACCAATGCTTGTTAACTAGGAATTATCAAGCACATATACTAAAATACTGTGTTAGCCCAGATTCTGTGATAAATATCCAGAAACCATTGATCATCTTCTACCAGGTTGTACGATATTGGCACCCACTGAATATAAAACCCGGCATGACAGAGTGGGCCAATATCTGCACTGGAAAATTTGCAACTTCTACGGGAAGGAAACTGAAAGAAACTGTTACGAACCCAGACCTCAAAAATGTGGTACATGGGGACATCAACAATTCCTGTTGTAGTTGGAGCCCTTGGACTGGTTGGAAAAGATTCCAGTAGGCTGATTGAAGGGATCCCTGGAAGTCCATGCCTCAAAGAGATACAAAAAATTGTTCTGACAAGTACAGCCCACACTTTACGAAGGGCTTTATCTATGTAATTTTTTTTTTGCAGTGGAAAGTGTCATGATACCATTTCTAACCTTAGGTCCCTAGGCGTGACCCGGAAAGAAATGTGTAAACGGCAGATATCAAAGAAAATAAATTAATAATAATAATAAAAACAACAACAACAATAACAACAACAACAATAATAATAATAATAATAAAAAAATAATAATAAACTGCCATAGGAACAAACTCCGACAGAGATAATGAATCTTCAGGTCCCCACAACCGAGATAATTGCAATGATGCTCCTGCGAATTCTCCAACTAGATCTACAGCCATTCATATAGGTATTTACTTGACGCCCCACTGAGTCAGGATGTGACACAAGGTCGGTTTTAACGTGGGGAACCCGAGTGTATCCACTCTGGCCACTGGTCTTAACTGGTCTTAGCTGGTCATAGCTTGTCCAAGCTGATCAGAACTGGGCTGAGCTAGTCATAGCCGTGATACTACCAGCAACAGGGCCGAAGCACAAGTGCCAGGTATGATAAAATTCATATAAAGAAAAGGTAAGATGGTCTCGAGGGAAATACAAACATGACATTTGTCGAGAAAAGGTTGGACGAGCAACTGGAAAGTGCATTTATGAAAATAAACAAGCCAATGTAAGAAGGTTCATCAAGAGAAATAACCGATTGATAGATGCTGAATTTAAAGAAACCAGAACCAGGATAGGTGAATCGACAGAAAAGGATTCGGGACCTGAAATGGGCATAAGAAAGTACTAACATCACACAAAACGCAGATCATAATAAAGAAACTGCGTTCATGCCAATCACTGAGAAGATAATGCTGAAATTTTAGAATAATTGGAAAGGCGTGATCTTTGTCGTCCACAATACATTGAACTGAATTGTTTTATAGAAGACTAGAATAGTATAAAAGAAGCCAAGCAAGAAATTATAAGACATATACGTCTGACAGGAGGAACGAGAACAACTCCCAAATTTAAAACATTAAAGCATAACCACAAAGCAATTTGACGCTACAATGCAACACTCGAATTAATTCTGGATTAAATAGACCCTCAAGTAAATCTCAACGAAGCATTATATGCATCAGCAGTTGCAGCAAGTGAAAAAAAAATATATTTTAATGTATCTTTGAAGATCTTCAAAACTTATCAAAATACAAGAATCTTGAACTAGACATCTAAAAAATATGGCATATGAGCATCTTGTTAAAATTCAGTTGTTGTCGCAGCCCTCGCTTTGATTGGAAATGCTTCCGATAGACTCATTGAAGGAAGCCCTTGAACCGTGGGAATAGCCTAAGCCCTCCGAGCACTTCCCCTTTTGGGGATGCCTCAGATGCCGACTAATTAACCTAGCCCCCACCTAAAGGAGAGTTACTGCCTGGGGAAAAGCTCCCCTCCGGAATCATTCCTAGGGTATGTAAATGATTCAATATATAGTAATAATATTAAGTTTTCATGCAACAAATAATAATCGATTTCGGTACAAACCAGTAATTCTCTAGGAAAATAATATTCACAAAATACATGGGTATATTAATATCCAAAATAATCACTATGTTCTTGAAATTGTTTGTTAAGCTTATTTTCTCACCTGACAGGTGCGAATCCATTCTCTAGTGCGAATAGTACGGAAAAGCCTCATGGTCTTATTCAGATAAAGAAACCGTGCAAATAAAATATATAAACTATATTTTTGGCAAAATTCTGAAGGGGAATTAGGGAACTATTCTCATTCAGTTATGTGCCATGTGTGATACTCGCTTAGGCGATCATGTGTCTTTCGATACGTGAATGACGAGGCAGATTTTTCTCCGCAGTAGGTTGCCATTTGTTTTTACAGTAGACCAGTTCCTATCCAAGGCTATAGAACCCTGTCTGTCCTGCTATTAGCTGGGGGGAGAAGAAGAGGTTTCATATCCTTTTCCCAAGGGTATTAGCACGTAAATGAATGTAACGGATTCGCCTGGAATTTCAACTCGGCTCTTCGAGTCCTCAATCCGAGCCGCAATCCATTACTCCACCGAGCCTCCTCTGCTCCTAGTTAATCTGAATCACGAGTCACTCACTGAAACAATTGAATAAATCACCAAATGATTCCATCCTTCTCCACTCAATCCAACCTATAGCATAATACCGCAGATGCACAGGGATACTGTTAAAACGCCCATGACATAAAAATTTCACAGTATATACAAATGTCACTTTTATCCTCTTCAATTTTCTTACAAAAATAGATACAAATTTATATATGAAATGAGGGGGGAAAATATGAACCTAAAAACAAAATTATAATTAAACCAAAACTCTGTTAATAAAACCCTTCACCCACACAAAAATAAGAGGGGCCGCTGTATTCTGCATGAGGCAGAATGAAGAAGCTTGCTTGCTAAAGGCAGGAGAGAGACAAATGAAACTGCGGAGTGGAGAAATATCAAAGTCTGATCTAGTCAAGATAAAAAAACAAAACCCAGCTAAAAACAAATTGGCGAGATTGGCAATTTTGTTAAGGATCATAACAAGAGAACGCTGGAACCGGACCAGGAACTACACTCCCTCGCATTAACTATGATACAGGCTGGACAAAGCTAACAAATAAACACTGAAGAGCTTTAATTGATGTAATATATCAACTCAGCTTTGAAAATTGAATAAGAGTAATCTATCTTGTTGGATTGAATAAAAATTTCGTTACGACATGCACATGAACAGGACTTGTGCGAAAAACGCCTTGTGTATAACCAGCAAGTTGTAGTCGATAAAATAAAATGTTTTGATTCTGCAGATATATGAGATGAAGTACTGAACGTCGAATGGTATCACCAGCCAAACTCGGGCATACAATAAATCAGTCTAATACCAAAACGTCGAATAATAATTGTGGTGCATTGTAAATGCTAGAGGCGTTACAGCACTTTAAATGAGGTAGAACCTTCATTCGAATAATTGTTTCATTAGAATTAAATTAATCAGGGTCAAGGTTGAAGGTGAAGACTATATCTGTTGTTGTGGACCTTATGTTACGGACACGGATGGCCACTGTAGAAGGTGTTAGCTTTAATTATTAAAAGTCGACAATATTAAAGATAAATTTATTACTTGCTTTGATGATAGCTTTCATTGCGCAACTTATCTTCAGAATATATCAATAACATATGATTGAATTGCCTTATCTTATGAGGATTTATTTCATCCTCATCTCACCATCATCAGTCGCATGTCTGAGTGTGGCTGTATGGTCTGTGAGCTTCACATATCTGTGCTAAATGCTGGCGATGTATTCATTCATGTGTAGCGTGTATTGGACAAGTAGGCCTGGCGTAACACTGCCCTCTCCGGAGCCAAAGACATGAGGTTCACTGAAATTGGTGATCATCAAATGTAAGGTTCGTCTTGTGTATGATAATAAACTACATCCGGAAGCACGTCCTCTGATCGGAAGGTTTTGAAGAACGTGGAAGTATCTCTTAATTGCCGTTGTTCCCAGTTCGTCTACGATTTTCAACTCAAAGTCGTTATAATTTACACCACCCGTATGTCCAAGGTTTCAGCAGCTGGTATTCGCAAGCGGACACCCATCTATATTCTGACCAACTTCGACGTTGCTTAACTCGGTGATCGTTCGAGAGAAGGTATTTCAATGTGATATGGCCGTAAATCTTATAATAACAGAGAGTGGTGCCTGAAGTAAAAATACCTGTAAATTAATTTTGAGAAATAAACAGAAGAATAATGATGTTGCTAACAGTAATTAAGAAGTTTTTAAGGAATTACAGAAAAATATATATTCTCGTTCCAAGTACAAAAGTTGACCTCTAATGTAAGGGTAGGATTTCTTGCCTTGTGTGTCGACTAGTCTAGGAGAAGAAAAACAGTGTATTTAAAGCAATTTGAAAAGGAATGAGTTTTTTCACGCTACGAGAGTCGGAAGAAAAGATCATAGGCTGACAAAGATACAAATGTCAACTGGATGCACAACTGTTGTATTTTGATAAATTTGTTAATGTTTTAGCCCCCTCCTTTAGGTGGAGCTAGGTTAATTACGCGGCACCTGACGCGTCCCCAAAAGGGGAAGTGCCTGGATGGCTTGGGCTATTCCCCTGGTGCAAGGGCTTCCTTCAATGAGTCTATCGGAAGCATTTCCAATCAAACCGAGGGCTGCAACAACAACTGAAATTTAACAAAATGCTCATATGCCACATTTTTTAGATTTCTAGTTCAAGATTCTTGTATTTTGATAAGTTTTGAAGATCTTCAAAGATACATTAAAATATATGTATTTATTTTTTTAGTTGCTGCAACTGCTAATGCATATAATATTTTGTTGAGATTTACATGTGGGTCTATTTAATCCAGAATTAATTTGAGTGTTGCATTGTAGTGTTTAATTGCTTTGTGGTTATGCGTTGTTTGTTTTAAATTTGGGAGTTGTTCTCGTTCCTCCATTTCAATATGTTGTTTCAAAATAATGCGTTGAATGTAACCATACTTTGTGCGTATGCTTACATTCATATCTTGGTAAGCGTATTAATTTTTACAGTGGATACGCGAATAGTACAAAGGACACTCTCAGCTTATATGTGAGGGGTGCATGTGGTGTCTCCGCGACTACGACGTGTTGCTGGTCAGAAGAATTAATCTGGCTACATCTGACACCGAGTATTTAAAAATAATCAATATGAAGATAAGTTTCTCTTAAGTATGTTCATCATTTCTTATGCATTGTTTTGTATTTCTATCACTGATATGAATATCTATCTATCTATATATCTATCTATCTATCTATCTATCTATCTATCTATCTATCTATCAATCTATCTATCTATCTATCTATGTCTATGTATACCTATCTATGTCTATGAATATCTATCTATCTATCTCTCTATCTATCTATCTATCTATGTCTATGTATACCTATGTCTATGAATATCTATATATCTATGTCTATGTATACATATCTATGTCTATGAATATCTATCTATCTATCTATCTATGTATGTATGTATCTATCTATCTATCTATCTATCTATCTATCTATGTCTATGCATACCTATCTATGTCTATGAATATCTATCTATCTATCTATCTATCTGTCAATCTATCTATCTATCTATGTCTATGCATACCTATCTATGTCTATGAATATCTATCTATCTATCTAACTATCTATGTCTATGCATAGCTATCTATGTCTATGCATAGCTATCTATGTCTATGAATATCTATCTATCTATCTATCTATCTATCTATGTGTATGCATACCTATCTATGTCTATGAATATCTATCTATCTATCTATCTATCTATGTCTATGTACACCTATCTATGTCTATGAATATCTATCTATCTATCTAACTATCTATGTCTATGCCTACCTATCTATGTCTATGAATATCTATCTATCTATCTATCTATCTATCTATCTATCTATCTATCTATGTCTATGCATACCTATCTATGTCTATGAATATCTATCTATCTCGCTAGCTATCTATTTATCTTTTTCTCTCTCTGTCTCTTAGTAATTACTGCTCAAAGATGAAACGCCTCTCACGAATATTGCCATCGATGCTGTCATAGATATTCCAAATATATATATATATATATATATATATATATATATATATATATATATATATATATATATATATATATATATATATATATATATATATATATATATATAACATATGGACATCGATAAAAAACATTATTAGTAAGATGATAGGCAGTTTAATGTATAGTGTAATGCTTAGCAAGCTTTTACTCGCTAGATCAAATAGGAATGAGTTGGGATTTCTGTACGTAACCGCAGCCTTGTCTCACATCTATGCTACGCTTAGTAATTGGTTATTAGATTGAAGAAGTTACTTCGAAGGACGAAACAGTTAACGTAAGAGTTGTTTTTTAAGTTTTTGTCATGCAGTTAACTGTATGTATAATATATACCGCGCACACATACACACAGACGCATATATATATATATATATATATATATATATATATATATATATATATATATATATATATATATATATATATATATATATATATATATATATATATATATATATATATATATATATATATATATATATGGCTTGGATTGAGGAATCGGTGAGCCGAGTTCGAATTCCAGTCGAATCCGTTGCATTCACTTATGTGCTAACACCCTTGGGAAAGGTGTGAATCCACTTCTTCTCCCTCCAACTATGGGTAAATAGCAGGACAGACTAGGTTCTATAGCCTTGGATGGCAACTGGTCTAGGAGAAGGACAACTCTGAATTCAAAACCTGCGGAGGGTCGTTTGGGGACCTTGTGGCATTCGTTGCACCAGGTATTCGTCCCTCCAAAAAGTGTGGATGGCCCTGCACAAAGCCTTCACCACTATAATCAAATCCTGTGTGGGTGTCGGGCTTTCAGTTTCTGGGAACTGATCTGTCTGGCCCTCATACGTCGAGTTCGACGGGAGAGTCCATCATATATATGTATGTATGTAGATAGATAGATAGATAGATAGATAGATATAATAATTATTTTAAATATATCGTAGCTACCATTTACATAAGCGCAATCGGCAAAAACAATCAAATAACCGGTTTTAAAATAATAACAAAAAGGCATTAAAAATATTTAAAATAATAACATTTTTATGTACCATACACTTACAAAGACCCATTCTTAAAACAACAGATGGATAGAAGATCTATGAATACGCTTGCATACACACATATATATAATTAATTCATTGAGTCTGAATGATATACAAATGATAGAAATTATTAGGTGGATTTAATAATTATAATTAATTCATTCATTGAGTCTGAATTAAACCTCAACAGAATGGAGAAAGCACTGGACGGCCGTTTCGTCCTATATTTGGGACTCATCAACTGTGCGCATCCACTACCGAGAATTGAAACCCTGACAGTTATGTTGTCAAGAAAACATCATACCAACTGTTCCACCGGTGACGAAGAGATAGCAAATCAGACTCAATATAGCGCCACTCACTTGAACCGGCTTCTAATGCTCCAGTTGGCGCGGCTTGGTGATAGTAGTCGTGGCTCCGGGGGCCCAGTCTTATAGGTATAAAAGGAAACTCAGTTGAGTTCCACCGCGGAATGTGTGAGCGAGCGGCGCTATATTGAGTCTGATTTGCTATCTCTTCGTCCCCGAGGCCCGGTGGAACAGTTGGTATGATGTTTGCCTGACAACCTAACTCGGTAGTGGATGCGCACTGCTAATGAGTCCCAAAAGTGCTTTCTGCATTCTGTTGAGGTTTAATTCAGACCCAATTAATGCATTATAATTATGAAATCCTCTTAATAATTTCTATCATATATATATATATATGTGTGTGTGTGTGTGTGTGTGTGTGCGAGAAAACATTTTTCCGTGAACAAAATATACGAACGGTCTGCGCGTTGAAAGAATTATGATATAATGTCGCTACACAATCAAACATTAAATATATATATATATATATTATTTTTTCCATTTTGGAAGTTATAATTTAATTTTCTTTTCTTTTTAGAGAAATCTATACTGTTCAAGTGAGTGTATGTGGATGGCTAAACACTGACTCCAAGGGATGGTAAAATGAAGTATGAGTTACAAAAAGATAGGAAGTCGAGAAGAGACATGATCGCCCGCGTCGTTTAAGCGACACAGCACATAAAAACAGAAGTGTGAAGCCAAAATATCTTGCGTCTTGCCAAAATAATTTTTCGTTGCTTACAATCTGATTAAACGTGTCTGTATTTTATAGCAGACATTTGCAAGTTTCCTGAAAAGGATTTATTCGGATCAAGCCATAATTCCAGCAGAGCAGACACACTTTGCAATTATTGCTGTTCAACATTTCATATTAATAATGTTCCAATATTGTTATTTATTTATTATGCTTGCAATCAGGAAGATATCGATAATGGAACTGATAAACTGACTGTTGACTGCAATTGTAGAAGTAGCTTGACTGGTTAGATGGTGTCGGGATAGAGGAAGGGTTAGAATATGAATTAAAATAATCGTCGAATAAAATTCGAGGACATTCAAAGAAATAAAATTCTCAAACTGGTAATATGATTATTTTTATCATAATGACATGGCCGATTGCACGACGAATATCACACACGTTTACATCTGTCTATCGATCTATCAATGGAGTAATCTGTTTCTATTCAACTGTATCTACTAAATATATCAGTTTTGCCATATCTATCTATCTATCTATCTATATATCTAAGTCTCTTCATCTCTTTCTCTCTTTCTCTCTCTCTCGATCTCTACAATCGAACTATCTATACTAGTTTTGCCATATCTATCTATATCTATCTATCTATCTATCTATCTATCTATCTATCTATCTATCAGTCTTTTCATCTCCCTGTCTTTCTCTCTCTCTCTCTCTCTCTCTCTTTCTCGCTATCTATCTTATGGTATCAATCTACAATCGAACTGTGTATATCAGTTTGGATCTATCTATCTATCTATCTATCTATCTATCTATCTATCTATCTATCTATCTATCTAAGTCTCTTCATCTCGCTCTTTATATCTCTATTATGCTACTTATAATCGATGGTATATTCCGTGAACAATAACACCCCAGGTCAGGGCGGACCTGGGAACACCAGCAATTAAGTGGTGGTTCCACGCTCCTCAAAACCTCCTGATCAGAGGCCTAGCTACTGAACATAGTTTATCGTCTTACCCAGGACGAGTATGTAGTTTATCGTCATACCCAGGACGCGAAATGAAGCAAGAGTAGACGGGCAGCATTAAAAAGAGAAAAGGGAAGATGACTAAAAAAGTGTCCCTTAAACATAAGACATTTCAATACGGAGATGGCTGAAACAGGAAATAGGGGCTTATAAGAAAGACGAAACAATTGTATTTGTAATATTAACCGTTTCCTTATAAGTAAACATTCGGCATAAATTGACCGAACCGAGTCTACTAATATCGGTTTGAATTCATAAAATCTTTTTCTTAAAAATTGTTTCAGGAAAATATGTTTCCCAAATCCACTAGCTGTTATCGCTCTTTCCAGTAATGATAGGGGCGTCCTTCCTAAACTTTTGCTTGAAGTAGTGCGGAATGTCAGCCTCCTCATGACATCACTATATTCCCTTCGAAATCCATTTTAGTCGTTGCTATTCTTTAAAGACGTCAAATAATGAGGATCCTGTTATTTGGTACAGTGGTGGAATCTTCCACGAAAGCCAGTTAACCCCACTGGGAAATGCATTTTTCCTGTTGTAATTTTCACCACCATCATACTTACAAAATATACAACGAGCATCCGTTGGTAAATCACCTTCAATCTAGCTCGCTGACTGGTCAGTTTCGACCAATGAAATCACCTACACGCGACAGGTCTGTTATCGCGCCAACTTAGTCTGAGCCTGTCACGTGCTACAACAGATTATAAAAACCAAACACGAGTAATTCTCGCCCTCTTTTTATTCACGCGTGCGTCTCACCTCTACTGCCAAAATGTGACCCTTAAATAACTCCCGTCTTGACTAATGCAGTCAGACGCAAAAGAACTTTACAACATTTCAGGCAATTACAATCTCTGAACTCTTACCAACTTGTCCAATAGGCATTCTCTAACATGCAACATACTCATTCCTCTAAACTACAGTTTAATAATTAATCTAATCTCATGAGCTCAAGTAAAAAATATTTCCTAATCAAAGAGACATAACTCTGTCAAACCTTCCAGTTTATATGCATGTACATCAAACACTTAATAAATTCAGTTGTTATGTTTTGAATAATTATTTTTGTCTTTTATTAATTGTTGTGGATGGAAGATTATTGAACACGCACAATTTTAAGCCTTCTGATCATTCGAACCTTCTGATATCTTTTAACATCTTCACTCAATCCCAACACACTTCTTTGTGATACTGTAGCGCCAGTCCAAAATGTTAAAAAACTGCAATCTTCATCAAGACCCATTAGCCTCGCTTGCTCAAAGCGATTTTTGACCATTGATCTTAGAAAAAATTGCATACAGATGACAGTTTAGACATTTCTAAAACATTTTGGCAACATCAATAACATCAAAGTAATCAAAATGTTCATTAAGTCATTAATACACACCGTGCAGTTTTGAGGATAGTAAACTTAAAGGTTTATAGGTAGAAAGTTCTAATTAATATCCGTTTTTTTTATAAATCGATAATCAATACTGGATATATTTTGTAGAATCCTCTGTTGAATATCTGATTTTTAAAAAATTTAATTTGTGCATATAATACTGGGTTTTACGTTGGGCTTTAACTTTTTAAGGCATATTTTATTTTGATAGCATTAATTACATAGTACAATCTGACATGATATACTCTAATTTTTTGTCTGTATCTTCCCATTTTTTACCTTATCCTTTCTAATCTGTGTTCGTTATTTACTTTCATACAATGATGGTCAAGTCTCAAATACAATAAATGACTAAGGACTGCGCATTTATTTTCTATTGCTTCCTCTCTTATAGCTTTCTTTTTTTTTCTATTTCTTAATACTAGGGGTGGTCATAGATTCCACCTTATTCCCAAAAAGTGGAGAAGAATTTTACTCTACTCATTTGTGTCCAAATAGAAAAAAATGGGCCAAATCTTTGAAATTTTTTTTAGAAATTGGGATGGAGCCCTACCGAAACAAACACAAATGACAACGTATCCCAAATAATATCAAAATCCAGCTACAATTCTTGTTAGCTGTAACCCTCCTGTCACAGCACCATCCACATCTTCTTTGCCTGACCAACAGTTGTGAGGTGTTTGACACAAGGAACTTATCTTTTCTAAAGCATATAAAGAGTAAATTTGAACTAAAGGAAAAATAATCAAAACAATGCCATCATTGAAATCTTTCCTTGCTAAAGGTTTAATCCCTGCTGTAATTGATGCATTTTGTAGATTTGTATCGAATGATGGTTATAAAATATCAATCTGTAGCACCCCCATATTAATATAGAAATTCAGTGTATTGCAATATGTACACCATTTTATTCATAGCTTCCTCTACATCTTTTACCTTTGACGTCTGTCTGTCTGCCTCTCTCTCTCTCTCTCGCTTTCAACACCTTACTCGAGCTCTTTCTCTAATGTTAGTTTCTATAAGCTTCACTCACGCAAAGGGACAAAGAAAAGACGTATAAATGGAAGAGAATGAACGTTAAAAGTTAAAAATTAGATAAAAAAAATGAAAGATGAAAAATTAACTTAAAAGAGAAGGAGAAAAGCTTAAAGAAATGAAAAGAAAGAAAGGCGCTTTTATAAATAAGAATGAATTAAGGTACCTTTATAAATTATTATTTATATCTTTTCATCGATACAATTGTACTATTGATACTTAATACGTGTGGTTTATACTGATCAGACAGCAAATTAAATCGTGTATTTTCAGATGGCGATAGAAAAGCATAAATAAAAATAACATCGGCTTATAAGTTAATATTCATAGAAATAAAAAGAAATATTAAAGTCGGCGATGCATCAATTAATGAAAAAAAGATAACGAGAAAAATCGGGAAGAAATAGGAGGATAAAAATAAATGTGGCCAGTGCAGAATGTCTGCGATATCAGAACTGTGAGTGACCAAGCAAGCGACAGATAAATTATAAAATATCATGTTTGATTGAAAGATTAAAAGAACAAGCACAAGAATAACATCTATTTCAAAAAAAATAAAGGTGGTCGGGAAAATGGCGCTGGTGTAAATATGGCCGATAAAGAATCAGTGAAGAAATGAAAAAGAAGGTAGACATTAACGACGGATCAAAAATGCTCATATTTTTCTTTCTTTCTTTCTTTCTTTCTTTCTTTATTTCTATCTATCTATCTATCTATCTATCTATCTATCTATCTATCTTTCTATCTATCTATCTGTCTGTCTCTTTTTGTTCTTATCTCTCTGTCTTTCTGTCTGTCTATCTATCTATCTATCTATATATATATCTCATGTTGTTCTTTTCTATCTATCTCTTTAATTATTAACTGCAATTGCTATCTATCTATCTATCTATCTCATTTTGTTCTTGTCTGTCTGTTTGTCTTTCTGTCTATCTCTCTATCGATCGATCTATCTATCTATCTATCTATCTCATTTTGTTCTTGTCTGTCTGTCTTTCTGTCTATCTCTCTATCGATCTATCTATCTCATTTTGTTCTTGTCTGTCTGTTTATCTTTCTGTCTATCTCTCTATCTATCTATCTATCTATCTATCTATCTATCTATCTATCTCATGTTGTTCTTTTCTTACTATCTCTTTAATTATTAAATGCAATTGCTATCTATCTATCTATCTCATTTTGTTCTCTATTGTCTATCGAATATTTTCTTGTCTGTCTATCTCATTTTATTATCTGTTTATCACTTCCTCTCTCTCTCTCTCTCTTCTCTATCTGTCTCTCTGTCTATCTTGATATATATATATATATATACATATATATATATATATATACATATATATATATATATATATATATATGTATGTATATATATATATGTATATATATATATTTATAGTGGTAATTTTTTGAATTAACCGAGTGCTCTCCACGTGCAAGCAAAAACAATTTATAACTCTCAGTTGCATTAATTCTTTGTCTTAGCAATTCAACCCTGGAGATAATCTTAGATGAGAATGCAAGTACTTGGGGAAATAAAAAGTATAAAACGCGCTACAACATCTTTCTCAATCAGTTTATTTCCAGCATAAAAAAATGTCTGTGAATATAAGAGGATTAAAATGAAATATATAGACCTACTATGAAATAAATCTGGCAAATATATCTCATTTTTTTCTCTGCAGAAAGAAAAGTGCGCCCCTACAAAAATGTCTAAATTATTCAACCATACATGCTTGAATGAACACATACAGCCTATATATATATATATATATATATATATATATATATATATATATATATATATATATATATATATATATATATATGTATATATATCGAACAGAAATGGAGTGTTTTAAAAATATCATTCAACATAATTATAGTAAGTACTTATTTTCTTCGTGAATATTAAATACAGGATATTACTGAACGAAATGGTGATAATAATCTAAAATGTTCTTGAATATTATGCAAGATTCTATGAAATAAATCATGAAAATATATCTCATTTTTTTACAGTGCAGAAAGAAAATGGCGTCTCTACGCAAATGTGATTTTTGAACGAAACTATTTTAAAGTTCCAACTGTGTTTCACAAAATTCACAAAAAATTGTCAACATTAATACTGGGTTATTGAAAACGGCAACTACTTTTTTTCACAATGCTCGGGAGATCTCATATATATCTTTGAATTTTAGACACGTATTTAGTCTTTCTAAATGGAGCCAGTCTTAAATAATAAATCTAGTAAGAGATTGTGCAGCATTTTGCCTCATGAAAATAATTGAATCTCAAAAAATACATGTTTACTGAAAAATAATAACAGTCATCTTTGAAAAATAAGTTTCTTTTAATTTACATTTTAGGACTTTGCTCTCCACAACTTCCTATCGCCCTTATCAGCATTTCCCCTCCCCTTCCAATCTTCCATTCACACATGCCCGTCAGGTTTGCTTTTCCCTATTAATTCTACTCTGGATATGCAACTGTGACAGTTCAGTTTTCGAATCCTTTCTTCCTCATTAGGGCTCCAAATTTAAGAGGTCTGATTCTAAGTATAAGGGGTCTTTTTGTTACCATTTTCTTTAAGGCTTCCTCGTTGCTTACTCATGCTGACAATAGAATTCTCGAAATTTTGGTGGGAACAAGATTCTTGCTGTCGCCATTTTGCTCCTCATATGTTGGAAAATTGTACAACATACAGTGTCATTTATATCTCATAGCAGTTCATCAGATTACTCTTTGTTCCTAATGAAATGTTCCTCTTTCGCAGTACCTTGTTTAGCTTTTGACTGCATCTTCAGTTAATCCAGCGCTTGATCGGATTTCAGTGTCGCATTTTCCACATTAATAATGATTCCTTGATAAATTGTCTACATTACACAACAATTAAAATAACACTGACATATTGACAAATATAATTACGAAAATTACATAGAAATATCTTGAAATACTAAAAAGTATTTTTATTCAATAAAATCGTCAGGGGTCACGAATAGGGGTTCGAATTTCAGGAATCAGAGAGCCGATTTCGAATTCTAGTCAAATCTATTACATTCACTTACGTGCTACTACCCATGGAAAAGGTATGAATACTCTTCTTCTCGCCCCAGATTTGGGCAAATAGCAAGACAGACCGCCATGGATGGCAACTGGTCTACCGCAGAAAGAAATGCCAACCTACTGCGGGAAAAAATCTGCCTCGTCAGTCCTGTATCGAAAGATAAATGATTACCTAAGCGTGTATCACGCATGGCACATAACTGAATGACTGATTTTCCACGACTACGAAAACGAAAAATGATTTATCAATTTTATCCGAAATGAATAACATCGCGAAACTTTATAGCATGTCTGTCAGTATATGAACTGAATTAGAATTATTTGGATGTATGAGTCATCGCCGCAATATCGTCCTAATTGTTAACTGCTCAGTTAACGTCGCGCCTAATAGGCTTTACCTCTGATTTTTGCAGTGTGATTCTTCGAACCAGTACCGCTAGATCAGAACTTTTCCGAAAGTGACTTCAAATAGGACTCCAACCGAGTTTTTTTTTCTATATGCGTCTCCGAAACACGGCAGGAGTATTTGTTTCGATACATATTGTGGATACGCACATTCGATAGAAACAGTGGAAATAAGGTGATGGTAAATTCGCAAAATCCTTGTTAAAAAGAAAACTTTACATATATCATGAATATTTTAAAACATATATTCTATATTTGTCTAAAACTTAGCATGTAACAGGACTCTCATGAACATATATATAATTAAGTAATTCATCGAGTCTAGAAGAAACCTCAACAGAATGCAGAAAACACTGGACGCATGTTTTGTACACTACAGTGAATTGAAACCCGGACATACCAACTGTTCCAGCAGGCCTCGGTAATGAAGGGGTAGCGAATCAGACTCGATATAGCGCCGCTCGTTCACATAGTCCCTGGTGGAACTAATCCCTGTTTCTCTTTTACTCATAGGACTGTGTCCACACAGAGGCCCGTTGGAACAGTTGGTATGACGTTTTCCTGATAACGTATCTGTCCGGGTTTCAATTCACTGTAGTGTACAAAACATGCGTCCAGTGTTTTCTGTATTCTGTTAACTTAATTAAGGTTTTCGGTACTGCATGCGCACTGCTGATGCGTCCCAAATATAGAACGAACCGGCCGTCCAGTGCTTTCAGCATTCTGTTGAGGTTTCTTCCACACTCAATGAATTGCTTAATTATCAGGTCATCCCATAAGTTCTGTCCGAATTTTGAATAAAGAAAACAAGTGACCAAATGTTACATTTAACTACAGATTCAATCAACAATGTATTTTCCCTGATTATCTATGACGTCCTTCCATCTATCAACAAGCTTAATAATTCCATTACTGTAAAATTCTTTTCGCTTTGATTCGAAGAACTCACAAATGTCAGTTTTAACCTCTTCCTGTGTTACAAAAGCTGTTTCTCCCAAATGATTCTGTAAGCTACGAAATAAATGGTAGTCTGAAGGAGCAAGGTCGGGAGAATAAGGTGGATGAGAAATTTTCTCCCAACCAAGTTCTTCGATCTTTTGTGACGTGATTCTTGTGTGTGGTCGCGCACTGTCCCGATGAAACATCACCCGTTTCCTATTCACTACAGCAGGTCTTTTTTTCCTCAAATCTTGGTTCAAACGCTCTAATTGCTGACAGTATATTTGAGCATTAATTGTTGCATTAGGTAGTAAGACTTCAAAGTGTATTATTCCTTGGCAATCCCACCAGATTGAAGGAAGAAACATTTGCCCATGAAGTTCCCTTCTCGGCTGTGGCTGCGGTCCTTCCCCTTTATCAAGTCACTGTCTACGACGCTTAACATTTTGATAAAAGATCCATTTTTCGTCGCCAGTCACAAGTCTATCCAAAAAAAGGTGAAACAAGTTGGCGAGAATGGAGAGCAGAACAGATGCCAACTCGGGATTTGAGGTTGTTTTCACACGATTCATGAGGCACCCATTTTCCAAGTTTAGGAACTTTTCCAAGTTGTTGAAGATGACGATGAACAGTTGTATGGTTTGAACTGAGAACCACTGCCAATTCCTCAACTGATAAAGCAGAATTTTCTTCAAGAGCTGCTTCAAGAAGCTTTTCATCAAACTCAACTGAACGTCCGGTTCGATCTTCTTCTTCACGGGTGAAATCTCCACCTCTGAATTTTGCAAACCATCTTCTGCAAGTTCTTTCATTCACACATTCCTCTCCATAAACTGAGTGAATGTTTCTAGCCACTTCAGCTGCTGAGTTTCCTTTCTTGAACTCATAAAGCATTATGTGCCTCAAATAATTCTTGGGTACTTCCATGTTAGCAGGGTTTTAATCAAACAAAATTTAATTTTATTGTTCTCTGAAATAAAATTTGATCAGTTTAAATGCATCTAAACATAAAAATAATGTTCAGCCCCATTAGATATTATAAAATACTCTTTAAATTTCGTTCATTTTAACAAAAAGGTAAAATTCGGACAGATGACCTAATATAATTATCTTAAATCCTCCTAATTTTTCTCACTCATATATATATATATATATATATATATATATATATATATAATTAAATGGATTAAGTCCGATAATTATTTAATATATTTTATGTTTAGACGTTATATATATACATATAATTTATTTAAGTAAATCTTCTGTTTTTTTTTTAATTAAACACTATTAGCTAAATTTAGAGGCTTGAATTTTCGTAGAAAATATGTGCTTTCCGATAGAAATCGAACCTATAACCCTTATGAGAAGCCTCATATTGCCTGATGCACTGTTACCATTCATCCAGAGAGAAGCGTCTGGTCAGCAAAGTCTGAATTACTATTTACAAACACAAACCTTCGATGATTTTTCTCGATCGATCATTTTTGCTCGGGAAAATATATCAAATAATTGTCGGACTTAATCCATTTCATAATAGGTTGTCACTGCTTGCCTTAAGATGTTTCGTTGATAAATTGTCGTCTAAATTTCACACAAATTTAATTGACATTGACATCCCATTTTAACAAATATATTACCAAAATTACATAGATATACTAAAGAGTACAATTATTCCATAAAATCGCCATTGGCTTCAACTACAGCCTCCAGAATACTTCGGGATCTCCTGCATCTCTTCTGGACGATCTCCTTGTTTAATTTGGTGAGTGCTGCCATAATCATTGCCGTCAGTTCATCTTTGGTGTGACAAGGAGTTTTGTTGGTCCCTCGCTCAGCTATGCCCCACACATAATAATCAATAGGGTTTGTCTGTGGTCTGTGGGGTTAGGTGGCCACATGTAAGGGGTTATCTGGCCACAAAAACTATCTAACAGCAATGACTGGGCTGCATGTGTGGCCTAGTTCAGTATCTTCTTGGCAGATATAGTGTCTTCCAGCAGCCAGCCTCTTGACCCAGTGTAGCACTACCTCCTCAAAGTACTTGATGTAGGCCTCCGTGTTGAGTCTGATGTCTTCATCAACAGATTCGCGAGTTCGTTTCTTATCAGAATGATCAGAGTGGGTTTTCCGTGGTGCCGAATCTTCTTCTTCCCCATTAAGCTCACCTAACTCTTACCAAATTCGCTGTATCCTTTTATATTCACACCGAAACACTCTGAAATGTTCGCATTGATGATTTCGACGCGAATGCACAGCATTACATCATATTGTTTCTAGATTTCTGGCTGAGTGAATTTCATAATGGATATCTTATTCTCACAGACGGTGCCCAACTGACACCTACTAAACTGTGCAACCGACAGATCAAAAACAAACAAAGCACATGCACAAATTTAAAAATATCAAATGGCGACAATTTACACATCGCATCTGTAAAATCTTAGTGATGCTATTCAAGGGTAAGAAATCGATTCGAATTTATTAATTAAAACGTATGCATTTGTTAAAATTATAAAAAAAAAGGGCATAACATGCACGTATAAACGCCAACATTTTAGGGTTTTAATTAATTAAATACGAAGCCATATTAATTTATTTTATTTAATTAAATATCGGCTTAATTCCTTAAGTCCTTAATTCGACATAATCTATTTTCGCACACCATGTACCGCCAAGGACGTTATAAGAAAATTTAAAATCGACTTTTAAAATAATTTAAATGTCTTTCTTGCATTTCAAATTTATTTGTAAGATAATGGCCTAAAGCTAATCCGATTTAAAATAAAAATAATGCCCTTATATTTTACGAATGTTTGAGAACTTTTTAAAACATCGGCACGTGTTTGCGTTATTCCTCGACTAACCGAGCCGTCACTTTATACGAAAAATGTGAAAAAAAAGAATTTTTTTTTTTACATTTTTCGCATAAAGTTTAAACTTCTAATTAAAATTCGGTCCTTGTCCTAGAGATGTGCTTCGAAGTATATTCGTAGATTTAAAACATAAGTCGTATATTATTTATCAATAGCTATATGATCATTCCCACTGTGAGTAATTACAGAACATATCACAGCAATAAAAATGAATTAAAACTTTTAAATGCATATATTGTTTATAGAATGTATCCTTTATTTAGGGAAGGGTCGGCCAATACAGGCATAAACACAGGTAAAGTTTAAATTAAGCATTTATATAGGCAACCGATGTATATTTATATATATCATGTTTTTTGTGTGTAGATTCACCGAAACATACGGGTATCTATCGAAAAGATATATTCTATTGTGTGCCGTGTAACTTGAAGACATAAGTGACCATGATCATCTACAACTTTCTATTTGCAATTATTTTTACCTATGCATAATGTTCTCTCTTTCTTTCAGTTTCTCTTCTCTCTCTCTCTCCCCGTATATATATATATATATATATATATATATATATATATATATATATATATATATATATATATATATATATATATATATATAGCTGGTTAACTATCGCCTCCAAAACAAAACTGCTCTCTATTAATCACCACAGGGATCCTTCCCTGCATCCCATTAGAATGTCTGAAGCTCAACTTCTCGAGAGCTCCTCTCTGCGGTTGCTCGGTCTCACGCTGTCTGCTGACCTGAGATGGAACAAATACATTGAGTCGATTGCTTCATCCACCGCAAGGAAAGTTCGCTCCCTATGCCGGGCCAGGAAATTCTTCTCCCCAAGAATCGATCCTCCAAATTTACAAATCAACCGTCCGAACTTGCATGGAGTATTGCTGCCATATATGGTCTGGAGCCCCTTCTGTTTGCCTCGGGGTTCTTGATAAGATCCAGAGACGGGTATGCAATGTAATTGGCCCTGTTCTCGCTTCTCGGCTGCAGTTTCTCTCTCACCGACGCACCGTCGCCTCTCTCTGTCTCTTTTATAAATACATCCATGGTAATTGCTCTGATGCGCTGCTATGGCTGTTTCCCAGGCTCCATGAATTCAAGCGTCCTACGAGGCTGGCATCCCGTTCTCACCGTTTCACTGTTGCAACTGTTAAATGTAGACGTCTCTTCTACTCCAATAGCTTCATATCTCGCACCTCACGCCTATGGAACTCCCTTCCCTATTCCTGTTTCCCTGACAACTATAATCTCCAACTATTCAAGTGTAAAGTCAATCGACATCTCCAGTTGCCTTGATCTATCCTCTATCCTCTATCCTACTCCACATACTTTCCTCTAACAGTCCTATCTGCTCTCGCTCCAAATCCTCTGTAACCCTTAGCGTGCTAGTGGCTTCCAGCCTTTCCTGGGGTGAAAAGCTTAATATATATATATATATATATATATATATATATATATATATATATATATATATATATATATAGGCATGTTTATTTCAAGAAAATATTCTTGTGTCCTTAATTTTCAAAGACAAATTTGCTGTTTACATCTGAAAGTTATATGTTTTAATTGTGAAGTGAAGGACGGTGTGTTGAGTGCTGTGTGATTGATTGGGTAACGTTTCAGCAGTGGGGGGGGGGGAACTGATTTCAGCGGTTGTCGAGAGTTTTTAAAAAAATAAGTATTAACGACTATTAGTGCAAACCTCCATATATAAACTATCTTCTGTACATAAAAAACAAGACCGGATGATGTCTTTAAGCTAATGTCGAAAGTACTTGGAATGAACAATATGTATGAACACAGTAATTTTCTCTTTTCTTTTGAAAATGACACCAAAAACCTCATCCATTTGAAAATATGTAGACAAAACTTGTCTCTATTATTCAATGAAACGTGTCTCATGAAAACATGCTCCCAAAATATAGGCAATATATATATATATATATATATATATATATATATAGTAGATCCTTCGCGATTCCCTCCATTTATTCACGATACAACATTGTCCTAAACCTTGAAAGTTCACTGAATCGAGGAATGATCCTCAAAGCCGCTCGATATTCTTTGAGGAAACTCCATTGATTCCGCTGCTTATCTGGGCGCTCAGCCATAGTAGCGGGAAGAGAGATGGTATTGCAAGGCAAGCCACCGTAACACTCCCCTCAAAGATAGGGTCTTCTGTCAACACAACCTCTACCAAACTCGAGGCGTGCCGATGACTCACCAAATGTGGCATTCTCAGCCCCTATGACACGGATGCTGGACACATTATGTTCAATTCCAGGCACTTAACAGCAAACCAGAAGATCTTTTGCGTTTAATCTTGGCCCCTGTAAACTTTTCGTACCGTTCAAGCGTCTTCTGTACCACCTTATTTTCGCTGCGGCACGACACGAAAATAAATACGTCATCGGCGTACCCGGAAAACCTGACTCAATCCACGTCTTCGCCGAAATAGAAGAGATCAGGAAGCAGTCGAGCAACCTTACTCCGATCCCTCAAGCCCCTCGCATGCAAGCTTGCTATCTCGAGAAACATTTTGTAAGTTTATTCCCCTAGTCACAGATTGGGCGGAAATCAGCAGACGAAACGACACAGACGGATTATCCTAGGACACCTGTGTCCATCTCTGAAGTCATATGTCCATCTAGGACAATACAATCCCACGTCTGTGCGATAAATTAGTTTTAGAGCCCTACATGACTAGAGACGGGGTATAAGTGAGACCCTACCTGCGTAGAACTTTGACAATTATTTTTAAATCTGGGGTTCCCATCCCCACCATTTCAAATCCATCCCTGTATCCATTACCCAGGTCATTACAACAGGGGTTTTGGGAAAAACTTATTGGGTGACCGATGGAAGTTACTTTGAAACGGGTTTACTAGAGGGCCTTTTTAGATAAGAAAGGTCCCGCATCTGGACCTGCCTGTACAGAGGAATGGGTAGGTGCAAAATGGAACTTGAGAAGGGAAGGAGGGAGGCTTTTTGGGGTAAATTGTTTGGAGACTTTCTTTTTTGGTGGCGAAGTAGGGACGGATTGGGACTTGGCTTTGTCCATGACCTGCACCCTACTTCGACTACTTAGTTTTACTTTTTTCTAATTTTTCCTTCTTTTCCTCATGTTCTTCCTCCCTTCATCTTTTTAGAGAGGGGGCATCTCCTCCATTTAATCTCCCAGAAATTTGTTGATGCTCTAGTTGCCACTTTTTCTGCTGTTGGATGTCCTGCTGTTGCGGCTCCTCGTGCTGCTGGTTCTGCTGGGATTTCTCCACCAGTTGGGACGTCTGATGTTGATCTCTTTGCTGCTGCTGATGATCACTTTTCTACTCGTGCAGCTTCTTTGGGGCCGACTTCCTTGCGACATACTTCTGGTGAGGAGGGGTTGCAGACTTTGATTCCCATTCCGACACTTCCGTCCATTCTCCGGGGACTTTGGAGACGTTCGTTATTGTTCTAACTCCTGATGGAGTTGTTGAGCAGGCCTCATTCCAGGGCACCACAGGAGCAGCAGAGAGCACGTCGGCCTTCAACCACAACGGAGATCGGACGGCCTCCAAAGATCAGTATATTTCCCTGGTCAATGTGACCATTATTTCTATATCTCTGGCTGCTATGCCGGTATTGCTTTTGATGCATGGGACATCGGCAACGTCACCAAACTTTCTAAGAAAACGACCAAGTGGTCCTCAGTGGGAACTCCTTGCAAGATCACCCTTTTCGTCTTGTTTCCCATATATTATATCGGCAACCTCACTGACATCGTTGTGAGATTGCTCCTTGTCAGTGATTTAGTTGCATCTTCAGTTGCCAGCAGGATATCTCACATGGCTTTACATCTCCCGTTCACTACCTTGGCACCAATACCGAGGCATATCTAATGCCTTCTCACGGTCTCCCATTTCATGCCGATCAATTTTCGTGTTTTTATATCCGTTGTCAACATGGAAATTATCTTTGTATTAATAGCCTCGAAAACGAGGGCATTGGTAACAGTTCATTTTCTGAGATGTTCAAACCGATATCATAATCGAGCCCTTGTTTTTTGGGGTGCCTACCCGCTGCCCACGCCGAAGAGCATCTGCTGTGGGTTTCGTTTCTAATTGTTGGGATCCGCTATAATAGTGGTGTTCCCCCGTCACCGCAAACAATTAAAACAATTCAACAAAAAAGAATTCAAGTGAAGAAGAGAAAAATGGATAAACACACACAACAATGACGAACGTAGACAAAATGTAACACTTACTTTGAACAAAGTAACAAGAAATCAGCTGAGGTTAAATCGTTCCTCTGTTTGGCCTATCTAAATGACAACCCAAACAACGCTCACGCTTACATCGTCCCACAAAATGACATATGCCACAATTATTGTATTTTGTAATAATAAATATATACATCGTCCCGCAAAATGTTCTTGAGTCTCCAGAAATTTCTAGAAGGCTCTAAAAATTTCTGGAATGTTTCATGAGGTTCTTGATGACATCAGTAAGTCCTAGAATATTGCAAACATTTCTCGAAGGCTCCAAAACTTTTAGAAGGATGCATATTTCATGTTGGGAGTGACATTCCTAAAAACATTCTCCATTATTTTTGGAAAACTGTTCATCGATTTATGATACTGGAAATCATTTTACGAAATTTCAAAATACCGTAACCCTAACATATTCTGCTCTACTCTATATTGAGCACTCTTTTAAGAATAATAATTGTTGGTTATTAGAATTTACTCCGTATATACCAATCATATACTTGTATGTGTATATATATATATATATATATATATATATATATATATATATATATATATATATATATATATATATATATATATATATATATATATATATGCATATATATATATATATTGGCTCTTGAAAAATTAATTTCGGTTGTGCTCTCTAGTTTGAGGTGTGAGTTTGTAAACAGTGACAATTTAAGCTAATATTGCACGACTTTTCGGCAGAATTGAGTCACTGTCAGTCACTGTGTGTTTATCTAAATCTAAAAATAAACACGCTAAAATTCACCTTCATCCCTGCCATGCGCCGACGGCTTACTGGTAGAAGTTCCGACTGACGCAAATTCAATTGGGTTTCGATCCTAGCTAGAGGCAACTGGACGTCTAGCCACACTGATGAGCTGCGAGACAGTCTGTCTGTGGATGACAAAAATATATATATTAGGTCATCTAAACGAACTTTTTATTTCAGTCTGGTTAAATCATCTAACCTGGGGGGGGGATATATATATATATATATATATATATATATATATATATATATATATATATATATATATATATATATATATATATATATATATATAAAAAGCATGATAAAATTATATTTTTATTCTAAGCGATATTCCTGAGTAAAAGTGATTGATATAATGGATAGATCGCATAAAATCTATAGATTGAAGACTGAGAACAAGACTACTAGAATTATAATTAATAAAAATGAGAAAGGAAAACACACATTCAATCTATGTATGTGTGAGAAGCGCCAAATTAAAGAATTTAAAAACGCGAAATTATTTATTGAACAAAAGGATAGAAACGATTTCATCCTGTCGGTTCCCTGATGCATTACTTTCAAAAACCTTTCAGCGAACAATATATATCATGAAATAAATTCGTAATATTTTCTCCTTTTAACTTTGTTAGCTTTTCTAAAATTTCAATTTTAACGTCATTGTAGATTTATTGTTTCTCAACAGCCTCCTATTATTTTCAGAATGGACCACGATTGAAATCTACGTGTGTTATCTAGTACGATGAACACTGTATATAAATCTCGCCTGAATAATAATTAGTATGTTGTTGAACAGTGATATGGAGGACTGTCGAGATCTCATCAATTTACAGGTGAACTTGCTAGATGTAGCAGTAAATTCCATGGACACAGTTTATTGTCTCATACTTCTCGCGTGTGGAAATCCCTTCCGAATCCATGATTTCCAACCAATCTTCCAAAATGTAACAAAACCATGTTCATTTGTACATCTTGTTTTTTTTTTACAAAATGAGGGATTTATGGAACACACGCAAACGCCAATTAGTTCTTTGAATTACGGTTTTACTGTAGATATTATTATTGATTATCTGGCAGCTCAGTTTCAGTTAGTTTCCTAACGCCATGAAGTGGACTTCCTGTGCCTTTCTTTGAATACTTTCATGGTAACTGTTCGAATCAGTTCTTCTTTATACTACCTAAACTTTTTTTTAAGTTTAAGTGAAGTACTAGAATGGCTTCCAGATATCAATTTACAGTTGAGCTGGCTAGATGCTACCAGAAATTCTATAACAGTTTTTTTGTCACGCACTTCTCATTTGTGCGGCTATCTTCCGGTTCCATGCTTTTCAGAAAATTTTAATCTTCAAAAATTTAAATGCAATGCCAATCGCTATCTGCTATCCTCCTGATTACACATTGTGTTCCTGATAATTATTAATGTTTCTCTTCCAGATTCTTCCTTACCCAGTAACCGCTTGTGTGTTCGTGGCTTTACAGCATTGTTTTGGGTGAACTCGATTAAAAAGCATAAAATAAAATAAGTGTCCCTTTTTCATCACTTTCAGTGAAAATGTTTTCGTTGTTCACATGTGCCGTCCTCGGTTTTAGGCAACCCTCTGCAGCATCAAATATTTACATTCAAAATTGTCAGTGCCACCATTTACACCACTGTTGATCCCTCAATCTCATAAATAAGGAAATCAATATTTGATGAGTAAAATAAAAGCTGTAATTCTTTAGGATTTGATTTGACATCCAATCTTACGCGGCTGCATTTAATATATCGAAGAAAAGGGGTTTTTAGAGCTTAATTAAAATAAATGGTTTAATTTAATTAAGTGAATTAATTCAGAAGTTATTCAAATTATATATTTTTATCGCCCAATATCCTTGCACCACTGTTATGGTCCAAGGTTAGGACCGAGGAAGAACAACACGAACACAAGAGTAGGAATAACAAAGATATATTAAAACAAAATAATAATACAAGAAGTTGAAAGGTGTTAGTATGATTGTCAGTCTGGTTTAGAGTGATCTACTATTGTCTCGACTCGAATCTGTCTCGACTCGTTCCACTTCCTTCTATATCCGCCTCTCTTGAGAGGCGCAGTCTTTATAGTATCTGGAAGAGGTCATTATCGTTACAGGTAAGATCCCATTTACATATATATATATATATATATATATATATATATATATATATATATATATATATATATATATATATATATATATATATATATATATATATATATATATATTCAGTTGTATTGACATGAGTTTGTGCTCCAGGGTTTCACACTACAGCGATCATCAGACAATCTGGTTTATTTTTTTATAAATTGGATCTATTTAGGATTGTATGACTATGTTTAGTGGTGGGAGGGGAATCTACTTCTGCGTTTGTTTGGGGTTACACTCTCGTACACATCGACACAAATACATACAGTTGTATACATTTTGGCTCACACAAACACATCCATATAAACAATCCAATGGCTAGGGGTAGATAAATATCCATGCGTTCGGGCATACATGCATACGCAGTTGTAATTCTAATTCAATGTTGAGACCGGTGCTTATATATATATATATATATATATATATATATATATATATATATATATATATATATATATATATATATGGCGATGGTTTTTTCAACAAGGAACGGGTAGGGTTGTTCTTGACGCCTGTGCTGTCATGAACCAAAATTCACTGATATTAATGATATTGATAGGTTTCCACTTTGTACTGCGCATATAATATATATATATATATATATATATATATATATATATATATATATATATATATATATATATATATATATATAAAACATCTGAAAAGTTGCAAATTAAAAAAAATTTAATTTTTTTTTGTGTAAGTATATATTTATATTATATATATATATATTTGATATTTCAGATTGACCCCGATCTTTCATCAGAAATAACTGTTTTAGGAATTTTTTTACAAGTAGCGTCCGTCGCGAGACGCGGACGTCACGTGATATGGAATGCAACTGTGTTTGAATATTTATAACGTAAATCTAACTTTAATAATATTTTAGATGTTGTTTAAAAAAAAAAAAATTTTTACTATATCTAAAAACAAGTTTTTGTTTAACTCTTGGAATATTTATAAAGATTTCAGATACCCAAGTCTTTATTTAAACCTAGTTTATATGTATTTAAATTTAAAATCCAGTATTTTTCGTTCTTTTCTGCGCGTGTGTATGTGGAACTAAAATCAGTATCTATCAATACAGATTACAGTTTTCTAATGAGTGTCCTCATTGATTAAAATGTTCAGCTATGGGGGAATAAGGATTGTTTTGACAATATATATATATATATATATATATATATATATATATATATATATATATATATATATATGGGGTGTAGATAGCTAGCTAGATAGAATAAATATACTTTTTATCTCATCGGTAGTACAACTGAGTTTCAGGCTTATCACAATCGTTAAGTGTTGATTGAAAGTGTAATGATTGAACCAGGCGTTTACGTTGTGCCATCAATACGCATGGGTTAACAATATAACACATCTCAGATTCCTGCTGCAGTGAGGAAAAATTCTACTTTTATTATTATTAATATAAATTATAAGTCTGTCATCGAACACTAATTTTTTAGCAACGAATATTACAAAGTGGAAAAAGTTTCCGTGTGATGAATTCAGTCCTTAACGATTTTATCTATGTTTATATTCATAACAACGCATGCGCACGTGTGTGGCCCATGATATTCTCAGCATCCTTCCGTAGAATCACGTTTCTGTTGCTTCAAGTCTCCCTTTCAACTGCGAAGAGGTGGTCCAGCTTTCACTCCTATATAGTAGGACAGATACCAAAACTTATTAATACTCGGACGTGTTCAAATTTTAAAACCTCTAATCCAATTATGTGCCATGCGTGATACACGCTTAGGCGATCATGTATCTTTCGATACATAACTGACGAAGCAGACTTTCCCGCGCTAAATCGTCATTGTCTTTTCGCGGTAGACTACTTGCCATCCAAGGCTACAAAACCCGCTCTGTCCTGCTATTTACCCATTGCTGGGAGTCGAAGAAGTCCAAGGGTATTAGCAAGTAAGTGAATGTAATGGATTCGAATAGAATTCGAACTCGGCTCTCCGATTGCTCAATCAGAGAAGCTATCCACTACTTTACTGTATTGCTGACTTTAATTAAAAAGCAAATATTTGATTTCATACAAAACAAATAAAGCAATCAGTTGCTTTCATTTATTAACTTGTCAAAAGACTTCTATCAGTCCCCTGTATTCTTCTGGCATCAATATCGTATCATCTGTGCATCAGATTTTGTCAAGGTTAACTTACGCCAATAATAGATATTCACAGACTTCTTCCCAGAATCGTCTCGCAGTACAAGTTAAATAATTCTGGTAAAAAAAACGATATTATTTTGTGTTATTGTGCATTGTATCATTCATGTCGCTATATAAATAAAGAGTTCTCTCTCCGCATTCAAGTGATTTTTTTAGAAAAATCACCTGATTATTCGAATGTATTAACAGTTTTAAAATAATCTCTTCTAATATTTCAAGTAGGCTTTTATATCATACTCCTTCAAATGACTGCATACAATCTATGATACATACTTATCTATATATTTATATTTCTGAGATGAGGTATTGTAACTATCTATATTATTTACATTGTTCGGACTGCTATCGTCATGTTTCTTTTCATTTTCACGGCGTTTCGGCCGGTGTACCCTTCGGTACGGTTCGAAATTACAATCATCTGAAGAAGGCTGAAGTGAACAACGGCCGAAACCTTGTGAATATGACAACAAATATGATGACAAAATTCTGAACAATGTTAATAAACTATCTTTATTAATGTTTTTGCATGGCTTACTCTGGTATTATTCTGACCCTAAAAAGAGTATATCTTGTTTGGATTTCTTGAACCAAACAATGTTTCCTATCATATTTTAGGTAACATTATTCTAATAACCTCTTTACTTTGCAATCCAAATTATAAAATAATTACCATTGTCTAGTTCAGTTTGCATTCATTTGTACCTTGTTTGTTATATTCCTTAACACAGACTTCATGCATGGAATTACCCTTAAATCATGAAAAAATTATTACCGCTTCATATATATATATATATATATATATATATATATATATATATATATATATATATATATACATATATATATATATATACATATATACATATATATATATATATATATATATATATATATATATATATATATATATATGATCGACTCTCCCGTCAAATTCGATGTATGAGGGTCAGGCAGATCAGTTCCCAGAAACTGAAAGCCCGACGCCGACACATGAGATTTGATTATAGTGGTGAAAGCTTTGTGCAGGGCCATCCACACTTTTTGGAGGGACGAATACAGGGACCTGGTGCAGCGAATGCCACAAGGTCCCCAAACGAACCTCCGCAGGTTTAGAATTCACAGTTGTCCTTCTCCTAGACCAGCTGCCATCCAAGGCTATAGAACCCAGTCTGTCCTGCTATTTACCCATAGTTGGAGGGAGAAGAAGAGGATTCACACCTTTCCCAAGGGTATTAGCACGTAAATGAATGTAATGGATTCGACTATATATATATATATATATATATATATATATATATATATATATATATATATATATATATATATATATATATATACATATATATATATATATATATATATATATATATACATATACAGGGAGTGAGATTTAATAGGCCGGATAATAAAATTTGAAGAATAACAAGCCAACAGAATAATACCAATATTGTCAATAAAAATTATATTTATTGTATGACTGACTTGAATCAGGAAGAAATACAACATAATATCCGAATTTTCGAACACGTCTATGTATTTTTCAACGATACGAGAAATCCATAAAAAGTGTGTCTTACTCTACCGTGGCATGTAGTTGTTTTGAAGTCTCCCTGGGGAAATTACACGCTCTGAGTAAACTCGAAACCTTGTTTAATCTTCCAATATACTTTATTCGAATTATTTTTATATATATATATATATATATATATATATATATATATATATATATATATATATATATATATATATATATATATATATATATATGTATGTGTGTGTGTGTGTTATATTATATTATTTTATTTTCGAAATTACTTAGAGTAAATTAATAAATTATTATCCGTACTTGGTTAATTTTTATTTCTTCTCCCGACTGCGCAATTTACTGGTTCATGTCAAGCTTTTCTAGGGATTTTTATATAAAGGATTTTCAATAAATTTTCGTTTTTTTGTATATGATATTTGCGTTTTTGTCACTTTGTTACTGACGCGCGCATTCTTGACGCTCCTTTGCGTGTCCATCAAACTGTTCAAGGTTTTACATCAAATACGCAACAGACGCGTGCATATTCTTTCAAACCAGCGCTATCATAAATGCAACATTTCTAATGTGATTGTTTTTCTATTGAATATTTCTAATTCTGTGTTTTTGTTGTGTATTTTTTATTATCATATATTTTTGCATTTTCATAATTATTACTTGTCATGGTTCTTTACATATATATATATATATATATATATATATATATATATATATATATATATATATATATATATATATATTATTATAATTTTATCATATAGACAAAACCATTTTACTCACAACAAAGATGCATCTTGGTTTCAGTGCATTTTAACTGCATATCTACGGGTGATGGTCGGAAATGGTTATCTATTTATAAATAATTATCGCTCTACTACATGTATTGAGCTCTTTTTTGAATGAATGCTGCGGACGTTAGAATTTGTATAATTCATAGATTACTTTCGTTCCCACCGCATCGGGTATATATATATATATATATTTATATATATATATATATATATATATATATATATATATATATATATATATATATATATATAAAAGTGAACAT
>OZ038515.1:9328449-9368449 GCA_964036315.1 Acanthosepion esculentum
TACTTGAAAAATGGTACTTATCTTCAGTTTAGAAGAGTTGACATACTTTCGAATTGTGTCGGAAATTGCAACTATAGGGTGTTCCAATAACTTGGACCGATTTTAAATGCGGATTATGTCTAAGCGTCTAATTATTTTTTTCTATTTTCAGATATAAAAACTTAAGTCTTTGGCAATTCCAACCATGTAAAGATTAACAATCAAACAACGTGTTTAATTTATCGAAGCCTATTACGAAAATGGACGTTCAAACAGAAATGCATTTCGCGCACTTCACAATTTTTTCGTCAACATAATGGACGAACCGAACTGGGTCGGTGGCAGGGATGAAAACACCACTGCGTGCTCGTTTACCCTGTTCATTGGAAAACATTGCTGCAGTGCAGGAGAATGTGGCCGAAAATCTAGACACCCCTATTCGTCTTCGTGCCCAGGAATTGTATCTATTCACAACTATGTTACATCGAATTTTGACGAAATATTTTTCTCTACGCGCTTACAAAATTCAGTTGATACAAGAACTTAAACCTGCTGGCCATTTGGGGCGCCGTACATTCGTCAGTTGGGTGCACGTGCAAAGACAAGCCGATAAAGATTTTCCTCTTTAGTGAAGAAGCCTATTTTAATCTTCATGGATTCTTTAATAAGCAGAATCGTCGGATTTGGATTGTTGAAAATCAAGAGAAGATTGTTGAAAGACCACTGCATCCACAAAATGTCGCTGTGTGCATTTTTTGCTAGCGGAAACATTGCGCCGTATATTTATAAATTTGAGTGTCCATTTTCGTAATAAGCTACGATAACTTTAAAACGTTGTTTGATTGTTAGCCTTTCCATGGTCAATATTGCCAAAGACTTAAGTTGTTAAATCTAAAAGAAAAAGAAGAAAATCATTAGACGCGTAAACTAAATTCACATTTAAAATCGGTCCAAGTTATTGGAACACCCTCTATCTAAGACCCGATGGTCTCTTGCTCTTTACCGATTATCAAATATTATACAAGCTTGGGTGATCATGTCTCTTTCGATTCAGAAGTTAATACGCAGATGTTCCCGCAGTAGACTGCTGTTTGTTTCTTCGGTAGACTGGTTGCCAGGCTATCCTGCTATTGAACCTATAGATGGAGAGAGAAGAGATGGATTCAAAATTGCACAAAGGTATTTGCACGTAAGTGAATGCAGTGAACATAACTGGAAATTGAACTCGGCTCTCCGAATTCTCATTCCGAGTTCTTATCCATAACACCACCCCAGCATTAGTAAATATTCATATTTTGATATCCGTAAATTACATACTGAAATTTAAAATACAAATCTCTTATCCAAAATGGGTTTTCAAATGACCTTAAATGAAGAGTGCTGATTTCCAAACACAGACCTAAAACATGCGATTCTCTTAATATATATTTTATGCATAATATGGCAGTGAAATTGAATAGGCGTGTCGAGTTCTAAAAATGTTTTCTTTACTTTGAACTCGTGCTCTTCAGAATGCTTATCTATAGCGATTTGTTTTAATAATCGGGCATATGCGCAAATTAACAGCGATGTCTGGAAGTCGGAACATCCACAAACCAAAACCTGCTTAAAGAGAGATGACATTCTGCGGGTTAACTTGCACTAGACCAGTGTTTCCCAAACTTTTTCAGACTCGGAACCCTTATGGGTTCAAAACTTTTGCGACGAACCACAGATACTAATACTTTTATATGGTCGTGATATAAATATTTTCATATGTTTTTTTTTATATATAAATAACTACGTTCAAAAATCAATTCAAAAATAGTACACATTGATATATATTTTCATAAAAATGTGATTTTTTTAAATTTCCATCCTTCCCACAAGTAACGCGTGGAACAGAATTAAAAACAATGATGGAATTTATTTCATACGTAATCAAAATTTTTGGGACATTCAACGATAACAATGCTTCTGTTTCATATTGTTTCATAATTTTTTAAAATATTTGGTTTTATACTTGAAAGTTTGATTCTCAAGTCAGCATCGCTATTAAGTCGACTTCTCTCTTTGGATTTTATGGCGGCGTAATAAGATAATCTACTTTCACATAAGTAGGTTGGTGTTGTGTTTAAAACCGGAATGTATACACACAAAATTTACTCCAACGTGAGTCAATTAACAGACAGAACTTTTACCAATATGGCGAGAATATTAATATTCAGATTTATGTAGTATCATAGTACACTGATGATATCACATTCAGTAACTAATTTTCAATTCAGGAGTAGCATGATACAATTATCATACACAGATATACGATATAGAGAAGTATTACAGGATACATCACAACATTATAGATCAATTTACATATGTTGGCAGCTAATTTTTCGTAATTATTTACCAAACATGATAATGTGTTATGTTAAACATTTATTACTATGAACTTTTACACGGAATCTCAGACGTTCCTTTGCGGACGCCTGGGTTCCTCGTAACAGCAATTTTGGAACCTCTTCGCTTGACATATCCAGGTCTGTCACGACCGTACTAAAGGTGGTAACCTGATAAATCTAATGTATCCTAGAAATCTGAACAGTCTCTTTTTAATTGCAAGTCCTTTCAGTTCCCCTTCTCTTTAAAATATCCCTGTTGCACACATGCTGAATCTATCTAAACTGCGAATACTATCACCGAAGTAAAGCAACGTCGAAACTTGTCAGTACCTAGATGGGTAACCGATTGAGGTGTTATTTGTATGTGCGGGTGGGGAAATGGATAACGGCGCAGAATTAGACGTTGGAGATCCGAATTACAATTCCAGCCATGTTCGTTATAATCACTTACACGTAAGTGATCTTGAGAAATGTATGAATCCACCTCTTCTCCCACATCTATGGGTTAATTAGTAGAACTTGTATCAGTAAATAAGTATCTCAAAAAAATTCAGTAAACTTCGGTCACTATTTCACCGATGAGACGTGGCTTCCCTCTGTCTTTACCACAAATATTTTAATTGCAACTGCTTTGACGAGCTTTTTTCCCTGGGGTCCCGACCGCGTGAACTTAAGCGTACTACTTGTTTGGCATCTAGGTCCCACCTGTTTACTGCTGAAATAGCTCAGTCTCCACCTCCTTAACCAGGTATTGAACTCACACTCTTTAGGTCCTGTCATTGGATCTAACTAACGACTTTATCCACTGTGCCATGTTTCCTTGACGGCACATGGCACAGTGGATAACGTGGAGAGGGAAATTAGCAGGAGATAACTGATAACTGACATTCATGACACATGGCATGTGGAACTAGAACAGTCTACCCCAGTGAGATAAATACTGTTACGCAACCAACTTCAATACAAAACATCTGATCAAATAAAGATAATCCTTTCAAACTCTCAGTAACATCTGATCAAAGAAAGATAATCCTTTCAAACTCTCAGTAATCTTTTGAAGTTTACACAAATGATTTGCAAACATAAACTGTTTTAAATTCATTAAAATTACCTAAATATTGAAATATACAAAAACCAAATACGATAAATTGGCTTACAGCAAAAATTCTATACGGCGAAGTTTCCTACAGCGAATATTCCCGAGGCGAGATTTCCTACGGCAAAAATATTTACGACAAATATTTCGAATACGGATTATTGCATTGTTGCCGTGCTGACCGCTTTCATTATACGTCGGTTTTTCTAATTAATCCAATATCTTCGTAATGTTTTAGAATTTTTCTAAGACCTCTTATAATAATAACTGTAATATCAGTTCGTCCCATTTTTTTAGCCTACAAATATGCAATGTGATATGTCTTGATCTGGCATCTCGTCTACGGCCGCTTTCTCACAGAGGTGCTGTGGCTTCCCTCTATCTCTTCTACGAGTATTTTCCCAGCAACTGTTCCGACTAGCTACTTTCGCTGGTTCCCGACTGCATAGATTGAAGCAAGCAACTAAGTTGGCATCTCGATCACACCCTTTCACTGTCAAAACTGTTAAATTTAACCGTCTCTTTTACACAAAAAGCTTCTACTCTCGCACTTCTCGCCTGTGAAGCTCTCTTCCCCTTGCTTGCTTCCACGATAACTATAATCTTTAAATATTCAAGTGTAATGTCAATCGACATCTGTGCTTGTTCCATGTCCTTCTCTGTATCCTTTCCTCAAACACGCCTCTTTACTCTTGTTCTCAATCCTCTGTAACCCCTTGCGTGCTAGTGGTACTCCCACCTTTCCTGGGATGAGTTGCTTAAAAATGATCGCAATCTAAAACAGGTGTTTGTTTTCGTGCCAATTTCTGGTGCGATCGAGAATTAAAACTTGTATCGTTCTGTTGCGAATTAGACTTTGTTGACGTTAACATATTATTCACAAATGAATGCCTGAAATATGAAGGACAATAAGTTGCACTTTCGCCATATTATACTCTATGAATTTTGGAATGAAGTTAGCTTAGGAACGGCGACAAAACAAAATCAAAGAGTTTTAAGATTGGGCTCATGGACTTACGACTGTCACAAATTGATTTGGCAGATTTCCTCAGGATGATTTTAACCCGATCGACCTTCTGACATAGTTGGAGACGCTCTGCATGTCCTCGCGTAGAATCAATCACTATTTCGACGGAAGAGATTGTTAAGTGTTTGAAAGGCGATATAGAATTTGACTCTGTGAAGTCAGGGGAAACTACTCGACAACCTTCTTAAAAAACACGAGTATTCTATGAAAATGGCATCAGCAAGGTTGTTGATTAACATTAATGAAGATTATGTTCTTGTCTAACAATTTTTTGTGTGTTTGTAACATTATGTTTTACTTTTGTAATTAATGCAATAACTTAATATTTCTCCTTCTCTCTCAACAGCGAGATATATTTATAACTTCAGATATTCATCAGTTTTACACTGCGCTCATGTAGAAAAGAAAATTGACACTACTTGTTTGAATAATCTTTATTTTCTTGAGGATTTCGTCTCAGAGATGTATCTCCTATTTTCAAGTCGTATTAGAGTAGCGAAAGACGGTATCGAAATCCTAATACAAGTATTAAGAGTGTAAAGGAAAATCATGTGAAAAGCGAAGAAATAAATAATCTTCAAACACAGCTCTACAAGTTTAAATAATTTTTATTATTGAGTATTTGTGTTTTTTTTCTAATTTGAAAGAAACGAATTACAAAGATACTGACAAAAACAATGTCACACAAAATACGTTGTTTTTATTTTTGCAATACGACAGATACAATTGCCTCAGTATTATAGAAAGGCAGATATGACTACTTAACGAGAGAGTCACGTATTTGACTTGTTTGATCTCAGTGTGTGTTATTCTTCCGAATAATATTTTGTTTATATAACTCCGTTCAGTTGATTTGAAAGGTTGAGTAATAAATTATAAAAAAAGGTGTGAGTAATCAGTTTGCCTACAAAGATAACACTGGTAAAAGGTTTACTGAAAAACTGAAAACTAAATTTACATGATAATATTTATAGAAAATAGGTGTATCAAGGAAGCTAAAAATTAGATTTACTAAACTCAGAAGTTTATTGGCCTGACGATTGCATCTAGCATGAAACAGACTGCCGCCTCTAAGTGTTGACTTCTACGTCCACTTTTATTTTTACACACACTCTATCTCTGATATTGAGCACTTTATCCCATAAATATAGCAGCACATCTTAAGACTATATTCCTTTATATATATATATATATATATATATATATATATATATATATATATATATATATATATTTATCAAACCAGGTCTGTCATTTCAACTGTGTGTAAAGATGTTCTACCCCCCACCATATTAATTCTGTTATTTGTTATTTCAAATGTAGTTGTGGATGCGACTACATAGGTAGAACAACACAGCGTTTGGACGCTAGAATTAAACAGCACGTGCCTGCGAAAATATTGAATAAAAATTTTTTGTTGGGCGATTCCATTCGGAATACGTATGGGTCGTCGATTGCGGATCATTTCATAAATAATCCTACTTGTGCGTTGGATTTCAGTGTGACCTGGTTTTCCGTTTTGGCCAGGGCACACTCAGTATTCCATCTCAGGGTGTTGGAGACATTGTACATCAGGTCCAGGCAACCGTCTCTTTGCAAACAAAGGGACTGTTTGCTTGGGCTTGCTGTGCTGCGTCTCTAGCATCTTTGGTGGTATTATTTTATTATATATATATATATATATACACTTTTTCTTTTTTTTTCCATCTTTCTTCCCTGCCCATTTATTCATGTCATCCATTACAGACATTTTCTCCATAATTTCTATTCCCCGTTAACAGTTCTGATGAGAGTGGACGAAACCGGTTAACTGGTGTTTCTATTTTAAATCTATCATGGCCTTTAATAAAAAAATTGTTTTTTATGCCTTGATATATATATATATATATTTGTTTGTGAGGAAATGTACGAATGCAAGCATATGCATACAATTTCAAAAAACAGTAATTAGAAATTTCATTATAAACATAGCCTCATATAGTTAACACCCTAATACCTAAGAAACCATCAAATCATATGAGAAAAAAACAAATAACGACCAAGTGAAGACATAAATGTTTACCTTATCGTTTATCCAGTAATTAAAAACAAAATATTTATTAAAAAATAAGAAACTATTTTCCGAACACGATAGAACACTAGAAGACTCAAGAATTAAAAAGAACATAGCATGTCTGAAAAGCCGGATGGCAAAATTGCTACAGTTCACAGAAAGTGAAAAATGTATAAAACCAACAATGAGAGAGCGTAATGGATCAAGATAAGCAACGAAAAGGGGAAAAAAACACTACATTCTACTCGCGTTCATTTACGAATAAATTATGGAACAAAAAGGATCTTGTATCAATGAATAGTGCGTATATAAAGGAAAACGAGAAATATAAACTCTAAGTAAATTGGTGATATACCGTGATGAGTCGTCAGGAGGATTGGTGAAGAGTCTGTCTACGAAACTGTAGTGCCGGGATGCTGAAGCTGACACCGATCATCTAAGTATAAAACGTCTTTATATTTGTATCAATTCTCTTACTTCACCCGCAAATAGAGAGATATAGCCCTTACAGGGGGAAAACTTTCGATTCTTCAAAGCGTGTAGGATGATAGTATGTTAAATAACAGAAATGAACTCATGGCCGCCTGCATGCATAGAAATAAATTTGTAAAAAGAATGTAGTGGAGTAAATTTACATGCACCACCAATCTGCCTCTTTCCCAAGACGCATACATCCGGCTGACCAGAGACAACACGCCTTGAATGATATGTCTCAGCCAAATCGGTGACTATACTTTTCCAGCCGATCACCGTCATACCCTTCGTTGCGCAATTTATGCCACGTAAGCCAGGAATTGACACGTCACTTGTACCACCTGAAGATTGTTAGACAGCCGCATAACTAGGTGTCCACAAGAAACTTTATGCCGACGAGAAGCAGTAATATTTGATTATTGGTTTTCTTGTTGTCATTATATTTTAGACGTCGTATAAAACTTGAAAATTCTGAGAAACTAATAATATTTTTACTTCCATGTATAAATACTTATTGTAAAATAAAATTCTTAAATTTCCATTAATAATGTCCACCAGAGAACGAAAAGAGTCGGCTACGATAAGTTTTCTTTTTCTCTTCATTCATATTGTCGTTTGACAGATATAATTTTATTTATATCCGAAATTTTACACACACACATACACACACAGATATGTTTAATTTAATAACATAGACATAGTGTGTCTACTGTTTCTTGGTACAGTGTAACCCGGATATAAGAGAGTTGTCGGGACCTGAGAAGAAGTCTCTTATATCCGGGTTTGGTCTATTTTATATACATTAACACAGGCTCTAATTTGGAGCCAGAGAAAATTTATCTTATATCCGGGTTTATCTTATATCAGGGTCTCTTATATCCGGGTTACACTGTATCTCAGTTGTAGTTAATTCTCGTGAATATGTCAAGGTCACATGACCCAGTGGATAAAAGCGTTGGTTGAGTTATCAAAAAATATCTTGACACAAAGAGTTGTGAGTTCAATACAGCAGAGCGAACAAAAGTTGAGTTACTAAATAGAAATATCTGAAACTGAGATAATAAAAAAAAATGATATGTCACGTGGTATTTAGAAGAATCTACCCCCGTGGACTAAATAAAGGTTTCAGTTTAGTGAACTAAATAAAGTGTTCCAAAGTATAGCCACTGATATAGGCCTGTGGGTATAACGGCTGAAACGTCGTGAATATGGCAATAAAGAGTAGGACAACAATCCAAACGAGGTAAATACATACAATACCTCATCTCAGAAATATAGAAAAAAATGGCGCTTCGACAATAAGGAAACAGAGCTTGAAGAATTTAACTCTGGCAGGACATTTTGAATACAAGTGGAGTAAGGAAGGACAGTAGCATGTAGAGGACCGGGGGTGAATATGAGGATGAAATCTCTGGACTAAGACTTCCTGCTGGCCGGTCCCGCTACATAGGAATGCTGGACTATAATGGAGTCCAAAGTAGATAAATAAACAAACAAGACCGATATATATATGTATGCAACAAATATATATCAATAACAAATAGATTAAAACACGAGTTACAAATACATTGAAGACATGAATAAAATGTTACAGTGTCTGTATGGAAAGTTGTGTGTGTGTGTGTGTTGTGTTTTTAGCGTGTTCCGAGAATATGGGAAACGCTGGTTGTGTATAAGAGTTCACATGTTGGAAATTTTAAGAGAAAGTTTTATATACCTCGCCTCACGCGCGAGGTTTCGGCCCGCGGCCTAAGTCGAGATAGTTGCTCGCACGTGCGCGTAAGCAGGAAAAGAAAAAGAGAGAAGGGTGAACAAATATTTATACTCGTGGGAGAGAGACCCCTGTTGAAGGGTTAGGAAATGAGGAAGAGATAACCCGATAAGCATCTCACCTAACGAGCGTGGGCTCTTTTTAATTATTCCTTCCTCAGTTTTCTGTCTGACTGTTTTTTTCTTTCTTTTTAAACGAGACTGGCTCTGAAACATTCTTCACTCTCATCGATTTTTGTTCAGATTCACCGAATCCTTATGTGATACTGGTATTATGCAGTTAATCAGCAACGCATGACGCATATAGCTCACCATCTGTTCGATCCTAATTTACCCAAACATAACCACGTTATATTAAGGCAAAGATCAATGAACCTCGTCAGGGGAAAAGAGAGGGTCTTGATGAAGAAATGAAAACTCGATACTATTAGTGTTCCTCTCTGGATATTTTTAAAATGAAATATTTGTATATAGCAGTAAAGAAAAAAAAAACTGTTTGGTCGAAAAAGTGTCCCGCTGTCCTATACACCTGAAGAGGACTGTAAGATAGAACATTCGAAACATCGTTTGAATGTTAATAAACAACATTGAGAAAATTGATTGCCCGAAAACAAGGATAGGTTAATGATTTATTTAAACCTTATTAACCCTGTAGATTCCCCTGTATATTATAATGCCATCACCTCGAGGTGAGTAATGGTTAACAAGTTTGTCTTGCTAGAACAATTACGACTGAGTAGTGAGTTCAATCCTCACTGGGTGCCCCTTACTTTCGGCCTTGTGCCACACCTAAGCTACGTTTAGAAAATTACTATATTATAATGCCATCTCCCTACCACAACCAAGGGTAGGGGGAAATGGAATAAGGAGAATGGTTGATAATTCCGATTCGAGCGGGTGCCGATCATAATACCATAGCCTCACCACGTTAAGCACTGCTGTTGGACTTTCCATTAAAAGCAGGTTTTTACTGGTGGAGTTCGAAGCTTCATATCGAATTGGTTTTGAATTAAGAGTTACCAACTATATCTACAGAGTTCAGTTTTCACTGCTATTAACACATACCTAGGAGTGGGAAAAGGTTTCATATTTTTCCAAGGTTATTTGTGCGAAAGCGAATGCAATGGACTGGAGGGAAATTGAACTCCCATTTTACTAATATCAGGTTCCCCGCCGTAGCCAGTACGATAATTGGGCATTTTCTTCCGAACCTTTTTGACAATAAAATTTTCTTTCTTGTTTCGTAAGATCTTATGTCTTATGTTCTATCGTGGCCTTTCACTTATTTTTCCACTCTCCCCCACTCTCTCTCTCTCTTTTTCTCTGGCGCTTGCTCGCACGATGGCGCCTTGTGATGCGGAGGTTAGTTTCATTTGCTGTTATTACTGAGAGACTGATTTTGATCCTGGCCTGGTCTTCCATAATAGAGTTAACACGTCATAGAAACGAGCAACATCTTTCTCTCTCTCTCTCTCGCTCCCTCACACACACACACACACACACACACACACACACATTCACTCATTCATTATCTCTCTTTCTCTCTGTCTGTTGCTCGCCCGGTCTCAAGATGGCGCCTCGTCACGAAGTAATGGCTAGCGAGTCTCTTTTACCGTTACTACTGAGAGACTGAATTTGATTCTGGCTTGATGTTCCGTAAAATATTCGACATTAAATTATCCAAGAGTTGACGGGTCATAGAACAGATCAACCTCTCTCTCTCTCTCTCTCTCTACCCCTCTTTATTTATTTTTATTTCTGTTTCTCTCTCTCTCTCTCTCTTTTCTTCTTTCTTTCTTTCTTTCTTTATCTCTCTTTTTCTTTTTTTCTGTCTTTCTCTCTCTCTCTTTATTTCTTTCGCTTCTTTATTTATTTTGCTTCTTTCTTTCTTTCTTTCTTTCTTTCTTGCTGGATTACTTTCTTTCTTTCTTTCTTTCTTTCTTTCTCTCTTTCTTTATCTCTTTCTTTCTCTCTATTCGGAGATCGGATATGTATTCAACATATGGTGGTTTTTCTAAGCGTAGCTTAGATCTGAAACCAGGACGAAAATATGGTACATCCAGTGAGGATCGTACTCACTATTCAGCCGTAATTGATCTATGCAACAAGCCTGCTGCTAATTACACCACGCTGAGTTGCCTAGTATAACAACGATAATGGTATGGCCTGTATTACCTGTAAAGAGCTGATGGAACTGAAGAACTGATCTCATCTGAATATCTGCAATGGGAACAACGAAATGTTTGCAACATTTTATCACTGGGATAAAGATATGTAGGGTGAAAAGAAATTCATTGGTCACAATGCCTTGAAAATGTTTTTGAAAATTATTAAGTCTGAAAAGTGAGAATTGATTATCTCCAGTTCAGATATAGCAGTTGGATAACATTTTCGGTCTGTTCTAACTCTTATAAAGTCAGACCGAGCAGCGTTTTTTTTCATTTTTTATTTTTTTTTAATTGCGACATACAGCAAGAACTACATATCGAATTGCAACCCATTACACCTTCATGTAACCAAAGACAAATTCTGTTCGCTAGTTTCATTTATTTAGCATCAACAATTTTTATGTATATTTCTCATAATTCGCACTTATTGGTATTGCAGTCATCTATTTTACATTCTGTATTTGTATGAATATAAAATTATTATTTAAAAAAAAATATATAAGAAAACTCTTTCTGAAATTGAGCCGGAACTACAGCCAACACACTGGAAATTCGAGACCTCAAATGTACACAAGACATCATTTTACTACCACAGAAAGAATGTACCTGTATTTGACCTCGGGGAATCCACTTTTAGCCATGACGTCAGATGCAGTTGAATTACTCAAAAATCTTAACGGCTTTCATCGTCCACAAAGAGGAACGCACTGCGCACCTTCATAGCTAAGTTTTGACGATAGGTCTGTGTGAGAGAGAGAGAGAGAGATGTGAGTCCGCATCAAGTTTGACGAACAAGATAAATAAACGCAATAAGAATAGACTATATATATATATATATATATATATATATATATATATATATATATATATATATATATATATATGTTTTAAATAAAAATAAAAACAGAACACTTTAAGGTTCCATGTAATAAATTGTAATTAATTGTATAATAATTTGTATAATAATTTCATTATAACGAAAACGTATTCCTAAAATAGAGTTTATTATTAATGAAAAAGAAGAATTTTACTAGAATCTAAAGTTTATAAGTACGTTTGTCCAGCATTAATTTTAGCCTAATTTTTAGAAATACGTTTTCACAACATCGTCCACGTGACGCCGACGTGACCGCATTTCAAAACGGAACGCTGATCTTAAAATTCAGTCATTTTCTTTTGATTATTCTTATGTCTATCGTCTTTTCATGTTGACTTGAATATCGTCTAATTTTAATTATGTTTTAAATAACTATGTCCTGAAGAAGGTCTACTAGACCGAAACGTCTGACGTCGACATTGAAACAACATTAAAAACAGTAAACTTGCATATTCGTTTTTTTGTTTTTCCATATTTTTCCTCATATATATATATATATATATATATATATATATATATATATATATATATATATATATATAATAAAATATAATATGACCATACCTCGGTGAAAAGTTAACGACGATTTATGATTTGTTTATATTCGGCACTTTCCTCTCACTTGCGTATTTTTTTTTTGGTCGCGTCTTATTTTGTTTATCTCGTGAGCCACTGATTGGTTGCGACAGTTTCAAAACCTCTGTTCTAGACCAATAAAAAGTTGCCAACCATTTTCTCAGTCTCTTTTGTGCTGGGTTGTATATATGAGTTCTACTTGAAGTTTAGGGGGATCTCGAATCCCACCAGACGTTCAAGGCAACTCGTTGAGTTTATAAGAGTTCATCGTGACTGGATATATGTCAGATCCTGCTCTGTGATCATTTACCTTTGACGCGTTATCTGCGTTTTCCTTTTTACGCGCAAATATTTTCTCTTTAGACACGGTGGAGGAATGGATACCGTCTCGGATTGAGAAATCGGAGAGCCGAGGTTCGAATTCCAGTTAAATCTATTACATTCACGTACGTGCTAATACCCTTGGGAATCGTATGAATCCTCTTTTCTCACCACCCAGCATTGGGTAAATGGCAGGACAGACTGCATTCTATAAACTTGGAGGGCAAGTGGTTTACCGTAGAAAGAAATGGCACACGACTGCAGAAAAAGTCTGCCTCGTCAGTAATGTATCGAAATATACATGATCGGCTAAGCGTGTATCACTTATGGCACATAACTGACTGACTATAGCTTTACTTAATTTCAATAGAATCTTCTCGTTTTTACTTTTCCGTTGATATTTAACCAATATTTTTTTTTGTAAATCTATTTTCTCTTCACTAAAAGTATTTTAATTTGATTCTCAATTCTCACACATCCATCATATTTCCACGTCTGAAAGATTGAATGAATGCGCAGGATTTACTTTCCTCTCAACGCTACGAACACGCCTGTTCCTAGCAATTCTAACCCTGAGCAGCCCCTTTGTCCTTGTAATGAAGTTGAAGGCTGAACGTGATATAGACGCCAACATGAGTGTAATCGCGGGAACTGGACAAGTTTTGTACTTGGCATCAAAAGAAGGATCTGCAATGTAGTCGGTCCTCACATGGCATCACGTCTTTCACTTTCTCTCAGACGTGATGTGGCTTCCATCTTTCTTTCCTACAAATAGTTTCATAGCAACCGATCTGACGAGCTATTTTCCCTGGTGCCCCGACTACATGATCTTAAGCGTTACTAGGCTCTAATCTAGGTTTCACTCTTTTACTGTTGAAACATTTAAATATAACCGCCACTTCTACTCCAACTGCTTCTTCTATCGTACTTCCCAGCAGTGGAACTCCCTTCCTCTTATTTGCATTCCTGATAACTTTAATCTCCAAAAATTTAAATGCGTCGTCAATCGTCATCTTCTGATAACTTGATCTCAGTTCTTCTTTTTATCCTTTCCTAGACCCCCCCACTTCACGCAGTCTTTTCTCTTAATTTCACTCTTTGTACCCCTTAGTACTAGTGGCATTCCCGCCTTGTTTGGAGTGAAATCCTTACAAAAAATATGTACGCATTCAAACACCCTGTATTAAACTGAGCTTGTGTCACATCCCGCAACCCTGTAAATCCATGTCTTTTCTTCTTCCTTCGCATCTCTCTCTCTCTCTCTCTTTCTATTTGGCTGTATTTGCTTTACTCTAAATCTATCTATCTATCTATCTATCTATCTATCTATCTATCTATCTATCTATCTATGTTTTTCATTTACTGTTTCTGTACAAGTAGCCCGCAAATGCCCGCATTCAAATTTACTTAAATCTCCTTGGAAAATATTAAAAATTCTTCTTTCCTTTCTGTCTTTTTTTGTCAGCTATCCTTTGTTGGCGATTCCTGTCTTTCTCTCCCTCTCTTTCCCTTTCATCTTCTATCCTCCTTCTATCTTTCATCTCTCTTTTTGTCACCTCTATTTATCTGCTAAAATTGATTCCTTTCGAACGTTAGCGATTTTCTTTACTACTCTCCCCAGTAACTCCATTTCAAGATCCTCATATTAATTCCAATTTTTTTTTTCTCCTTTTTGCTTTCTTTATTTTTCGTTTCTTTTCTTTTTGACATTCTTTTCTTATTCTTCTTTCTTTCAGTTGAGCGATGTGTCTTAATTTTGATTCTGATATTAGCTATTTTCTCTTGCGTTCCATGTCTTTCTCCCCCCCCTTACTCCCTCACTATGTGTCTCCTTTATATCCTTCTGGTCTCTCATTTTCTTTTCAGTTGGATCTTTTATCACTCAACCTACCTCCCTTTTAACGTCATTATTTTTTTACTCTGAACAGTTTCCGTTCGTTCATTGCATTTTCGACTTTCTTTCTTTATTTATTTCTTCCTTTCTTTCTATTCTTTCTTTCTTTCTTTTTTCGGTTTTTCTTCCTTTCTTTCGTTCTACCTTTCTTGCTTTCTTTTCGTTCTTTCTTTTGTTTTTTTCTTTTTTTCGTTCTTCTTTCCGTTCTTTCTCTCGTTGTATAATTCTTTCTTTCTTTCTTTCTTTCTTTCTTTTTCGCTCTTTCTTAAGTCCTTTCTTTTTTTCCGTTCATCCTTCCGATTTTTCTTTCTTTCTTTCTTCTCTTTTTCGCTCTTTCTTCTGTTTTTTTTTCGTTTTTTCTTCCGTTTTTCTTTCCTTTTTTTCTTTCATTCTTTCTTTTGTTTTTCCTTTCTTTTTTCTCACGTTCTTTTATTCGTTCTTTCTTCGTTTCCGTCTTTGTTTGATGGATTTCTCTTATTTCTCCTTTATCAGTTTATTTTACACCTTTCTCTTGCTTTCTCTATTTACTTCTTTTCTCTTTCTTTTCCATCTCTCTCATTCCTTTCTCTTCTGGCTTCTCATTTTCTTTTCCTTTGCATTGTTTATCACTTTCCTTTACACAACCAATGTTTAACATCGTGTTTTTTTCTTCATTTTCATATTTTATTTATTCATTTTCGTTCTTTATTTTGTCTTTCCTTTTTTGTTCTTTATTTCTATCTTTCTTTCTTTAATTCTTCCTTTGTTTCTTTTTTCTTTCGTTCTTTTCTTCTTTCTTCCATTCTTTGATCGATTTCTTTATTTATCCTTTTTTATTTTATTTTTATACTTCTCTCTTGCTTTCTCTATTTACCTCTTTCTTTCTCTCTACCATCTATCTCAATCTGCGCCGATCTTATTTCTTTCAGGCGTCTGTGGGGTTTTTTCTTCCATTTAGATCACGTATCACCTTCGTTCCTTCTTTTTTGTTATTTTTCCGTTCTTATTTTTTATCTTTCAATCTTGTTTTCGTTATTTTTTCTTTCTTTGATAGATTTCTCTTATTTTCACTTAATTTTTTTTTCATTTTTCGTCATTCTCTTGCTTATTCTATTTAATATTTCTTTCTTTTTCTCTTTCATCTCAATAACTTTGGTTCTCTCTTATTTCCTTTTCACGTCTTTTTTCATTTAGATCATTTATCACTTTATTCAATACTCTCCAGATAATTTTATTTTTCTCTCAGCCATTTCTTTCTTTCTTTCTTTCTTTAGTGCGTTCTTCCTTTTGTTCATGTGTTCATTCGTTCTTTCTTTAATTATTCTTTTGTTTTCTTTCTTTCTTTCTTTTTTCCGTTCTTTATTCTGATCTTACTCTTTATTTTTTCATTCTTTTCTTTCTTTGTTTCTTTCTTCCTATCTTTCTTTCTTTCTTTTATCATTTTTTCTTAATTCCGCTTTATGGCTCTTTTTATTTATTTTTTTACATTTTTCTCTTCCTTTCTATTTATTTTTTCTATCTCTTTCTCTTCATTCTCTCTCACTCTTTCGTTCTCGCTCTCTCTTTCTTTCTTTCTTATTTTTGCTGAACCTTGTTTACTTTTTTTTATATATTTTACTTTTTTTTCCCTTATCTACACCTCATCCATCTTCCCTCATTCATGTCACTCTCCATTTCCCCATCTTCCTTTCTTGTTTTCTCTCCGTTCTTCCTCTCTTTTCGCATTGCCCTTAAAAAAAACTTAGCACCACCTTTTACGCTAACAACAGCTGACGCAACTGTCATATATTCAAAGAATTATCGAGTTGAAACTAGTCTTGAAATGGCTTTATGACGGATCACTTTCGACCATAAATCTCACCAGTTTGATAGCAACAAACAATTTTCGAGACAATTTCACTTGGCATAAGTGCCGCACGTGGCCGATAGACGAATGAATAGCGTTAGGGTCAAATCAACCAATCAATTGCAACCAGTTCTACTCATCCCTGATGCCTAACTTCCTATAAAATTTCACCGCAAAAGAATATTCGCTATTAATATATACAAAACTATTCCGTGCTCTTGACCTAGAGAAACCAGTTAAGGAGCCAGTTTTGCTAGTTTTCTTTTCAAATTTGATCTAAGCCTTTAAAATACAGACATGTATTTCCGTCATATCTTAAGACTGTGTCGTTGCTGTCTCATTCAGACTAGCGGCGTGAGTTCGATCCTTCCTCGGCTTACAGCCATATTACATTGAAAAACCGGTTCTCGTACGATCGCGTACGTAATTTAGCATCTTCAAGCATGAATCGTTACCGCGGTGGGTGAACGCTTAAGAATACCAAGTGCTGTAAGCTTGGATGTGCGGGTGGTGTAATGCAATTAGAAAACCAGAGAGCCGAGTTCAAATTCATGTCAGGTTTGTTATATTCACTTACACGTACATAATCCTGTGAAAAGTATAATTCCATATCTTCTCCCCTCCAGCTGTGGGTTAATTAGTAGAACATATACGAGTAAACCATTATAATCACAAAAACATTCTTACTATTTAAAAATACTTTTTGGCTTTAAATAACCAGCAAAAAATAAGCCACAAAAAAAATAATCAAAAAATGAATCAATAAATCAATCTTCCTTAGAATTTGTTAATCTTAACTTATTTAGCGATTTTTAGTAAACAATATTTTGGACGGAATCCATTGTCACGTTACCAAATATTTGCATCTACAATAGTTTTTTAATGCCTTGTCTCGCCAAAGCCGCTTTTATTATATGCAAACTGGTGTAACCATGCCGTCAAAATTGTCGGCAAGTAGTAATATATTATAAGTAATGTATATTGTCAGTAATTTTCGTTTAATTCAAGTACAATTCGTTCTTAACGTTAATAATTGAACAGTTTACAACTTATGAATGAAAGATATCTGTATTTTTCCTCATAAATGTTACATATTTACAACCCAACTTTATTTTACTGCAAAACTTCCCAAAGCACTATATGTTTTGGTGCAAACTTTGGAATATCTGAGTTATCCTTGGCAGTCCGTAGATTCAATCTGTAATTTCAGAGTCTGGGAAAAAAGGGGAGTGTTACACAGGAAAAAAGAATTTAGAATTAGTCCTTACTGTGACCTCTGTCGCCGTTGTTTGGCGCGGTCTCTTTGTAGTTTGGCATTGCGGTAGCTTTTGGCGTGTGGACGTGAATGGGGTCTTGATTTCTGTGCGTCTTTTGTCAAAACTTTGCACACTGTGCTCTCAGTTGTTATACAAAGAAAATACTTTGTATATATATATATATATATATATATATATATATATATATATATATATGAGCGAATGGGTAAATATAAATATAGGTAGTTATACGAGTGAGCGATCGATCGTATACAAATACATATAAATGCTCTATAGTGTACGAAAAAATGTGCTTAATGTTAAGTAACAGAGGTATTTATATATATATTAAGAAATATTCAAAATATCTTACGGGTAATTGCACAGCTCCGAGTTTCATGTCGAAGCAATTTTAAAATAAATATAATAATTCCACCACTTGAAAATTGCTTCGGCATGAAACTCGGAGTTGTGCAAATAATATAAAATATTATATATATATATATATATATATATATATATATATATATATATATATATATATAAAGAAAGAACAGTAAGATATGAAATCCGGTGTTCTTATAGATATTTTTATTTTTACACAATAGTGTTCAATGCAAATTTACAGAGCATTAATATTATAAATTAATTTATTTAAAATGTGTTTTTTCGCTACACAGTGATAACCATTTTTCAAAAATGGAAGCTAAAACCTTCGAATTTAATTTTGTTAATAAATTAAAGACATTAGTTCCATTTCCTCGTCATATATATATATATATATATATATATATATATATATATATATATATATAATATATTGAAATATATATATATAATTATATATATATATATATATATATATATACATATATATATATAGACAATACAAAGGGAAGGTATGTTTAATTGTAACTCCTGAATTTTAAAGCGTTTGCACTTCTTTGTAGCCATCAAGATCGACCAAGTCAGTGCCTCCCCACCTACCAACTTACGTAACGTAAGGCATGATTATTTACACATTTCTCTAACTCTATCCAGTTTCTTTCTATCTGTTGAAGTTCATCGTTTCCATATGCTCTGCCGTAGACATTGTCTATCACACCATGCTTTATCTCACAGATTTTAAAAAAGAAATCAGTTCTGAACACGTTCACTGTCTGTCGTTAATTACGAAATCTGATTTCAAAGGCCAAATACATAATAGCCAATATGGCAATATTTTTGATGGGTTGATTTATGACTTCAATTGGAGTTTTTACACGATTTTCGGATGAAAATTATCACGGAGAATAAACTCTTTTTTATTTTTTATTTTTTGCGCCTGCAGATGATCAGAAAACGACAAGCATAAACTTGTAGTCAGCACAAGATTATTCGTAGATAGCGCTTCGTCGGCATGAGGTAACACGTAGTCGGTATAAAATAGCACGTGGCCAGCATGTGATAACTCGTAGTAGCCAAGAGATAAATCGTCATTGCCATGAGATATCATAATCGGCTCGAGATCTTAATAGGCAGCAAAATAAAACCTGCCAACCACGAGTTAAGTATTGTTGATGAGAACTCATGAGAAATATTTTTATTCATATTCTTGATGTCGAAAACTTCATTTGATGCCAGGCAGAAACTTCTGAATAAGATTAACTAAATTATATTTTCGTCCCGACTGTGAAATTGTGTCTCTATGCTTAGACTTCTTTCTTAATTGAACTAGAATTGGTTAAACCTACTTAACTGAACTAGAATTGGTTAAATGATATAATTTATAACTGAAGTGAAGCCCTATTGTCTATACACCTACGCCGCTCGGAAGTACGGTCGAATAAATAAATGTAACTTCTTTTATCAAAAACTATTGTTATCTTTAGGGCTTCCGAATGAATCTTCTCCTACCGTCATCTTTTTCTGAGCATGCACAGACCATGACAGTTTTAGTGATAAGCCGTCTTTCTTAAAAAAAAAATTTATAAAAAACGAATCGCAGTCTGCGGTCTATTACTCGCTCGGAGAATATGTCGTGGCCCCAGAGTGTAATCACACGAGTACTTTCGTCCATCTCTGGCCTCTGTCAGCGTAAGGCGTTAAAACGTCGTCAGATATCAAATGGAACGTTTATGCCGTTAACAGTCCGAAGTTTAAAATGAAATCAGGTTCAGATGCTGTAATTGGCCATCTCGATTTTCTACTTTCTTCCATGGAAAACAAACAAAAGATGGTCGAATGTACTCGGAAAAGAACGCACAACAATTTCGACAAATTCTTTTACGCATTTTGACTTAAAATAACTCGATTTGATCGACATGAGAGGAAAATCGCCAAAAGCCTTGTGGGACATCACTGTAAAAGAAAACCCGTAATTCACTCTTTCAACTTGATTAGTCTAATCTGTAAATGTGGCATCTGTCCATGGGGTCGACATATTAGTTCCCCAGTCATAGTCTATGACTTGGGCTGACTCTTCCTACAGATAACTGTGCGTTCTGTCGTCTCATAGTTGAGAGATATTCTTCACTCCTTGCTTTCCATTATTACTTACATGGAGATACTCTTGGGAAATATATGAAGCCATATATTATTCGCTCGTGTATGGGTTTAATCATAGAATTTTTTCATAAATTCGAAAAATATATTTTAGTTTTATATAACCTCAATATATTGTTAAGCCGTAAGAAATAAAAATAAAAACTTCCATTAATACTGTTACTATTATATCTAAGAATACTTTGTTTCCTTTCTGAATCTGCCGTCATCAACGAGACGACCGCATATCTCGAACTTTTATCATTACGTTTAGTAATAATAAAGACTGTTATGTCTTCTGATTTTCGTAAGATGCTTTCATTGTCTCTATATTTCTGAGATGAGGTTTTATGTACACTATTTACATTATTCGGACTATTGTCCTCTTCTTTGTCGCCATATTTATTACAACGATTCGGCTGTTGTACTCTCCGGCCTTCTTCAGGTGGTTCGAATGTCGAACTGAACCCTTTATTTCTTTCACTGAGTTAGACTATTCTAGTTCCACGTGCCATGTTTAGTGGATATCAGTTATCAGTTATCTACTGTTAATTCCTCTCTGCAAGTTCTCCACTGCCTTAACCGGGTATTGAACACATCCTCTTTGGATCCTCTCACTGGACACAAGGCACAGTGGGTAAAGGCGTTTGTCAGATCCAGCGAGAGGACCGGAGCGTGCAACGGCCGAAACGTTGTAATAAATATGGAGACAAAGTCCGAATTATGTAAATAGTGCGAATTATGTAAATAGTGCTTTCAGTGTATAGCTTAAATAAACTCATTTGTTATATGCTTCTTCCTTTTTGTAAGTATCCAATTAGGTCTCCCTCTCTCTGTTGTGGATTCCGGGAATGGAATCCTGCACAAATAAATAAACAACGCCAGTAATTGGGATAGAAAAATAAGTGTATTAAACGTAAGAATACAGACTTGAATTAAAGATTAGTAGTCCAGGAATGCGGGTTAGTAGAAGGTGTATGTACAAGTCTCTGTAAGTGAAGCCGTAATTATCTCTCTCGCTGGACTCTCGTATAACTCTCTGTGAACACCCTGTGTACTGTCTCCGTATCTCTCACCCTGACTCAACGTATCTCAACCTGAAGGTATTCCCTCTGTCAATTTAAGTATACTTTGGACGAGTCCATCTTGTGTAAAAGGTGTCTGCCCCACAACACTTTCCATGTGGGAACTACCTGATTACAGGAAAAGCTACAGATAAATCGAATATCTTTCTCATATGAAACATGAAATGCCCGTAATTTTAGCTAAAATAAAGAAATTATGCGGGCAAAAGAAAAACGAGAGTACTCAACTCCCACGTACAACGAATTTTCCTATATAGTAGCGAATGCTGGACAGTTTCATCACAGACGAAGATGATATTTAAGACAGCAGAGATGGGATTCTGCAGAATGATGCAGAGAATACTATGGACAGGGCAGATGGACAGCTCGGAAGTTTTACTGAAAATGGGATCGTAATGGACACCTATATTAAGAAACAGAAAGAGACATTTGAAATTTCTATGACACCATAAAGAGGAAAGAAGACATGAAGCATTCGACACTCATAGTCCTTGCTTTCCATTTTTACTTCCATGGAGTTATTCTTGGGGAATGTCGGAATCCATGTTTTTTTTCGCAAAGCTATGGGTCAAAAGTAGGAACTGTACCTAGAAATATAATTGTGATCACCAAAAAATTGGTAATGTAATTGAATTTTTCTTATAAATGAAAATATATTTCGGCATTAAATTCCCGCAAAAGGCTGATAAACCGTAAAAAATTCAATCAATCAATAAATATCAGTACTACTGTGTCTAATATTACCTTCAGTTTCCTTTATGAATCTGTCATCATTATCACATATCTCGTGTTTTTATGGATATATAGGAAATACGCTATATACATTTTTCAACCAATAAAATTCTACCGGAAGATTTGTCTAATAAACAATAATTATAGGTCAAATACTGGCAAAATACTTGCGGTCATAGTTGTAGTCCTACCAAGTCTTATTTTTGGACCATTTAGAAAATAACAATAATTCCTTTCACCACTCTCACAAATTTGGGAAAAAGATTTTCGCGAGCCGATGTGAAATTATTTTCTACGTAATAAAAATCTTGTAATCAAAATATTCACACATCTATGTGAAATTAGATGTTAGATCATCCTGACTGATATAAAAATAGAAGCATATTGCTTCTCGTGAATCGAAACAATTTCAGAGGCCTGTTTGATCTACACATACGTACACACGCAACAACCCCCACGCACACAATTAAAAAGATGAGGCAGCAGCCGCCGACTAACGCATTCTCCACGCACTGATAGAAACATTATGTTGACCGTCATAAATTAAGTCTGTCCATATATTACACAGCGCTCTTATTATTTTATATGCCGTGTCCTTTCAGAACGTAGACGAACATGGCTCTCCACTTCCGTCTATCTTTTGTTGCTCTCAGTAATTTTAGTCACTCCGCTACTTCTCCCAGACCCTGTTCTTTAAACCACTTGCTTAAGCCCGCTCGGTATGTCGCGCGTTGGTTTCCCTTGTTTCTCTTTCTCTCTATTCGCTCTGTGATTATCAGATTCTGCAAGTCCTCTTTTCTCATTACTTGCCCCAGAGATTTCAGCTGCATCTTCTTGTATAAGCTTCCTCCTTATTTGCATCCTCTCTGCAACCTCATCGTTGCTCACGCACCCAGTCCATGATATCCTTAGCATCCTTCTGTAGAACCATACCTGCGTTGCCTCGAATCCTTTCTTCATCTCTGAGTAGACCGTCCAACATTCTCTCCTGTAAAAGAGGACATATATTACGTAGCAGTTTAGTACTGTTTTCTTTGTTACCAACGAAATCCTCCTGTCTTTTAATACTCTGCCTAGCTTTTGGAATACGTCTTGGGTCATCTCAATACGTCTTCGAATCTCGGCGTCGCACATACCGTCTTCTGTCAGAGCATTTCCAACATACTTACATTTCCCCAGCTGCTTGATTTTAGTGTCCCCGACATGTAACCATATTTCGGGATCTTCTATTTACCATGCATTTTGTCTATCTGCGTTTATGCTTAGTCCCTCCTTCTCGCTCTCCTTCGCTACCTTCTGTAGAAGGTTTTGTAATTTCTTTTTCGTGTCTGCTATCAGCACTGTGTCATCAGCGTATTTTATGTTGTTCAGACCGTGGCTGTCAATGATGAATCCCGATAGGATTTCCAATTCTTTCAGAATTGCCTCGCTGTTTAGGTAGAATAAGTCCGGTGAGCAGACACAACTTGGCCTTACGCCCTTTTCTATCATCTATTTACATATATCTACTGAACTAATTCTCTGTCTGCACGCAGGCTGTTTGATGCCAGTATAGGTTCTTGTTTATTCTAATATCTTTACCAAATATATCAAGATTGCTGAGCAGTTCCAACAGATCTTTGTGGCGTACTTTGTCGAACGGCTTTGCGTATTCTATAAAACGCCCTTCTGCATTTATATTGCTCTTTCTGATAACATTCTGCACATGAATATCGTGTTCCTTCTTCCAGTGTCTTTAACGAACCCGCGCCGTTCTTGTCCTATCTCTGCTCTGATTCTGCTGCGCGGTCTATTCATCAGAATACGGATGATGAGTTGTTTTATGTGGCTCATTTGGTTGAATGTTCGGCGGAGTCACTTTCTTTTGCGCCTGGTTTCTCAGGCAGTGCTATGAAAATAGATCTGCTGAGATCTTCCCGTATATGCTCACTATTGTAGATTTCCTTAATTATTTCTGTGATCTTCTCTGTGCCAACATCATCTAAGGCTGTCAGCATGTCTGCTAGACTTGATTCTGGCCCTGCCGCTTTGTTTCTATTCAATTTCGCCAGTGCAGCTCCTACGTCGATCTTTAGAATTTCAATCCTGTCTTTAGTTCTGTGTACTGCTGGTTGTTCTCTTTCATCGTGGAAGAATCCTCTAATATATTCGCTCCAGCGCTGAATTTTTTCGTTCTCTATTATTAGCGTTCTATCTTTTGATCTATGCATCCTATTGACTTGCACGTCCTCTGCCTTGTTAGTTCCCTTATTTGTTTATGCATATCTCCTTTGTTGGTGGTACTCAATATCTCTATATATGCATATTTTGTTTTGTTTAGTCAATTTCTTTTTAGCATACCTGCATTTGATTCTTATTTCATTGTGTTGTTTTCTGCATTCCGTTCCGTATATTAGCAGGATTTTCTGTTTTCTTTGCATCATGTCGAGAATGTCATCAGTCATCTATTCATTTTTCCTTCTTCATCCATTCTCCTTTGGGATGATTACCTTTGCTGGTCACTAAATCTTCTCTTAGTGCGTCCCATTTCGAGTTTCCATTTCAACTGTATCACGCATATCTTTTCACATTGTCCATAAATTTTTCTTTCAGGTACGAGTCGATGAGGAGTTTGCTGCATTGCAATTTGGGTGCTGCGTTAGGCTTCTTCGGTCTTCCTAGTTTCACTCTTAGTTTACAGATAACAAAGCGATGATCGCTTCCGCAGTCGGTACATGCGCAGGAGATACAGTGAAGCGTTTTATTCCTGAATCTTTTGTTCATAGTTTCGTAGTGAATTTGTTTTTTTTTAGCTTCCCTTCCGGGTCTCTCCATCTCCATAATCGTCTCAGATGTACTTGAAACCACATGTTTGCTATTAACTGGTCATTGGCCGTGCAATATTGGATTCAATTTTCTTCAAGTTCGTTGCGGGTTCCTAGTCTAAATTTTCCGGCTGTATCTCCTGTCCTCTCCCTGCCTATTTTAGCGTTCAGGTCTCTCAAGATAATTATGACCACTTGCAAAGAGCCTCTGGCATTGTCTAGCATGGAGTAGAAAGATTCGATTTCTTCTTCCTTACATTGAGCTGTCGTTGCATACACTATTACGATAGCTACGTTGAAAGGCTTTCCTTTCAGCTTGACTACCAGAATTCTTTCGGATAGTTGGTAGTTTCCCAGAATGCATTTCTTGAATTGTTGATCTAGTATCAATCCTACAAAAACTTAATTACTCTAAAAACAAAATTCACTGCAAGGAAAATTGAACATTTTGTTGCTAGTGTATTTTTCAAAAACGACTATCTAAATATCTAAATGTTATTTAAACTTACGTTCTGCTTCTATGTTTCATACAAGAAAAATAATCTTTTATAACGTTTCATTTAATAGATGTGCTTTTTGTTGTTAAATATTTGGAATCCCGACATTCAGATAACATCAAAATCCTGAGTAGACGAATTCCAAAAGTTACATCTGGCGTTGATAAATCCTAGTATGTCTTCTGTTTCTCATAATATTATTTCAATACATAGTTGTGAATAAATTAATAGTGTATATGCACCTATATTTAATACCTCTTTCGATTTTTGTGCGTGTATTCACTGGGGCCATTCTCTATCTATATGCGGACTCCTTGATTCCAGAAAAGTTTACGGATTAATCAAATATCATTCCCAGATACTGTATAAAACTGAGTATCATGTGAATTCTGAAGACCTAATTTTGAAGCTAATTAAACGACAACTATGGCTATAGATCCAGGCTGTACCAGCATTCGCTCGCGCGCTTCAAGTTCAGTTTTAGAGCAGTCTCGGTACAACACACATTCTCACCGAGTCCGTTTGTCGTTTTGAATTTTTTCTAAAAAAGAAAGCAAACAAACCCAAAAAAAAAACACCGAGAAATCTACAAAGAAGATATTGTTTGTCTCCTCCCCAACCTGAAAAAATTGGAACGAAATTATGTTGATCTTGTCAAAAAAATAACAGTAATTTAACAATACGACTTGCAGGTAAGATTGGAATGTCTGGCCGTTGGGACACGACTACTCTTCGCCAGGCAGCATGAGCGTTTTCCAACTTGCTGTACATCTATGGCCCTAGATCCGGGCTGTATTAGCATTCGCTCGTTTGCGCTTCAAGCTCAGTGTTAGGGCAGTTTCGGTACAAAACACTTCCTCACCGAGTCCGTTTGACTCTTTGAAATTTTTCTAATAAGAAAACAAAAAAGAAACACAAAGATGTCTACAAATAAATTGTTTTGTCTTCTCTCCAACCTGAAGAAAATGGAACGAAATTATGTTGATCTTGTGAAAAAATGACGGTGATTCAACAGTACGAGTTTCAGGTAAAATCATCCAAGGTATAAAGGCCCTTTTCCCGCTGTGCACTACCATGTGTCTATTTATAGGAATATCTTCCGAACAATAATGTACGGGCACCAGTTAATGGATATATGGTTTGGTCAAGAGCGTAGCCAGGGTCAGCAGTATATACCCTACTTTTATATCTCGTGTATTATGCAAACACCTTAAAATTAACTTCAAAATTAGGTCTTCAAAATCACATGACACGCGGGTATATACGGTAAATCAATCAATTGATTGATTCGTTTTCTACAGTTTATCAACCCTTTGAAGGTTATTTAAAGCCAGATAAACATTTTCAGGATATAAGATTTATGTTTTGAGATAATAATTTTTTGGTGACACAAGTCTTAATAATTAACCCAAAGCTAGGAGAGAAAATGTGGATTCATGCCTTTCACAATGGTATTTTAGCATAAGTGAATATAACGAACACAACGGGAATTGGAACTCGGCTCTTCGATTAACCATTCCGAGCCATTATCCATTACGCCACCGGAACATTCAAGATTACCGCACCTGGTATTCCATCTAATGGACAGACTTCAGAAACACTAATTGAAAAGAAGTTCACAATCATAATTAGATTAATTATCTATAAAATTAATAATTTATCTAATTAATTTTATAACTGATTTTGCAATTGCTTTCTTTTAACGATATTTTTGTTATCGTTGCATGTCCATTAAGAAGGCATTAAACATTGGAACCGAAAATTTAGTGAATCTCTAATGGATTAATTTGGTAGCATCAGCGAAATTAAGGAAGAAATCTTGGCGAGACTTTAAAAGTTTTATCTCTGTACAAACGGCAATAGTAATCGTCTGGTTAAATTAGAAATGTGGTCGTTTAAATTATCAGTCTCACCCAATTCCTTTTTTTCTTTGGTTTGGTTTGGTATGTTTTGTTTTACGGCATATCAACCCCTTAATGGATTATTTAATGCCTACAAAATTCTTAGGATAGTTTCTTATAAATAAAATATGTATTCTCTGTAAGAGATCATTTTGTCGATAAGGATGTTGGTTTATTTCGTTTTACGACATATCAACCTCAATGGGTTATTTAATGCCGACACGGTTTTTAGGGTAGGTTCGTATGAATAGAATATGTATTCTTTATAAGAGATCATTTTGTCGATAAGGTTTGGGGTTTATTTACTTTACGACAAGATTTTTTTTTTTTTTATTGATGATAATATTTTTTTCAAAAAATGTATTGTTGGTAATATTTTACTAAAAATGTATTTTTTTTTTTTAAGCTTATCACCCCAAGCAAGGCTGGAAGCCACTAGCACGCAAGGAGTTAAAGAAAGTTTGGAGGAAGAGCAGATAGGAGTGGTAAAGGCGAGGATGTGGAGAAAGATAGTGGATCGATCAAGGCAAGGGGGTTACAGAAGATTTGGAGCGAGAGCAGATAGGAATGAAAGGTGAAAGGATGTGGAGAAGGGAAGAGGATAGATCAAGGCAGCTGAAGATGTCGATTGACGTTACACTTAAATAGTTGGAGCTTGTATTTGTCAGGGAAACAGGAATAAGGAAGGGAGTTCCACAGGCGAGATGTGCGAGACATGAAGCTATTGGAGTAGAAGAGACGTCTATATCTAACAGTGTCAACGGTGAAGGGGTTGGAACGGGATGCCAGCCTCGTAGGACATTTAAATTCATGAGGCCTAGGAACCAGCGAAAGCAGCTCATCGGAGCAATTACCGTGAAAGTATTTGTAAAAAAGACAGAGCGAAGCAACGTCGCGTCTGTGAGAGAGCGACTGCAGACGAGATGACAGATCAGGGCCAATTGCATTGCATACCAGTCTCTGGATCTTTTTTTTTCCCAAAGATTTACTGCTGGTAATACTTTTTCCAAAAAGTATTGCTGGTATTAAAGTATATTTTTACACTTTCATAATGTTTTGACCCGTTTTGGATGGTTAATTATTTTCCCATAACTGGGACCCTGACAGGTACTACCACCCCAGGTCAGGGTGGACCTGGGAACATCAGCAATTAAGAGGTGATTCCATGCTCCTCAAAAAGCCCTGAATAAAGGCCTTTCTGTCAGATATAGTTTATCGTTATATTTAATGCCGACAAGATTTTTAAGATAGGTTCGTATAAATAGAATATGTTTTCTCTGTAAGAGATTATTTTGTAGATAAGGTTTTGTGTTTATTTCGTTTTACAGCATATCAACCTCAATGGGTTATTTAATGCCGATAACATTTTTACGATAGGTTCGTATGAATAGAATGTGTATTCTTTATAAGAGATCCTTTTGTAGATAAGTTAAGTTTTTTATTGGTGGTATATTTATTCCAATATTCTGTTACAAATGTAGTGTTGGTAAACATTTTCTTCCAGAAATTTACTGCTGGTAATAATTTTTCCAAAAAAGTATTGCTGGTATTAAAATCTACTTTTACACTTTCATAGTGTTTTGACCGCTTTTCAGTGGTTAATTATTTGCCCATTGCTGGGACACTGACAGGTACTACCCCACCCCGGGTCAAGGTGAACTTGGGAACATCAGCAATTAAGAGGTGATTCCATGCTCCTCAAAAACTTCTAATTAAAGGCCTTGCTGTCAGATGTACTTTATCGTCTTATCCAGGACGCAGATGTAGTTTATCGTCATACCCAGGACCTTTTTTTTTCTTTTCGTATATTTGATAAAAAATACGGACCAAAGTGCATTGTATCTGCGACTTGAATAAGCTGATTAGCAGACAGGTTTCATGATTTGGAACAGTCTTATGGGTTATGATAATAACGTGCACCATCACTAGCATTCATTTTAGTAGTAAGTACAATGGAAACAAAGAAAATATACAATTATATATTGAGTGATATCTGGAACACTTCAACGTTGTCTAATGGTTAGCAAGCATATCCCACTAGGTCAGTTACGACTGAGTAGTGATTTCGATTCTCGCTGGGTGCCCCATACTTTCAGCCTTGTGCCACACCTGAGCTACGCTTGGAAAATCCCTATTTAGGGCTCCTCGGCGTGGTGTAATGGTTAGCAAGTTTGTCGCGCGAAAACAGTTACAACCGAATAGTGAGTTCGATTCTCACTGGGCGCTCCACACTCTCGGCCTTGTGGCGCATCTACGCTACGCTTGGAAAATCATTTGGCGAGTTGTAATAGTTAGCAAGCTTGTCAGAACAATTAAGACTGAGTAATGAGTACGATCCTCACACGGTGCCCGCTACTTTCGGCCTTGTGCCACATCTACGCTACGCTTGGAAAATCACTATCTTATTGCAAGTATGCTTGTTCCTCCCTTCGTTAGTTATCACGACCGTTACGTTCTGTCAATAACTCATAAGTAATGAACCGCGTTTTGATCGCATGGTAAGAGGAGGAAAGGAATTACTGGGTTTCAGTGAGAAAATGTAGGAAAGAAGAGAAGATAGAAGTGGAGCGAGAGGGAATCAGATTATGCTGATAAGAGCAGATATTGCACTTTGATCCCAGCTAAACGGTCGATAAGGGATGGTATATTTCAGTGCGTCCACTTCACTACCGTATGTGACATAAGGTCGCAGTTTAAAGTCGGTTTACCGGGAATACCGTGGATATATTACCCAAGCCCTCTCGGCATTTCCCCTTTTGGGGACACCCCAGGCACCAAGCAATATACTCAGCCCCCCCCCCCCTCGAAGCAGCGGTACTGCCTGGTGAGAATTCCTCCTGGTAATTGGGATTCAAATTTTGGAACTTACCAGAAGCCTGAAATGGTCGAGAAGCCATGGTGACCACGATAGCAGAGCCATTTTTCAGATGCACATTTCAAAACGACGGAAACCGAGTAAGGCAATCACTAAATATCCGGCTGCAATAATTTATATAAATAACATCATCTGCTGAATTATCTTAAAATTATTATTAAGAGAAATGTTAGTAAGACGGGTATTTGGTTAGAAAAAAAATAAATGAGAGAAGATAAAAGTGTTTAACGTCTTCTATCAATACCTCATAAATAATGGCTGTCCCGTTTTGATCGCGTGGAAAGAGGAGAAAAGACATCACTGAGAAAATGAAAGAAAGAAACAAAGAAAGAAGCGAAAATAGAAATGTTTAACTAGTGTTTCATTGAAATGTAAAAAGGTGTCAATTTAAATCCATTCATTTCTACACACTTTTTTTTTCATCGCTTCTCGGCCTTTTAGGCTAAGATGAAAGTGTAGTGTCTGTTCGCAGATAACAGATTACTCGCTGAATGATCGCCTTTTTGGTTGAGATTCGATCACCGATACAGGCCGGTCGCAGGGATTTCATCGCTTCTCGGCCTTTTAGGCTAAGATGAAAGTGTAGTGTCTGTTCGCAGATAACAGATTACTCGCTGAATGATCGCCTTTTTGGCTGAGATTCGATCACCGATACAGGCCGGTCGCAGGGATTCGTCCCTGCGCTGGTAGTATCGCGGCTACGTCTAGCTATGACCAGCTTTGACCAGCTCTGACTAGCTTGGAGAAGCTAAGACCAGCTAAGACCAGCCAAGACCAGCCAAGACCAGCTATGACTAGCTATGACCAGCTTGGACAAGCTAAGACCAGCTAAAGCCAAAGTCCAGCGGCCCGGGTGAAAACTCGGGTCCATTCCCCCTCCCTTCCCACGTTAAACAACCGACCTTGTGTCACATCCTGGCCCTGTGGGAGGTCAAGTAAATCCCTATCTGTTCGCAGATAACAGATTACTCGCTGAATGATCGCCTTTTTGGCTGAGATTCGATCTCTGATACAGGCCGGTCGCAGGGATTCGTCCCTGCGCTGGTAGTATCGCGGCTACGTCTAGCTTTGACCAGCTTGGACAAGCTAAGACCAGCTATAGCCAGCTATGACTAGCTAGGACCAGCTCTGACCAGCTTGGACAAGCTAAGACCAGCTAAAGCTAAAGACCAGCGGCCCGGGTGAAAACTCAGGTCACTCCCCCTCCCTTCCCACATTAAACAACCGACCTTGTGTCACATCCTGGCCCTGTGGGAGGTCAAGTAAATCCCTTTCTACACACTTTTTTAAAATAACGAACAGCATTCATATTTACGATATTTATTGCAATACTTTGTTAAAGTTGTTAAGCTCAAATATTTAACGATGCGACAGTTGGGGTTATTTTATTGTCGTAAAACTTGACATGAGTTTAATCTATCATTAAATTGAGAGTTCAGAATTAAGATTCATCACAAAATTTAAATAAGACAACCATGAAATATACACGTTTTTTTTTCTATTTTTATTATTAATGTGAGGTCACCTCTTACCACTTCACATTTAGAGCTTTGTTCTGATGAAGATTTTGAAACCCGTTGTAAATAGGAATAAAGAAGAAATACCGGTTGTGCAACGTCTAAATTCGTAATCTGTAGCTGTGCTTGAAGCAAACAACAGTTCTTTGCTACTTGCTAAGAACAACGACAGTATAAATGTTATATAAATCTTCAAGCTGAGATTGGAACGAGGTGACGCTAATGAGAAAGAAATCAGAAATTGCAACTTTAGCGGCAAAGATGTATTAAAAAGAAAGGATTTGATTGTCAGCCCTTGGCAGTTTTAAGTAAGCTTACAGTTGCCGGTTGGCGCGCTTTTCTACCTCTTTTTGGGGTTAATTTAAAAAAAATTAAATTGTTATTTTATCCCCCTCCACAAACGATAAATTGTACATATGGGGTCTAGTTAGTATTTTCATAGAGTCATTGAGGTATTACGGTGGGTGTGGTAAGAAAGGTAAGTAAGAATGTGTTGTTTTGGTGCAAGAAATATTGTTAGTATCATTGGTTCAGCGTTTGTGGCTAGCTAAGTTTAAAAGTTAAGGCAGAAGACCGACCTTTTCCCCATTCCCCACTTCGGCATTGTGCCACATTTTCTGTTAATACAGAAATAAATAATCTTTTCTACCTCTTTTTGAAGAACACTCACTCTTGGTAAGAGTTAGGAAATGAACATTTGTAGAACCAGTCTGCTCTGTACCGCTATCACCACAGAGTCTTGAGATGGTGAAAACATCGACTCTTCTACAGGAGAAAATTTGGTCGCAGACACCATTAAGTTTGCAATGACTTATTTGTAATATTGTTTGATACAACTTTTATAAATTAAGTTAGTCGCGTTCTATTCTTTATTTATTTCAACGTCTGCATCCACTATGTGGGAATCTTATTTGGGACCCACTTCAATACCCCATAGATGCGAATATTTAAACGAACATCGTTTTGTAGAATAGGAAAAATAAATATGATTATGATTAACATCAGAGGTTGGCAACTCCCAACCCCAGGCCATATCCGGGCCGTCAAGAATTTTTGTCCGGCCCACCGACTGAACACCTGGATAATTACAGTGTAACCCGGATATAAGAGACCCTGATATAAGAGAAACCTGGATATAAGAGAGATTTTCTCTGGTCCCAAATTAGAGCCTGTGTTAATGTATATATTAAATACCAAACCCGGATATAAGAGAAACTCAGATATAAGAGACTTCGTATCCGGTCCCGACAACTCTCTTATATCCGGGTTACAATGTATCTAATTAATTTGTGGAGCAAGTGGCGGAAAAAATATCACTTGGAGTTAACTTAGAATGCGATGAATTTTTGAAATCAAATTTTAATTCCGAATCCACAACTACAAGAAATGTTTTGGCAATGAGAAAATATAAAATGCTACAGAATAATAGGATAATGATATCATCATTTGGAATTATATATGCATGGGAACAACTGCAATATACCAAAAGTCGTTTAAATACAAGGTTGGGTGATGAAAAACTGGATGATATTATGCTGCTCTCATCGACAAATATTCCCCCAACTCTGATGTAGTGAAGATGTCGAGCAATAAGCAGAAACGAGTGTTTCATTAAATAATTTGCAGTTTTTAACTGTATTTCGTTTGTAGTAAGGAATTTACATTTTTCGTTGATTACGTTAGTTCTTATCCTGTTATACCTGCAGTAAAATAGGGAAACTTGTTTAAATAATATATTAACAACTTTGTTTAGTCTCCAAAGACAACCTTCTGGATCGAGCAGTTTGAGGTCAAGCCATTTTGTTATACAGTACATTTGATATCATGGACCTCCTTTGAGACATCGCATTGCTGTCTGGACCGATCTCTCCCAAAGTTTGCCGACCCCTGATTTGGATGAAGACCTCTAACCATTGAGAAAATAAAAATTTGCCAGGTAATAGATGTCATTTTTCTAGTAGAGAAAAAAAGTATATATCTTTAAAAAATGACAACTTTATAACTGTCTAGACCAAGGTTCCTCAATAGACCTACAGATTTAATGAATTCGAATGAAAATATCGCTGGTAACACGGCTGTATTTCTGGATGGAACTCAAGCGGAATTCTTTAATATCATATCAGAGGAATTTTGGAACTGCGTCCGTGATCCAGAATGAAAGAAATATTCATCATCATTTATGTGATTATTACGTTCAGTAAGTAGGTGTTCTTGGATCGCCAAACATTTCTATAACCTGTCGTTCTAAACAAATCATGTATTGGATGAATTAGAAAAACTGCAAAATAATAAGTTCTCATTAAAAAAAATACTTTAGTTAGGCATAATATGAACGAAACTCCTGGGTTATTGATGTTATTTTGCGGGGTCCTGTTGCTGACGACATCTGCAATGTGTATTTCCGGATCAAGGTGAAGCAGTTATCTTGAATCCCATACTTGAATTAAGCAAAAATGAAATGAATACACATCATTTATGTAATGGGTATCGTCAGAACGTCTGCGTTCAAGAGTCTCCACTACTTCCTGTGTTTTATAGTTCTCCTGTAAATATTTAATAATTAGTGATGTAATATCCATGAAATCAACACTCTTCATAAGGAACTGTTCAAATTGTCCAATATAGAAGACTCATGCGTATCTCTGGTAAGAGAATCTCTCAGGATTAATAAATTCGACTTCAAATATCGCTGGAAAAGCTATTGTATTTTCAGATCGCTTTCTTGTATTCGATACCATAGGAATAAGAGAACTGGGTCCCAGATCAAAAATTAAATAAATATTCATCATCATTTATGTAACGATCCATTTTTTTCGAATTCAAATATCGCTGGAAACACGACTGTATTTCTGAATTTAACTCAAGTGGCTTTCTTGGATATCAGAACAGAGGAATTATGGATCTCCGTCCAAGTTCCAAAATTTAAAGAAATATATTCATCATCATTTATGTAACTGTTACGTTCAGTAAGTAGGTGTTCTTGGATCGCCAAACATTTCTATACCCTGTAGTTCTAAACAAATTTGATTTTACACACATAAACTCCCCTATGCCGTTAATCTACTTACAAAACTCATTGGTTAAATTTATTCGTTGTTACCCGCCCCCTCTGTGTTTCCTGCAATACTTCTTATGAGTATTAAATTTTCTAAGCCGTCATTTCTCATAATGGGCTGCAGAATGTACCGATTGAATTAGAAAGATTGAAGAATAATTTTAAAATATTATCACGACGAATTCTATAGGCATCCGTGATATAAACGAATTTCCTGGGTCCTGTTATTGACGACATCTACTGGGTCTGGACATCAATTGAAAAACAGTAAACATGTGCGGGTGTAGATGAAATAATAAAACAAAATACAAGCGGTATGGTGATAAATACATTTCTGTCAAATAATGATTGATGTAAAAGCATTCAAATAAACGCCGTCCATTAGAAACGGTCCAGATTGTTTTCAGGCGTTGTCACGGTGAGATAACTTCCACGGACTGAATAATTCGAATTCAAGGCTCACTGGGAAAGCATGCTGTCTTTCCGGGTCGAGCTATCTACTTACATGTCATGTGATAGGAACCCGGTGAAATTTGATTAAAGATCAACAGGCATAGAACGAAATAATTGGTCGTCATGAATTTTCTGTCATGTTCCTTCTGTATGGGGGTAATCATGGCTGATCAAAAGGTCCTGTCCTTTATAGCTCGAAGTAACATTTTCTCTTTACCATGTCGGTTATCCACTTAAAAATTAAGAAACCACGAAATAAACATATAAATACGCAAATAAATATAATAATACTAATCAACAAATAATTAATTAATCAATAATTAAAATGTAGTGAGTAAAAAGTTAGCAACATTACAAAAGAGCTACAAAAAAGAGCATTATTTCTACATAATATCCTGGATTATAATTTGAAATATAAGTGTTACCGCCTACTCTATAAACGTTAATACAATAGACGTTACTACCCATATTGCACGATTGACCAGCACATATAAATAGTCGAGTCAAAATACAATACACATGGTCAGAAGAATACGATTAAGCATGAAACAGTCACCACTCAATGTTGACCTCAGTGTCGAATTATATATATATATATAGAGAGAGAGAGAGAGATAGGGAGAGAGAGATACCGATATCTAAATTCCTCCTGATAATTCTTCTACTGTCCTCTCTCCAAATGTTTCTGTTTCCTAATTATTTCCAACCCAGTAACCACTTGTGTTTTAGTGGCTTTACTGCAAAGCTGGAATTAATTTGATATATATATATATATATATATATATATATATATATATATATATATATATATATAATGATAGGATAAATAACAAGTAAAAAATAGATCTTCATCTAAAATGATTCACTTTATTAAAGATTTCTGTTTTGTTTTCCATGTTCAGACGAAATATAGAACTAGTATGGATAATAATCGGACAAAATGATAGGAGAAAGAACAACTATATATATATATATCCTTAGGATTATATATATATATATATATATATATATATATATATATATATATATATATATATATATATATATATATATATATATATATATATAAATATAAAAGTGTGGATGGCCCTGCACAAAGCCTTCACCACTATAATCAAATCCTGTGCGGGTGTCGGGCTTTCAGTTTCTGGGACCTGATCTGTCTGACCCTCATACGTCGAGTTCGACGGGAGAGTCCATATATATATATATATATATATATATATATATATATATATATATATATATATATATGTATAAAGACATTTTTATGTTTAACATTCTTTTTATAGATACAAGTATTTAAGTAAATGCTATGTTTATAATAAACAGTATTAAATAACATTTACCGGCCTGAATGTCCGAGAAATCTTCATAGAAATATATATATGCAGAAATATAGTTTTAAGTTGTGTTATAATTATGGGATATCGAGTCAGGTCGCCACACGATTGTGTCTAGCATGAAACAGCCTGTCACCTCTGCGTGTTGACTTCTGCCTTAACCGGGTATTGAACTCACACTCTTTGAGGACACATGACACAGTGGATAAAGGCGTTGGGTAGATCCAGTGACAGGACCCAAAAAGTGTGAGTTCAATACCTGGTTAAGGCGGTGGAGAACTTGGAGAGGGGAATTAACAGGAGATAACTGATAAATGACATCCATTAAATATGCCACGTGGAACTAGAACATTATTCCCCAGTGAGCGAAATAAATGGTTCAATTCGACATTCCAACCACCTGAAGAATGCTGGATCGTACAACGGCCGAAACGTTGTGTTAAATATGGCGATAAAGATGAGGATAATAGTCCGAATAATGTAAATTGTGTACATAATACCTCATCTCAGAAATATAGACAGATAATGAATATAATCATTTTTTTAAATGTAATGTACATACCTAAGTATAAGACTTCTTTTGGCCCACCCTGTATATAGGATTTGTACTAATATGCTAGAAAATTGCAATAAAGTAAAGGCGGTAAGTCTGGCCACTGCACAAAAATTTTATATATAGTTTTAATAGCTGTCAAAATAATCTTGTCATTCCTTACATTATGCCTATTGAAAGCGTCTCCTATGATGTCAGTTAAATGCATGAAATTTTAATGACATTCTAAATGTACATATAAATAATCTGAAATCAACATGAGGAAATATATTAAACGAGTTCTTTTTCCACCTCTCATTTTTTAGGTTTGAAAGTAAAGTAGAAGATACATTTTTAAAAAAATGTAAAAGCACAATATTTTCCTCTGATGCATACAAATACAAACACAAACCGAAAAAAGAGGGAAAAAAAAAACGATTTTTTTTTTCACATCTGAGCCAATCCGATAAAGAGCTTTTCACCTACTGGGTGAAATGTGAGATTCGCACTTGCCCAAGAATCAAAGTCTAAGATCGAATTGTTCGATTAACCTGTTCACAGCTTGCCTCAGCAAATCCACGACGTAAAATTAGTCGGGAGCATTCGACGTGAACTTGTAACATGTCGGCGTTAACTGCGATCAACATTAGTGTTAAAATTACAGAGTATGAAATCGAAAACGATGAAAAAGAAGCAAAAATATAAATTAAGATAGAAAAATAATTCGTTAAATTATCCCAACTTATTAGACTTTTACGTTTGATTCATAATTTTTTAATAATTTCTCCCAAGGAAGGGAAATAAAGCCACTAAGATGCAAGGATTTACTCTGATTAAAAGAACTAAGAAAACGTTGATAATAGAGAAATCAGTAAATAAATATAGGATCCAACGAGACATAACAACTGATGTATCATTTAAATTTGTGAACCGGTAGTGGATCGAAAGGTAAAAACCGGAAGATTGTTCCCCAACCGATAAGTTGTAGGGAGATTATTATTATTAAATGAAAATAAAGATATAAAATATATAATAATAATAAATATTATAAATAAAATAAAACAAATAACAGTTAAAATTTTGTTTAAAATAAAATAAATAAAACCAAAATAATAAAAAAAAAATGATCCCAGCATGCAACAGAAAACTTTCCTGTTTGAGAAACGGATTTTTCGCGCCTACAAACACCCAACTCACTCTCTTCGCTACCGACCCTCAAAGAGTCAAGACTTCCATTTCCATTCCTCAGCACATAGCTTGTGATAAGACGAAGTGACTTTTTTCCACTTTTACAGGCAACATAAGGCACCTCGAGGTGGTGAAATGGTTAACAAGCTCGTCCCGCTAGAACAATTGTCGGATTGAGGAATCGGAGAGCCGAGTTCGAATTCCAGTCAGTTATATTCACTTACGTGCTAATAAATATACTTGGGAAAGGTATGAATCTCCTTCTTCTCTTCCCCTAGCTATGGGTAAATAGCAGGACAGATCAAGTTCTGTAGTCTTATTTATCGAATGTCAAAAGTAATCTTGATGAGACAACGTCTAGCAAATTTGTGTTGATGTCATAATAAAAACACTGTGTATAAGCCAAGGTGAATTGACTTTACTATGAATCCCAAGATTAATCATGGCAAAAGGCATAATATTTCTCTGTAATACACTCAGTAATTATATGAATACTTACATGAGAAAAAAGAAAAACAGGGGGTAATGGTGAGAGGCTCGGGTTTCGGAATCGGAGAGCCGAGTTCGAATTAAAGTCGAATTAATTACATTCACTTACGTGCTAACACCCCTGGGAAAGGTAGGAATTCCATTCTTCTTCTTCTCCCCCAGCTATTGGGAAAAGGCTAGACATACCAGATTCTATAGCCTTGCTTACATGGCAACTGGTCCACAGCAGAAAGAAATGGCAAACTACGGCGGGAAAAAAATCTGCCTCGTCAGTCATGTATCGAAAGATGCATGATTGCGTAAGCGTGTGTCACGCATGGCACATAACTGGCTGACTGTATATTTAATCAAACATACAATGGGTAAATAGTAGCACAGACCATGTTCTATAACCTTGGATGGCAACTGGTCTACTGCAGAAAGAAATGGCAACGTGCTGCGGGAAAAAAATCTATCTAGTCAGTCATGTTTCGAAAGATACATGATCGCCTAAGCATGTATCACGCATAGCAGATAACTGAACTGAGTGTGCTCCATCCTCACATACTTTCGGCCTTGTGCCACATCTAAGCTACGCTTGGAAAATCGCTATTACATGCAACCTTAAAACACATAAAATTAAAATAACAGAAATGAATAAAGTTATATTATTTTAATTTAACATATTTTTATTGTTATTTCTTGGTATGCTTTTATTCCTATGAACATGGCGCTATCTCTGCTCGTATGATTTAAGTGTCTCCCCAAAGTACAATAAAAAAAAAGAGTATTATCATGAACCTAGCCGTCAGTCTAGTACCATATTTAGGATTATACTTTTCGCGTATTTGCGATTTGTAAAGGATGTTTTGTGTGATTTTTTATACAAAAAATCCAACAGGAATAGAAACATTATATGGTTTAATAGATCGTACAGCACAGACGTAAAAATAAACGTAGAAAACTATTCATAAAAATCATACTCAAACAATTTTACCTATCAAGCATTCTCCACAAGGTATTCAAGAGAAACACAGTAAAAATCATCCACAGTTGCACTGAGAATATAACACAAATCATACGAAAGCACAACAGGTAAATAACCAACAAATCCCGAGCAAAAATCAAACACACTTGTAACAGAATAGAAAAGAACAAATGTCCCGTAAATTTCATTTTTTGCCAAACAATATAATAACCAAGCAACCGTAAAATCAGTAGATAACGAACAAATAACAGGAATAACTGATAGACTCTGGAAACAGAGAAACTACACACACAAAATATCATTTGCAAATAGTAAATACGCGAAAAGCATAAGGCTTTCTAAAAT
>OZ038515.1:9373449-9375949 GCA_964036315.1 Acanthosepion esculentum
ATACTATCTGGAGAAATTATAAATACTATAAAAAAAAAAATTAATTAAGATACAAGTGCTGCACTGCTGTTTCAGGGCCCATATAGACCCTACTAAATAAAGTCAATTCAGATCTATCATAAAAAAAATTATATCCTCAGTAAAAATAATCAAACATAGTAAAAGTCACAGCCTATTTTCTCTGAAAAAAAAATGAATTTTCATATTTTTATTGGGGTAAAAATAAAAAAAATGATTTATCATCTGAAGAAAATATCAAGGAACATTTATGTGAACCCCATGAAACTAGATATTTTCTGAAAGCAAACAATATGATCTTTCATTTAAAAATAAAATTGGTCAGTTTAAATGACTCAAGAAATTTTTTCAGGGGCCAAAATGAGAAAAAAAAAATGTAAATTTTGCATTTTTTGTAGTTCTAAGCAAAAATTTTCCCCATTACACGCATAAGATTGAGAACTTTGCATTCTATGATGGGTTTAATGTTGCTGACGAATGAGAATATTTACCTAATATTTTGTTGGATTTTCCTAAATGACAGAAACAAGCATTTTAATCAGCTGTGGCTGAGTGAGATAAAATTTAACAAGACATGTACATTAAATTATGCTATAATTTAAAGTACACTTATGAAATTTCATTGTCTTTTTTATGCTCACTTTATTAAATTTTAAAAATATCTCATAGAAAAATATCATAACTGACATAATACAAAAATAATACTGTATAAATTTCATTCAATGAAATTTATACAGTATTATTTTTGACGTATTATAAGTGACGTTTTTTTATTGCACACATGATACTTCCGGTCTTCCGTAGATTTCATTGGCAGACACATTATTGACACATGATTGAGACAAATTAAATTTTTTAATATAGATCTGTTCGTTAGTTTGTAATATGCTTTGGAATTTATAATCTGTAAATATATATCTACTTAATAACAACATTCGTAAAGTTGTACAAACTTTTCCCTAATTTTATAAGAATTAGCAACATAATGTAAAAATTAAAAAAATTATTTCAGAAACAACAAATAATTGTTTTAAAAATTTATTTTTTATCGAAATATATTTTTGCTTTCAGACAATATTGTCCATGTTCATCAAAATAAATAAAAGCAATTAAAAGCTTTTGAAATTAAATAATATTTTTGTTTTAATGAGTTTTGTATGTTACATTTCGGAGATGATTTTCAGGTAGAGGTGGTCCATCAAAAAAAAAATAAAAACATGATTTGGTTTCCTCAAAGCCTTGTGCTTTTAACTAATATAATCACTAAACTCCTCAAAATTAAAATTATAGAGTTTTCGTACAATTAGTTGGAGGGGGGGTAATACATATGAAAAAAAAAAATTCTGCCATGACTTTAATAAAAAAAAACATTTATAATAAGTTCCATCATTTGGGAATAGTTTCTGAAAGTTTCATTAAAATTCGACAATTATTTTTATTTTTGCAACATTTTCCAAATTAATGTGTGTCATACAAAAAAAAACGTGCTTAAAATTTTATATGTTATGTTACTAGATCCGGTGATACAAAGAGAAACAAGGTTTTTTTTAATCAAAATTTAGAATGTTCGAAAAAGAAAGAAAATTTTTTAAAAATAATTAAAAAATACTTTGATCTTTCCTCTCAATAATAACATAAGTTTTTAGACGCTAAAATTTTGTTTTCGTGAAGTTTGGCGTATTTTTTTATCATGCTATGCCATTTTTTAGCGATTTCGTGGGGTGGCCTAAGTGCAGCACAAGTTTGCCCGGCTTAAAAAAAACTGTTAAGTTACTGACCTTTTTTTTTTTTGAACTCTTGAATTTCTTCGTTTTCTTTTTTATTTATTTGTTTTTCATTTGTTCAATTTTATTTTATTTAAGTTTGTTTCCCTGTTCTGTTGTTTACCCCGCTCACGTTTTTATTTCAGTTTCGTTTCGGTTTTATATTTTTTGTTTACATTTGTGCACGTTTGACTTTAGTTGGAATTTTATTTATTTCGTCTTTTGTAAAATTTGTCCTTTCGTATGTTAGTGCACAAACCATAATTTTATAAGGCAAACCAGTATCTATTCAGCTGCGGTGGTATCTTCCACCATGACTGAAGAGTCAAATTCACCGCCGGTGAATACAGAAAATAAGTCACCGGAAAAAAACAGTGCCTGGTTGGAAAACAGGCCAAAGAAGGACTCGTCGTACTTTGAAGAACAGCGAGTTAAATACGAAAAATTCATCAAGGGCAATGAATTTGTTACGATACCAGAAGCCCTAGATGCAATTAATACAAGAACAATTTCCCTGCTGACCACCGACGTAAAAATCGGTAATTGATTGGGGTCAGCAGGGAAGCCATGGAAGAGGCGGTTAAAAGCCTACCCATTGCTCCGAAAATTCCGGCGAGAAGAACCAATGCTATGTGTGATTATGTTACTTGCAACAGAACAAGAAGCAAAAGGACACGCCGGAAATATATTAACAACAGCAACGCTAAGACTCCAAACGG
>OZ038515.1:9383449-9430949 GCA_964036315.1 Acanthosepion esculentum
CAAGGGTCTCACTAAGTTAATCAGTTGCCAAAAAGCTATTTATACAGGTGACAATAAAATATACGCCCTCTTTATTGGCCATTACAGTTTATCCAACAAAGTAAACCTGGCAACTACATTTGAAAAGGACGTCCATTCAATGGTTAACTGGTGTAAGAAATGGATTGTAAATTTCAACGCCTACAAAACAATATCTGCTTTCATTTAATCACCAATGATAGCGATTCCTGCGTACCTTCCGGATGGCTGGTGCTGAACAACAAAAGAGCGACACTGTGATTTGTGGCATCACGTTTAACACTGACAGGAAGTGGGCGACGATATCGTGTCAGTTTCTACTCCCGCTGCAACGAATGTTGGTTCACGGTGTCGTTCCAATAAACTTATCTGGTCAGAATCCATCTTGCACATTTTTAAAGCATATCACGTCAATCCCGTCGGTAGTGCTAATGACACACAAGGGGTTAGAGAGAGCGAGAGCAAGATTAAAGAGGGGTCTTTGGGAAAAAGGATAAAGAAAATGATCGGGGATCAAGATCAAGGCATCAGAAGATGTCGATTGACATTACATTTGAGTATTTGATGATTATAGATATCAGGGAAGCAAGTAAGAGTAACGGAATTCCACTGTCAAAACGTGCCATATAAGAAGCTTCCGGGTAAGAAGAGACGGCTACATTTAGCCGTTTCGACAAAGAAAGTGTGGAAACGAGATGTCAAACTATTTGCACGCTTAATCTCATGCAGTACGGTTACTAGAGTATGTAACTCGTCAGAGCAGCTGCCATGAAATCATTTGTAGAAAAGACATTACGACTCTGAGAAAAGACTGTGAGTAAGTGACTGAAGACGAGATGCCACATCAGGAACTATAACATTGCATATCCGACTTGGATTTTGTCGAGGTTCTCGAGATGAACAGCAGTGGCAACAGACCACATATGGCAGCAGTATTCAATGCAAGGACGAATGGTTGATTTGTAGTGTTGAAGGGTGTACCCAAGCCACAAAAACCTTCTTGCGCGACAGAGAGAACCAACTTTCCTTGCGGTAGGTTGAGCTATTGATTCAATGTAGTTGCTCTACTTCGGGTCAGTGAAAAGCGTGAGACCAAGAAGGCGTAGAGAGACGCTCTCGTGGAGTTGGGCTTCAGCCATTCTGATTGGAGTCGGAGAGGGTTCTCTATGGTGGGTAAATGAGATGAGTTTCGTTTTGGAAGCTTTAAAGTTTACAAGCTATTTCCTGCCCAAGTCAGCCACAGATTGGAGATCCTTTTCGAGACCCACGTCCGGGTTAGTTTTGTCAGCTGAGTCGGATTTACTATTGAGACAGGAGTAAATAGTAGTGTCGTCTGCGTAGGTGTCTACTTGGGAACTGATGGCGCGAGAAAGATCGTTGATGAAGATCAGAAACAGTGTAGAACCCAGCATAGAGCCTTGGGGAACACCAGTGTTCGTATGAAAGGAACTGGAAGAGAACACGTTAAGGACGACATTCAGTTCACTCTTTGACAAGAATGATTGTATTAAGTCAAATAATCGTCCTGTAATACCGTATCCCTGAAGCTTACATAGAAGCCCAGCATGTCAAACCCTATCAAACGCCTTAGAGATATCTAGAGGCAGCTTCTTTGTCATTGTCAAGTGCTTGGTATACAAATTCAGTTATGGCTGTGTGCATATCAGCGGTAGACCGGGCAAATAAATCTATTCGTCTGTGCAATTAATACTGTTGTATATATGGCTTGGTGCTCCTACTGTGCATCTCGAGATTATGACAAGAGCAGTGTCTGCAATGCAATCAGGCCTAACCAGTCACTTTCTCAGCGACGTGACGTGTTTTCCCTCTGTCTTTTCTACAAATATTTTCATGCTAATTGCTCGGACGAGCCTTTTACCTGGTACCACGACTACATGAATTTAAGCGTGCTACTAGATTGGCAACTAGGTCTCATCGCTTTACTGTTGCGATAAGAAGAGTCGACGGCCTCTTCAACTCTATTTTTCGAAATTCTCAGCTGTTCAATACCCTTCCCTGATATATACAATCTTAAAATTTTAAATTTAACGTCAATCGCCATATTCTGTCTTCTTAAAACCTGTTCCTTTTTTTTTACCTTACCTCAATCCTACCTCACCATTTTCAATCATCTCTTTTCTTCTTCACTTTCACTCACTGTAATCCACTGCATTCTAGTGGCACTGTCGACTTACTTGGAGTGAAATGATTAAAAAATATTGTGTATGGACGTCCGTATTTATAAAGAACGAGACGTTTATACGCATAAATTCAAAATTATTTGTAAAATACTAGTGTTTGTTGTACTGTAGTGAGCTTTTCCATTTATGATTAGGACATATATTTTTAATTTAATAACAATATCACTTGGTCGCCACCATGCGGAATTTTAGATGATTTTAAATATAATAAATTATTCTAATTAAAACTTTTTATCAATCATTATTCATCGATATTTTTTTTATTAAGACAATAGTGTCCATAATATATTTTATATATAAAAAACAATTAAAAGCGTTTCAAATTATACACTGTTTAATTTTATTGCATTTTATGTGTTACAATTCAGGGCAGATTTTCTGTAACTAGGGGTCCTGTTTGACAAAAAGAAGTTTCTGATATAAATTCTCCGAAGAGGTGTCTTAAAAACAAATATAAACATTAAACGACACAAAATCTATTACTCGAGATTTAATTGGTTTTGTTTTGTTTAGCGGCATATCAACACATCTATGGGTTATTCAATGCCGAAATCTAAATATTTTGTATGCAATTTTATTTTATTTTTGGAGATAATAATGGATTTAATGATACAATTTTTACTAACTACCACATAGCTGCGGTATAGCGGGGTTAGGAAAGAAAATATATTGTATTCTGCATAAATTTTACATAATTTGCAAATTACTAATTGTTCATTTGGCTTTCAGCTGAAAATCTATTGAATCTCTAAAGGGCTATTGCGCATATCTTTTTTTGGGTGCATGTGCGTGTGGATGTTTTGTGCGCACACATATGTAAAATAACTCGGGCTTAAATGCTTTGTTTCAAACGACCTTTTCTTGTTTCTTAATACTTTACTTAGCTTTTTGTCAGTATTGCATCTTCCGCCACTGTACAGGGTGGTTCAAAAGTTCTGTCTCCGATTAACAATTTCGAGCAGTCATCCATTACGCCACACGCGCATCCAAGCTTACAACATCTGGTATTCCAAAACAGTTACTCATCTAGTTACTGACCAGCGTCGACGTTGCTTAACTTAATTAAATGAGTAGGGAATAAAAGATGTAAAAATATATTTTTACATAGATTTTATAAAAAAATAAACATTTGTAAAATAATTTCAATCATTTCTGAAATTGTCCCGAAATTTTAATTTAAATCCGCGTTCGAATTCCAGTCGAGTTCATTACATTCACTTAAGTGCGAATAATTTGAGAAATGTATGAATCCAGCTCTTTCCTCCCCAAGTATGGATAAAATAGCAGACGGCTCTATAGCTATGGTTGGCAACCAGTCTAGAAGAAGTAACACTCTGAATTCAAACCGCCTGCTGCTTTATAGGTCTTGCCTTTTTAAATTCTGAGAGGAGGGGCAGAGTAACGACAACATCCCTTGCCTCAAAACACCTGGTCAACCATAGCACCATTCGGGCCTGAATGCCTCCGTGAACAGCCAATCTGAGACGCAGGGGAGGGTGACCGCAGGTGCGCAAAATGTGCTAAATCAATGATGGTGAATGAAAGAAGACAGCGATTGAGCAGCCACGTTCTCCCATTTCAATGCAACTCTCTTCATACGAGCTGCTATATCGGCTGAAATATTCCTCAGTTCTTTCTATACTGAAAAAAAAGAAGAAGCACAGGCCATTGTGAAAGCTCTATATATCTTCGCTCCCTCTGCCGCAAGTCGTTAAGAAGGCGTCTGGTGTATTAGCTACCGTCTACTGTCGCCATATATTTTTATAAAAATCAAAATAAGAGAAATGTTTTTTTCTTTCTTTTCTTAACGACTTATTTAGCTGAAAAAGGCTGCAGAATTGATCGTTGTGATCGCGACATCAACGACACACATAATTTAATTGTGTGAATAAAGCGGGGAATTTTAAGGAATTTTTTGAGCGTGCTAGAAAATATAAATTAGTTTGCTTTTGACCAAATATATTGTATTCTGCATAAATTTTACATAATTTGCAAATTACCAATTGTTCAATTGGCTTTTAGCTGAAAATCTATTGAATCTCTAAAGGGCTATTGCGCATATCTTTTTACTGGTTTCAAGACAGAATTTCGACACAACTGCCTGAGTGCTTTTGGTTTTCATATAATATTATTAAGAATTTTTTTGTAGGTTAATAAAAGTGTATCTATAGGTATTCATCTTTTTCATTTGGTGGTTTTGACTATTGCATTTTCATATCTCAGTGGGTGTTGGGTTCTTTCAAACCCTGTCGGAAAGTCAGGAAAAAGGTCTGAACCCAGGAAGAAATAAATTTTAAAAAATCTCAAAGAACTTTAGTTGGTCTTTGACCATACATGCATAAATTAAAAATTGCCTCCATATAAATAGATATACACAGATTTAATAATAATACTATTATATAATCTACAAATACTTTTCTGAATTCACAAAATTGCTTACATATTGCTAATTGAAAAAAGTGAAATAATTATTCACCTGAATGAAAACACTTATCGAATAAGATATCAAATTTTATTCTGTAAGACTATGGTCAGAATCTAATATTAATCAGTGAGTTATTTCCTTCTGCTTAAAGTACCAGGTTTATCTTTCTATTTAAGAAATTATTATAAGTTTTCAGCTATAGTAAAAAAAAAGTGGCGACTTTATGTAAGTAATTACAGAATTATTCTTCTTCAATGTACCGTGTCCCTTCAGTAGGTGTACGATCATGACTCTCCACAATTTCATTTCTTCTGTAGTTCTAAGTAAGGTTTATCTCTTTGATATATCTCCTAATATTTGTCTGGCGAAACATTTACACAAGCTCGTTAGGTTGGTTATGAGTTGCTTTCTTCTGCCCCTCTGGTCATCAGTGTCAGGTGAGTGTCAAATTTACTTAGCCTTATTATGTGTCCTTTCTGATTTTAAATATCAATGTGTTGTTCTTTCCATTTTCTCTAAAACTCCGTCGTTACTCATAAGTTCTCTCCATGGAATTCTCAGCATACTTCTGTAGAGACATATTTCTGTTGGCTAAAGTCTTTGTTCCATCTGCGGTGAGATTGTCCAGGACTCAGTGAAACATAAGCCCACCGTTATTACATATCTCTTCAGTACACTTTTCTATGTTTCTAACGAACTTTTCCTGTTTTGTAATACTTTACTTAGCTTTTGGAAGGCAACTTTCGACTTCAGATGTCAGTATTACATCTTCCGTCACCTCATAACCAAAAGCAATGAGAACATTAGAACAAGTGATACATTAATACAAAAGTACCTGTACGGCATTCACCATATTCGCATTCATTGACGATGTTGCACATCGAGAAGGTCTGTATGAACACCAATACATTCGTGTCGGACATCTGAAATAGAAAATTATATTACGTGGAGGTGACCCTCTGTAGAATTTGATTGACTAAACTTAGATAAAACGTTGCACAGGGCCGATATCTGGGAGAACCCAGTCAGGATCGATCTCATTACTCTTTCGTAAATTTACTAAACATTACACCATGTGAATTCGTTATATAGTTATTTACTAAACGTAACATAAATTCGGCACAAGACCGCAAGTAGATACCACCCAGTAACGACAAATCTCACAACTCAGTCGCATTTGATTAAGCGAGACATGTTTGATACATTTAACGACGTCGAATTTATTTTACATTCGTTAGATCAAGTTTTACTAAGCGTAGCTTAGATGAAGCACAAGGCCGCAAGTATGGAAAACCCATGAGCACTTGTTAGTCGTAATTGATTCAACGAAATAATCTTTTTAATTATTGCACCATATCGAAGTTCCTATTAGATTCGTCATATACTCTACGTGAGTAAACTAGTATTTTATTTAAACTGGGTGTGACAAAAATGTCTCCCTCAGATACCTTCCAAAATACTTATCAGGTCATGGTAAGACATCAAAGGCAAGGGAGTCTTTATCTCGCTAATGTCTTACCATTATTCAGTAGGTATTTCTGGCGGGAGTATATGTGGGAGGTATTACTGCCACACTCTGGTTAATTCATTAGATAGTCACGTATACAAGACCTTCGGGACCACTCTTCTCTCTCTCTTGCCCCCCTCTCTCTCTCTCTCTATATATATATATATTTATACTATATATATATATATTTATACTATATATATATTTATACTATATATATATATACTATATATATATACTATATATATATATACTATATATATATATATATATATATATACTATATATATATATATACATACTATATATAATTACCCTATATATATATATACTATATATATATATATATATATATATATATACACTATATATATATATATACTATATATATATATATACTATATATATACTATATATATATACTATATATATATACTATATATATATATATACTATATATATATACTATATATATTTATATACTATATATATATACTATATATATATATATACTATATATATACTATATATATATATACTATATATATACTATATATATATACTATATATATACTATATATATATACTATATATATATATACTATATATATATACTATATATATATATACTATATATATATACTATATATATATATATACTATATATATATATACTATATATATACTATATATATATATATATATATATATATACTATATATATATATATATATATATATATATATATATATATATATATATATACTATATATATATATATATGTATATATATATATATATATATATATTAAGCATTTTACACCAAGCAAGGCGGGATGCGACTAGCATGCAAGGGGTCGCAGAGAGTGGGAGCGAGAGTAAAGAGGCGTGATGGAGGATCGAATGAAGAGAAGGACAGGGAATAGATCAAGGCATCTGGAGATGTCGATTGACATTATATTGAATAGATGGAGATTATAACTCTCAGGGAAACAAGTAATAGGAAGGGAATTCCACAGACGGGAGGTGCGAGACATGAAGCTATTGGAGTAGAAGTGACGGCTACATTTAACAGTTTCGACAGTGAAATGGTTGGACCGCGATTCCAGACTAGTTGCACGTTTAAATTCATGCAGTCCAGGAACTAGAAAAAGTAGCTTCTCAAAGAAGTTACCGTGAAAGTAAATTTAAAAAAGACAAAGTGAGGCAACGGAATGTCTGTGAGAGAGCGACTGTAGACAAGATGCCAGATCACTGCCAATCACATTGCATATCCCTCTCTGGATTTCGTCGTGGACCTTAAGACGAACAGCGGGGGCACTAGACCATATATGGTAGCAGTAGTCCATGCAAGGGCGAATGGTTGATTTATAGATTTGAAGGATGGACGAGGAAGACTATCTAGCGCGACACCGGGAACCAACTTTTCTTTCCGGTGGATGAAACTATTGATTCAATGGATGCCATTTTTTTAACTCATTAAAATTGTAAATATCTACACGTCCTTACAGAAAACAAAATAAATAAAAAAAACACGGTATGGACAACCTCATTTCATCTAATCGCAAATGACATATTCCACTCTTCGTAAAATATCTACAGGCCAATATTAGTCATTTAACGGTCGTAGAATGAACAATCTGAAAGATGAACTGGAACGCAAAACCGTCCTGCTATGATGATAAACTACATCCTGCAGCAAAGGCTCTGATCAGGAGGTTTGTTTCCAGGTCCATCCTGACCCAGGGTTTAGCACCTGTTAGTGTCCCAGATATGTGGGCAAAACTGTGGTTAAAACACTATGTCAGAGTAAAAATAGAGCTTAATACAAGCAATACCTCTTATTACCAGCAATACATTTTTGAAAAAGATAGCAGCAATATATTATTTGAAAATAAATATCAGCAGCAAAAAATCTTATCGGCATTAAATAACACATTGAGGTTGAAATGCCGTAAAACAAAATACACCAAACTAAACCATGGAACGCAGAGTACGAGGAAAATACAAAAAAATAGTACGAAATGAAGAGTTACTTTGTTGGCATGATAATATCTCTATCTATAAAAGGCAGGATGTCTGTGTGTGTGTGTGTGTGTGTGTGTGTGTGTGTGTGTGTGTGTGTGTGTGACGATTGCACGGTGACAATTTTCGAAGGATTTGCACCAAAATTTACATGCACATGCTCCAAGTTAGCTCAAAGGCTAAGAACGACTTTGCGTTTCCCAACTGCCATCGAGAGTGGAAATAATCGATTTTCATGCGTCTACGGCAGTTTTCATGTAATTTGCGGCCATTTTCTACTGGCCACAGTGAGAGCCTTTAGCTGGTTGCCACGAATAAGCATGAAGATTCTATTGGCCAGCGTGAGGGCCAACAGCTGACTGACACGAATGTTAACTAGCATGCTAGCATGCAAAAAATCGATAGCTGCCTTCGTCACAAGTGGGAAAAATTTAAATCTTCATGGCACTTTACTCCATTTGGCTCATTCGCTTGCTTAAACTCAACGTTGATTCTAATTCCGAAGAACTGGCTTGGGTGTGAAAAAATATTTCTTGTTAACATTCTTTTTTCATTCGGTTTTTCAAGGTACGTGTCCTTTTTTAAAGCTGATCGTTTCGTGTTCATTGTGTTTAATTCTTTTTTCGTAACAGATTTAATGTTTAGTATAGAGCTTAGAAAAAATCGCAGTGTGAGATAGGCAAGAATTAAGGCATGTAGCAACATCAGCACAGCAAAGGGCACTCCTTTAAAGGCAAGGAAGTGCAAAAAATATTTTAAGTCAAGTGATAGCGATTGCTGTATGAGTCCTACGATTTTTGAATCAAGCACGGGCAACGCCGGGCCATGCTGCTAGTTAGCATTATATTATTCTTTGAACTTCATAAGGTGGTCGATCATAACTTCATGTTCATTGTAGGTCCCAGCAATATTACTTTACTCACTTTACCCGGCCTTCGACTAAGTGACAGGTTGAACACTTTCGCCACTCTATGAAGTGACGTCACATGACTTAAGTTCAACCAAAGGGAGATATTCGCGTTTTGAATTCTACAGACTTACATTATATCATACGCTTATTTGAAACAGCTGCGTCTCTCTGGGACTATGTCGGCGAGGAGACCACTCATATCACTCCCGATCGACTTGTGTGCATCGATCTTTACTACGCGTGTGACACTGTGTGGCCCCCGTTTTCCGGCGTGTAAAAGATGGCGTTTCTCACGTTGGTAGTCGTAACAAAAATGGTAGTGTGGACGTCGAATGGAAGGAATCTTGAGATATGAACGTTATTCCCCTGAGGACCTGGTTGGATTCTTTGGGTATCAGCTCAAGATGAAGATCAGATCTGGTAGCCTTTAATATTGACAGATTTCAACGAAAGGTGCGTGTCTCTGGCGGGTCTTGTTCGTGTGGACGGGATTAGCTATGATTTTCTCATTTTAGCCCACTTTATGCAACAGGTCGGTTTCATGTGAAGTCTCCCCTGGTTAAGTTAGTCACTTTTTGTTTTCCTAGTTAATGTAAGTAAGTTTTGTTCTTGGCCTGTTCCTGGCAATCTCGTTTGTTAGGATCCATGTCGAGATTCCCAAACTAAACAGTTTGTTTTCCTTCCTTTCTTATTTTGGCTAGGTCAGCTTTTTGATTTTAGCACTCAGTCATTCATTTTTTACTTTCCTCCCTATAAGTGAGTGTGCTTCTTGATTCTGTCAAACTCTTATTATTTTGAGTGGTGAACGAGTCCTAGTAACATCTATTTTGTTTTTGTTGCATTTTTCATTTTGTTTTTGGGTTCATTCCCGCCCCTATAATTTTCATTATTATACACATTTTTATATATTTAAAAAAAAAAAAAAGAAATGGCATTTGAACATTTGTGACTTTTTATGTCGCTGGGCGTTTTGTAGTACCCCTGTGAATATCTGGTATTGTGTTATATGTAGTATTGCGAGTTGATAGATCATTTCCTGTGGTGTTTGTGTATATTATAAAGAATTTATCGATCATGATTGTGATTAACTAGGACTAGGACTGTCAGCGAAGACTAACTTTTCCCTACTTCCTCTTCGGTCTTGTGACACAATTTCTGTATTTTTTTTTTTTTTATAAAAGTAAACATTCCTATCAAAATTGAAACCCACATATTTGACGAGAAATCGTTGTGATATGCCCAGGCCATTTATATGTACTATATAATGCGACACATATTTTATGAGGATTAAAAAGTTTCCAGGAGTGTAAACAAAACAAAAACCTCTTGTTGCGACGATATTTTGTGGGTAAAGATAGAAAAGGGATTTTTTCCTTTCTCTGATTTTTGGTAAATCCATCTTGTAGTTGTTTGGAAATGTTCGCTGATATACAGTGTGGTAAGCGCGCCCTGGTGAAAGAAATGTTGAAATCAGTATAGATAAAATGGAGAGGCGAACGAAAATCTCGTAGGGAAAGTATAATTGTGGGAAACTTAACGAGAACAATGAAACTCACATGTCGAAAATTACTGCCCGTTACTTTTCTCTATGAAAAAATAAAAAAATAACGTTGGATTTTCCTTTCTGCAAAATGACTTGACAGTCTCCAGCAAATAATAGTGTTTCTTATGCCTGGAAATACTGATACGATCTGTGCACATATTTTTCAGAGAATATTACAGTGCTACTTCCGGTGGATAATGGTGTGCGGCTTCCGTTAAATAGTGCATATAGACCAACACTTCCGGTCAATACACATTTACAATTACATGTTAGTTGTACGAGACTGCCCAGAATAATTTCTTCCCGATATTATATCGAATGCAACCACGCACTGTTCAAGATTTATGATCGTGGTATTGCGTGGTAAGCAATTTGAATAAAAGTACTAAACTGGACAGGGAAATATACAGTGAACACCAAATGGTTTTTATTGTTTTCTGTTTATATGTTTGTCTGTGCTGATGGCAGTATTACATTTGATATCAGGACGAGGGCAGTTGGATCGCTCTCTTTTTGAGGATCATAGATTTTATTGTATAATTTTTTTTAAAACTGACAGTCTCTGACAATATAATGATATTTCCTGGTGACAATTTCCATAGATATACGACCTGTAACATGTCGAACACTAGACATTCATTGCAATTCTAGGAGGGGAGGCGAGAAGTGGTTCAGTGCTGCATGAAGTCGCTAACAGATTGAATTGCATAAAATAGTACTATGCAACGAAGGATTGAGCCCTGGCCTGTGAAAAATGCTATGAAGTTTCATGCAACTAGTTTTAAGTATAGCTAAAATAACTAATGTGATTTCAGGCATTACTGTAAATCAGTTGGCAAATGTTTTCCGTGAACTGCAAAATCGTATTACCCTTTGTATTGCTAATGATGGAAGACATGTGGAAACTTAAATATAATTTCAATAAAACCTTAAAAATATAGATTTACTTCTTTGTAATCCTTTTTACAAATTATTTCTATCGCAAATACAAATAAAGTTATAATTTTTTTAAAGTGCACACGAACTTTATGGACACCCTGTATATATATATATATATATATATATATATATATATATATATATATATATATATATATATATTAATTGCCAAGTAGACATCTATGCAGATGACATCATTATACTCCTGCGCAAATCTGGTATCGCTGACAAAACTAACCTGGCCGTTTGCCTCGAAAAGGATCTCCAATCGGTTGTGGACTGGGGCAGGGAATGGCTGATTAACTTTAACACCGCAGAGACCCCCACCCCTGATTCCCATTAGAATGCCTGATGCTCAACTCCACGAGTGCACCTCTTTGCGGCTGCAAGCTGGTTCTCTGTCGTCCCAGAAAGTTTTTCTCGCCTGAGTCCATCTATAAATCAACCATTCACCCTTGCATGGAATATTGTTGTCACATATGGGCTGGATCCCGCGCTGCTAGTCTTAGGGTCCTCGACGAAATCCAGAAACGCATATGCAATCTGGTTGCCCTTGATCTGACATCCTGTTTACAGTCGCTCTCTCACAGATCTGCCGTTGTCTCCATCTGTCTTTTCTACAAACACTTTCACGGTAACTGCTCCGACGATCTATTTTCGCTAGTGCCACTAGGTCGGTATCTCGGTCCCACCCTTTCACTGTCGAAACGGTCAAATGTAACAATCTCTTCTACTCCAATAACTTCATCTCTCGCACTTCCCGTCTGAGGAAATCCATTCCTCTTACTTGCTTCTCTGACAGCTATAATTTCCAACAATTCAAATGCAATGCCAATCGATATCTCCAGATGTCTTGATCTATCTCCCGTCCTTCTCTTCATCCTTTCCTCTGTCACGCCTCTCTACTATTTCTCCGACTTTTTGTAACCCCTTGCGTGCTAGTGGCACTCCCGTCTTGCTTGGCGTGAAAGGTTTAACACACACACACACACACACACACACACACACACACACACACACACACACACACACACACATATATATATATATATATATATATATATATATATATATATATATATATATATATATATATTTGTGTTTGTGTGTCTTTGTGTGTACGGTGAATTCAACAGTAAATTATTCGTACAATTGAACCTGGCTATCAGTGACGCCAAACTTCGGCCTACTGGTAAAAGAATTTAGGCTGCAGTATGCTATAATCTGTGTCAAAGCTACATACATCCGCACCACTTCCCTTTATACTGAGACATTAAACGTAATAACATTCTGTATGCGTTGTAGACCAAACAACCTACGAAATACACCATTAGGTACCGTATATTGTATTGGTATAACTTGGCGAACTTTTAAAATTCGTCAAGTCATAAAGTAAACATCAGCTCCTAAAAAATATTAATACCGTAGATTATCATTTATACCAGGTAGTTTTTATCGTATTGCTACGTATCGTACACCCTTGTGAAATTAACTGATACAGCCACTTTAGTTTCCTTTCTTTCACTGTACGGTCAGTTTTAGTTCCACTGGAGTCACAGTGTGAAGTCGATTTCTATATTTCCTCAGATTACGTCATTTGCAGTGGTGTGTAGATATACGAATTTATTTTCGGGGTGTATAATGAAATTTGTTCGGCCTTGAAAAATATTGCGTTATCCGTGATTGTATCATATTTTCATCACGCCCAGACACTATTGTCTCGACTGTCGATTAGTTGTCCTACGGCCATTGTCTGCGATGGACGTTACTCCAAGGAAGCGTACGAAAATTGTAATGCTACACAAACACACTGCCTTAACACTGAGTATTAAAGTACTATAGATTGGCCCGGAAACTCTCCTGATTTAAATCCAATTGAGAATGTGTTGTCAATCTGCAAGGAACGACTTCGTGGAATGGACATACGAACTACTAACGTGTCTACTGTGTCATGTTTCATTGGAAAGATACGAAAAAGTAAATAATAACAGAACTATTCGTTTTCTTACAATTAATTTGCACAAGGGTATATGTTATTTTAAATCACCGTACTATTTAAGAGCCATATGCATGAGCTGTTGGCCGTGATGCATGCGGTACGGTTAATAGAATAAAGAATTTGTGTTACTATTTTATCCTATTATATTAATTTCTGGGTGAGGATGCTGAGTATGTTCTTCAAGGATATTTCAGTAGTATATATTTGTGGCAGCCTATTGGTATAAGTAGTGTACATTTTATTGTCAGGAATGCTGAACCACTTGTTTACAATATTGTCGTAAAGGTTTGATTTTGAGCCTGCAATATAATTTGACATCAGATTTGGAAATATTTTTTTAGGCTTGTAAGCTAGACTTGTACACAGCGATTCACGGTAGATATATACATTAGGATTGCAAACGTTATTTTTAGTAGAGGCCCGTATTGGAGTAGACACCCCGTTTTTTAAACTGTGTTTATGTCTAATAAATAGGTAGACCCAAATGCGCGGTGCAATAGATGAATGAATCAGTTTAAAATAAACGGAGGGTCTATTCAAATTCTAGTGTCTAGTAAATGTGTGACGTACGAAGTGATAGACATCAATCCAATGAAAACGTAAATTGTCTTGTGGTTGACATATTTTGTAGTTTTGGCAGTTTTCATTTAAAAAATTATATATATATATATATATATATATATATATATATATATATATATATATATATATATATATATATATATATATGGGGTGACCCAAAAAACGTGAATTTTTGAAGTGCGTATTGCCAGACATGAGCAAGTAGCAACACTGCGAGACAGTGACCTTGAGCAAGTAAACATTTCGCCATTTTAGTAATGAGAATGAAATTCACAATATCCCAGCTGAGATGTTGCAGCAGTCAATGAGGAATCTCAACAGCAGATTTCAAGAATGCATTCCTACAGGAGGACGCCATCTATAGGACGTAATTTATAAAAAATGAAAATTCCATCATTGTTTCTTAAATGGCATGTTTTAAGGTTTCAATTACTATGAATTCAATATTTTTCTTCCTTCACACATGGTTTTATTGGATGGTTAAATTCATCCCGTTTTTTCGGGTCACCATATATATATATATATATATATATATATATATATATATATATATATATATATAACCCAAAGTTAATATTATAAGTTTAATATTCGTGTTTAATTTTCTACAACTTCTCTTTAAGACTAATAAATTCCACCCTCACCTTACCCCTCTCACGTGCTTTTCTTTTGACTAAAACATTGAAATGGATAAATTCTGTATTAGTTTGTCGACTTTTTTTTTTTTTTTAGAGTCCACAGTTAGATTTCTATTTCTGATACGAATTCTGTTCAGGCCGGGGTTGATGAGACAGACAACAATGTTTTCGTCTGCCGAATTAGTTTAGTCCACATATGAGGTGATTTGGGATTTTAATGTTTATTAATTATTTGCTCTGTAATGATAAATACATTAAACTCTTTTTGTAGATCAATTTTAATATTTTATATTACTAGGATCCATTTAGATTATGTACCAACGGATTTATTACATTTACTATATATATATATATATATATATATATATATATATATATATATCTTCTTTATTTCTCTTGGCATAGACACATAAATAAACCTATCTATTTATCTATATTTATCTCCAATATATATGTATATATATATATATATATATATATATATATATATATATATATATATGAAAGCGTACACAAACACACACACAAATATATATATATATATATATATATATATATATATATATATATATATATATATATATATATATATAATTTTTTAAATGAAAACTGCCAAGTAATCAGGTTTAGTTTATTTCTTCTTCGCAAACGTTTCGAAAATGGACGCAGGTGTTTCTTTCCACTGCAAATTCACGTCTTGAAAATAGATTGCAGTCGTTTGGGGAAATCACTTGCCGGGTTTAAAAGAAAACATAATTATCATATGCTAAATAAAACACTGGCGGACATATCTTAGCTTTTGAGAAAATGAATGTGTTGGAATGATATCATACGTTTAATCTTGAAAGTGTGCAATTTAATGCAAAAGAAAAAAAACATACACCTTATAATAAGTGACAAACTACTCACCCGGCAGGCGTGAGTTTCATCAAGATTGAGTATATAAATTTTCAGTTTACTGATTTGTTTTTTTTTTTAATGTGTGCGTATCGATTAAAAGTTAACATCAACAAGTGCTGTTAATACAGAATTAATATTCCCACAGACACACAAACAAATCAATAGGTCAAGACATATGTTAACTTGAAAGTCATCTTGGGCTAGATATATGCATATCATTTCATCATTCTTTATGTGGAACCAATTAAAATCAAAATTCAGGAAGTTCATTTCGCTATGCCTTACCCCCGTACACGATATGATATCTGGTTCTGTTTTTTTTCCCTGGTCCTCTGATCTTTTGACCATTTATTAAACTAAGTTATATTAGTATTTTTGAAGACTAGAATTTGTTTGCAAACCGCTTATGCCTGTTGAAATCCTAACATTATTTAGTATTTAGTTATCGCTAACATTCTCCTCAGATTTATGATCTCTGCGTTTCGTTCAATATCGCAAGCCAGTCAATGAAATTTGAATAAGTTGATTTCTTTTTAAAAATACTTTGACAAAAGCCCTACTTCGCGGTTTAATAATTCATTTAATTTAATTTAATTTTATAGGACTTCATGGTAAACAATATTTTTAAGAAGATTTATTTTCCTTTTTAACGGCGAAGAATAAGTTTTATAGGATTTCTTACTCTTGAGCTTGCAACATACAACTGGTCATCAGTAAATATTTCTTTCTAGAGTAAAATTGAAAATTTTAGAACTTTTGGCCTTGTGATTTGTTTATAGTTCTTGCAAAAGCAGTGATATCTGGAAATTGGATTATTGTATGTAAAAACATAATGAAAAGATATGCAACAAACAATATTACATTTTTATTAAATAAGTGTTTTTATTTTGAACATTAAATTGTTCTTAAAATAGTGTATTTTGTATGCTATATAAGGAAATTTAGTTTTTCCAAAGAAATTAGTGAGAATTTATTGTACTAAACGAAGCACCCTAGTAAAACCAATCGTACTTTATATCCCCTTATCCGTTGCTCTTCTCTCCAAAATTTGGCTTCCATTGGTCAATGTATGGCTAATTTAGAGGATGTGACAGACAAACGGACAGATGGATGTCACGGAATTTTATATTTAAAATGTTTAGTTTAATATAGCCAGTTGTGAAAATGGTTCTCAGGATTTTTTAATTTGCATTACAGATTCCGGTTTTTACTTCGTTTTCAATATCGACACATGCATAGAAGAAAGAATGCTACAAAAGTAAAAGTATTTATTAAAATTGCTGTAGTGCAATAAATGGCCAAAAAAAGACCATAGGGTTGCGATGGTAGTGATAATTTGGAAGGCGAAGCTGCTTTAAATTTTGTTGTTTTGCTGATTTTATTCATTTAAAACGTGGATATAAAAAAGAGACCAGGGCCATTGATGTTATAATTACAATTATTTTGCCACCAACAATTCCATTAAAATATGCAATGTGACCAGGTTTTAATAACTAACTAACCAATCAAGTACACTGCAGGTAAAAATTTTCCGGTTTCTTTCTTTCTTTCTTTCTTTCTTTCTTTCTTTCTTTCTTTCTTTCTTTCTTTCTTTCTTTTTAAGCTTTTCACCCCAAGCAAGGAAGGGTGCCACTAGCACACAAGAGGTTGCAGAGAGTGCGAGCAAGAGTAAAGAGGCGTGATAGAGGAAAAGACGAAAAAAGGACAGGGAATAGATCAAAGCATCTGGAGATGTCGATTGACATTACATTTGGATAGCTGGAGATTATAGCTATCAGGGAAACAAGTAATAGGAAGAGAATTCCACAGACGGGAAGTGCGAGACATGAAGCCATTGGAGTAGAAGAGACGGCTACATTTAACTGTTTCGATAGTGAAAGGGTTGTACCGAGATGGCAGCCTAGTTGCACGTGTAAATTCATGCAATCTGGGAACTAGCGAAAGTAGCTCGTCGGAGCAGTTACTGTGAAAGTATTTGTATAAAAGATACAGGGAGGCGACGACAATTTCTGAGAGAGCAACTGCGGAGGAGATGCCAGACCAGTGCCAATCACATTGCATATTCGTTTCTGGATTTTGTCGAGGACCTTAAAACGAACAACGTGGACACCAGACCATATATGGCAGCAGTATAACATGCAAAGGCGAATGGTTGATTTATAGATTTGAAGGATGGACTCGGGCGAGAACAAAGTTTCTGGCGCTACACAGGGAACCAACTTTCCTTGCGGTGGATGAAGCTATTGATTCAATGTAATTGTTCCATCTCAGATCCCAGCATTTCTTCAGAAAACAACACATTAAAAGATAAAATTTCAGTAACTATAGTGTATTTATTTTTATTTTGCCGTCTTTCACGGGGATCCTTTTACAACGAAAAGTTCATCGATTGGTTTGCGAAAATTGAACGAAAAGCAGAGTTTGTAAATCTCGATAAAAAATATTAGCGATAACATCAACAATACTAAATACTGTTAGCGTGTTGCCAAAAAATTCTATTATTCAATAATACCATAACTGTGAATCATTTCTTGCTTTTATATTTACCAAACATATAAACACTCATCTCATTATGCCTATGTTAATCTTGTAATTAGCAGTTACTCAGAGGAAATAGTCGACCTTGATTCATTGAATAGTTAGTGTTACAGCCGATTGAAATTTATAAAATACTAGCAGCATGGCCTGGCGTTGCCCGTGCTTGATTCAAAAATCGTACTACTCATACAGCAATTGCTATCACTTGACTTAAAATACTTTTGCCCTTCCTTGCCTTTAAAGGAGTGCTCTTTGTTGAGCTAATGTTGCTACACGCCTTACTTCTTACCTCACACTGCGAATTTTTTCTAAGCACTATACTATACATTAAATCTGTTACGAAAAAAGAACTAAACAAAATTAACACAAAACGATCAGCTTTAATAAAAAGGACTCGTAAGTGGAAAAACCGAATAAAAAAATAATGTTTACAACAAATACTTTTTCACACCCATCACAGTTCTGCGGAATCAGAATCAACGTAGAGTTTAAGCAAGCGAATGAGCCAATTGGAGTAAAGTGCCATGAAGTTTTAAATTTTTCCCACTTGTGACGAATGCAACTATCGACTTTTTTTGCATGCCAGCATGCTAGTTAACATTCGTGTCAGTCAGCTGTTGTCTCTCACACTGGTCAATAGAATCTTCCTGCCTATTCGTGGCAGCCAGCTATAGGCTCTCACTGTGGCCAGTAGAAAATGGCCGCAAACTACATGAAAACTACCGTAGAAGGATGAAAAAATCGATTATTTCCACTATCGATGGGAGTTGGGAAATACAAATTCGGTCTTGGCCTTCCGCTACCTTGGAGCATGTGCATGTAAATTTTGGTGCAAATTCGTCGAAAATTGCGGCCGTGCATTTGTTACACACACACACACACACACACACACACACACACACACACACACACACACACACACACACATCCTGCCTTTTATAGATAGAGATTGTCACTTAATATATTCGATTAAGCAAAATTAACATAGATGATGAAAACTGCCTCACACTTAATAATAACAAATTTTTATCGTAACAGTATTCATGTTACTATTAAAAGACAAGATCAAAGAATCTCTTATTATTAAATTATAGGTTTAACCCTTTTAAGAAACTTCACAATTGTGCTTACAAATTTTGTTTTATTGCGCCATCTGACCATAAATTTGTCCGAGAAATTTGAGTGTTCTTTAATGGGGAAAAACACACATTGAATTATATATTCTTGCAAAAATCAAATAATTGTTGAATTTTAATGAAATCTGCAGGACTTATTTACAGATGAATGGAATTAATTTATGAATTTAATTGCAAATATGGCAAAAACTAGACATCTTTAACGAGTAAAAAACTCATTTCAGTCAATTTAAATTTGTTCTGAAATACAGCAAGTTATTTTGCTTGTTAGAAATATTAAATTTAATCTATTAGTATGAAATTAAATATCTAATAAGAATTTAAAGAAAGTCTGTTATTTTTGGATAATTAATTTTAAATCATAGGTATCGCTTTTCTTTGGACGTACCTATTTTAAACCGTATCTCTTTGAACATTTTTCGTCAGGTGAAAATGTTTAGCAAGTACATTTTTATCAATCTTTCTCGTATTGATTGTATTTTGTTTCGAAAGTCGGTTTGGAAAGTTAGCATCTTGATTATAGCATTATTTTCCGTTCTTGTTACAGGCGCTATCCACTGTTATTGTTGTTACTCTTGGAAGATATGTTTTTTTTTTTAATTATTAGGTAAAGTTCTTGGTTTCTGAACTTGTGGCGCCAGTCTATACATTTCTGATGAAATATCCATCGTGCCAATTTCAAGACTATGTTGACAAACCTGCAAGAACACTACTTCAATCTAAATGGTAGCAATTCAGAGAATGGTATATTTTCCCATGGTATAAATTCGCAATGTCATTAATCTTTAACAAAAATATATTTACAAAATACGAAATTATTAACGCAATCATGGATAGATAGACATGTCCTGGACTTTATAAAGGGTCTGCAAAAATACCTCGGTAATGTATCTCGGAATTTAAAGAAACGTTTGTGTGAACACGAATTTCCCTAATTGCACTCTATTTGACAATCGTCTGGCCGAAAGTTCGAAGAAATGTACGTTGAATTAAAAGAGAATATCATTTATTTAGGTGAAAATATAGAGAAAGTGCAAGGATTTCGGAAATATATATAAATAACTTTACCACATCTTGCACATTTGTCTGTGAAGTATTTATTTGCCAGATGCTTATTAGGACTTGTTATAAATAGTTATAGAACACTCTGTGTATATGTCCCACAGCGACTTTTACTAGCATGTTGCTTTTTTACATTGTAATAATAATAATAATAATAATAACACTGTTGTGGTAGGATCCACCTAATTTGCATAGCGGAGTACCGACGATATAAATATGGTTGGTACCGGGAAGACAGGGAGGCGAATCAAGAGATCCAACTAGAGACTCTGCCCGACTGCGACTTAGTCAATACATTCTCCAGGAACGGTCTTCCCAGGAATATACAAAAGACTATATGTAAATATTGTGTACACTTTCTTGTTTCAATACATTTTATTCTAAGTACATTTTGTGTTTGCATTATTATTCCATGCATTAGTCAACATATATATATATATTTATATATATATATATATATATATATATATATATATATATATATCTGCGTGTCTGTGTTTTTTAATTCAATTTCTGGAATGTTACTGTCAATACGAAATTTGCTTAACTGGTCACTATTTATTGTATTAATCGTGTGAAACAAGACGCAGAATATAGAACGATTCCTGGAATCCTGAAATAATTTTCGTTACGTTCTCACGTTTTGTAGGGTGCCAAGGCTATAAAAATACTTGTAGTCTCAGTCCCAGAAATATACAAAAGACTATATGTAAATATTGTGTACACATTCTTGTTTCAATACATTTTATTCTAAGTACATTTTGTGTTTGCATTATTATTCCATGCATTAGTCAAATTTCAACAAATACTCTCTTATAAATTCCCGTAAGTTTGAATCATGCCCGCGTGTTCCTAACTTACACCAGGTGAACAAACGACCTCTATTGATAAACGGTATTTACCTGTTACATTCCCAGAAGGTGGGATGTGCCACAATGCCGGCTATTTTATGTGGAGCTTTCCGAAACCGTAGGGTCTGGCAAAAATTCCCTGTAGACCCCGTATACACGGAGTCGGGTAACTGTCTACCTCCCCAGATGAGACTCTGCCCTTCGGTAAAGCCTGGTCTGGCTTCCTCTCTGCCCACAGACAGAAACGTCGACAAGCAGATCCACAGAGTGGGACTGCCTGGCTCCTCCGAACTTTAACAAACTTTACTGTTAAACATTTAATTCATTGTTAAAATGTTACTAGCAGACTTTTTTTATATATTATAAACAAATATCATTCAAAACACATGTGGCAATATTTAATTTGCTTAAAAATGTTGGAAAACATATATTAACCCTTTTAATGCTGATCACCTCTTTACCAGTGGTTGAGAAAAATGACTTAATGCCCAGAAACCGGTTGAACGGTGGTAGAGAAAAATGACTTAATGCCCAGAAACCGGTTGAACGGTGGTAGAGAAAAATGACTTAAATCCCAGAAACCGGTTGAACGGTGGTAGAGAAAAATGACTTAATGCCCAGAAACCGGTTGAACGGTAGTAGAGAAAAATGACTTAATGCCCAGCAACCAGTTGAACAGAGTTAGAAAAAAATGACTTAATGCCCACCCACCGGTTGAACAGTGGTAGAGAAAAATGACTTAAAGCCCAGAACCCGGTTGAACGGTGGATAAACACTTGTATCTATTTTTATATCTACGGTGAAAAATTACATAGCAATTATTTGCGAATTTTGACTCAGGAGATCAGACAGAAGGGAGTAAATTATTCAGGACCGCGCTGCTCAAAGGTTAATATATATGTTAATAGATATTTAATATAATAAATCTCTATCTATAAAAGGCAGGATGAGTGTGTGTGTGTGTGTGTGTGTGTGTGTGTGTGTGTGTGTGTGTGTGTGTGTGTGTGTGTGTGTGTGTGTGTGTGTGTGTGTGTGTGTGTGTGACGAATGCACGGCCGCAATTTTCGACGAATTTGCACCAAAATTTACATGCACATGCTCCAAGTAAGTGGTGTGGCCAAGACCGAATTTGCATTTCCCAACCCTCATCGATAGTGGAAATAATCGAGTTTTTCATGCTTCTACGGCAGTTTTCATGTAGTGGGACAAAATGTGCATTGGAAAATCTCTAACTTTTACGGAGAGGAAGCTGCAAGAAATGGGTATGAAAACCACCCAAACCCGGTTACAGACAGAGAAACGGTAACAATTTTATGAAACTTTACAATACACTCAGACAGAACAATCAAATCTAATCGCCCAGACATCGTGATCAGTGAGCGCAAAAACAAAATGTGCCTTCTTATTGATATGGCAGTCCCTGCAGACTTTAATGTATCAATGAAGATGCTAAAACAACTATCGAAATACAAGGACTTGAAACCAAATGTGGGACATGAGGATATCAACAATTCCAGTTGTATTTGGAGCCCACGGATTGATTGGAAAATGTTCTGATAGACTCATTGAATATATTTCTCGTAGCTCAATCCTTAAAAAAATACAAAAAGTACTTCCAATTACAGCACATGCCTTACGAGGGGCTTTAATTATAGAAAACATGTGCGATATTTTTTTGAGGGGGTAAGAAATGCGAAAAACGCGTCGTAGCTCCTGATGTCACACATGACTACGCGAGAGTGAAAACAAGAAGTATTAAGTATGGGAAGCCATTGGTATAAACCAATAGCTTCTACTATAGAATATAGGCATTTAAGAATGTTTGCGGAGATTTCATAGTTTATTTTGTTCAGGTTAGATTTCAACTGTTTTATGTATATAGCTTCAAAAATTTTTAATTTTTGTTTATTATTTTCATGTTTAAGTATAATTGTGTTGTCAACAAGGATTTTCCGGAATTGAGTACGCGGGCAGGCATGTTGTTTTAAATGCCTAAAAATGTTAGAGTTATCATTCAAATGTAGAGTTAAGGGTCTTGAAAGCGAGTTTGTGGTGTGACCAACATAAATATCATTTAATCCATTCGAGATACATTCTCCCAAATATATATATATATATATATATATATATATATATATATATATATATATATGTGTGTGTGTGTGTGTGTGTGTATGTGTGTGTGTGTGTGTGTGTGTATAATTTTTTTTTTTAAATATGTATCCATCGCTATACAGAATTTACCATATTTCGAAACGAAAACATAATTAAAATTTAACGTTCAGGTCCATTTCCGAGCGATTATGCAAGGGTTATTATGCATCGCGTTATTCGCTTCCTTGGCTCGTAAATAAGAGTTGCCGTTACTTTGAGCTTATTCAAACAGCAACGGTGGGCCATTATTGTGGTTTCGTATATGTGTTGTTTGATTTATTAAAATAGTCATCTTTGATAATGGCTTATGTAAGCCGAAAGCTTAGTTTGGATTCAAACATGTGTCAATATGGTGTTTTCCGTTCGCCTTTCAACGATAATGTGATTAAGTTTATCTGACAATAAGAAAGGAACTTACTAAAAATAAATAGACAAAACTTGTCTATATAATTTAATGAAACATGCATTAATATATATATATATATATATATATATATATATATATATATGTACGGAAATTTAAATTTTAGTTCAATTTAAGAATGAGGTTTAGATTTCGAAACATGGTAATTTATGTGTCGTGATGTTTACATATTGGTAATAAAATAATTATAATATTATAATCTACTGTGTATCGAGCACTGTTTTTGAAAATAAATGTAAAAGAACTCTGGGTTATAAATCTGACTGTTCTTTCTTTTCAGCTTGATATATATATATATATATATATATATATATATATATATATATATATATATATATACAAATACAACTTTATAGCTAATGGTATTTGACTTATGATATCAGTTATATATAAAAGTTATCTTGAGGGTTAAGTAAGATATAATCTCAAAAGAGAATAGAGTTAGCATAATCTGATTGGGGAATTGGAATAACGATGGAAATAGCAAAAGGCGTTGAAAAGTCTAAAAAGTTCTGTGAAAATTAAAATAAAAGCATATGACAGTGTTTATATACGACTTTTCCTCTTTTCTCTCGCCTATCAAATTGCAATTTCTGCCTGACCTTCGGCTTTTATAAATTAGAAACAATTGCGCTTTCTGACTGAGGAAACTGCATTATATTATTAAGAGGAAGGTTTGTGTAAACAGAAATATATGAACGAATAAAACTAAAGGATCGTCCTGGGTATGGACATAAACTACATCCCCGTCCTTGGTAAGACGATAAACTACGTCCACGTCCTGGGTAAGACAAAAAACAACGTCCACCGGCAAGGCTTCTAATTAGGATGTTTTGAGGGGCGTGGATCTACCTCTTAATTACTGGTGTGTCCAGGTTCAGCCTGACCAAGGGTGGTAGTACCTATTAGGGCCCCAGCTATGGGCAAATAGTTAGCCCCAAAACTAAGCATTACGAAAGTGTAAAAATATGTTTTAATACCAGAAATACTTTGTAAAGAATTATTGCCAGATATAAATTTTTGAAAACAAAATATTACCAGCAATATATTTTTGAAAAAAAAATAACAAAACATTACCCGTAATACAAACCTTGTCGTCATTAAATAACCCGTTGAGGTTGATATGCCATAAATCAAAGCACACCAACCCAAAGCAAAACTAAATGAAATCGACAAGAACACCAAGTAAAACAAATGCACAACCTTGGCTCTTTGCTACCTCATATACATTTTTTAAAGGAAATCGACTCGAAAACTAGATGGAACTGATACATACACGAATACACACACACACACACACACACACATATATATATATATATATATATATATATATATATATGTTCATATATTATGTTATATATTCACATGGACTTAATTTCTTTTACAGATTAAAAAAAACTTTGAGAGTTTTGGCGATTAACAAAGATGGCCGATCAAGAAGCATGCTCCAGGATTGAACAGCGGTCAGTTATCAAGTTTTTGATTGCTGAAGGGTGCAAACCAGTTGAAAGTCATAGGAGAATGTCAACTGTGTATGGTGCCACATGTTTCAGCCAAAAAAATGTCTACAAGTGGGCTAAATTTTTAAAGAAGAACAGAGGAGTGTTGAGGATGGACACAGGCCTGGGAGGCCTACAGAAGTGAGGTCTCCTGAGGTGATGGAATCAGGCAATGACCTCATTCAGTCTGACAGAAGGGTGACTGGATGACATTGCAAGGACTTTGAGCTTATCTGTTGGGACAAACGCAGTGGTCATCAGTCAGAAGGAGTCATCTTGCATCATGACAGCGCAAGGCCTCACACAGCAGCCCAAACTGTGCAGACCATGAACGAGCTGGGCTGGAAACTGCTCCCTCATCCCCCTTACAGCCCAGACCTTGCCCCTTCAGACTTTCACCCGTTTGGTCCCCTGAAAGCTTTCACGAGAGCCACAAAGTTTAAAAGTGACGATGAAGTCAAAAGTATTGTGAGCGACTGGCTGAGACATCAGTCCAAAGATTTTTACGCTGAGGGAATACGGAAGCTTGTGGACAGATCGGAAAAGTGTGTGACAGTGCTGGGAGACCACGTTGAAAAAAAAGTGAGCTTCTATCTCTATTAGAAGTCCTTATACCGAAGAATTCACCTTATTTATTGAATGACCCTCGTATATATATATATATATATATATATATATATATATATATATATATATATATATATATATATATATATATATATATATATATCAAACTGAAAAGAAAGAACAGTCAGATTTATAATTTGGAGTTCTTTTACATTTATTTTTAAAAACAGTGCTCGATACACAGCAGAGCATAATATTATAATTATTCTTTGAAAATATATGTAAACATTGCGACACAGAAATCACCATGTTTCGAAATCAAAACTTTATTCTTAAACTAAAATTATAATTTAAAGTCCAGTACCATTTTCAAGCGATGTAGAATAACCCTTGCATAATCGCTTGGAAATTGACCTGAACTTTAAATTTTAATTATGTTTTGGTTTCGAAATATGGTAATTTCTGTGTAGCGATGGATACATATTTTTTTTTAAATATAATTATATATATATATATATATATATATATATATATATATATATATGTATATGTATGTGTGTGTGTTTCTACAGTTTGTCAGCTGTTAATATACCTCATGACACCCTCGAGCGCTTAGCATTGGAGCAGGTAGGATTGCGATCAACGTCATTTAGTGTACTCAATTTTAATCAGCTATATATATATATATTATTGTTTCATAGTGAAAATTACTTAACTGTACATTGCCAACACAGACCCTAAAAATAAATATATACTACACTAACACTTGTATATTTAATTCAATCATTCGTACGACTCCTCCCGTCAAGTACTGTGTTGCAAAAAACAACCTTGTTACATGTCCTCTGGGAGATTTTGTCTCCAACGGAAAAATAATATCTACGTTGGCCACACTATGACAACATTGTCTCGGCGGCTGAGTTCTCTTTACATGGTGCTTCCAATATTTCTGAACATTTGTAACAGCATACCTGTCCACATTAGCAATTTAGAAAAACCCTTGTTGAAGATACATCTAAATAATTATGTATCAATGTGGTAATTTTCACTTTTCCAGACAAAGCAGTGCTAGTTTGAAATAGACTATATCTACATGAGGTAATTTTGGAGTTTTGCTGTGTATACATATATATATATATATATATATATATATATATATATATATATATGTGTGTGTGTGTGTGTGTGAGTGTGTTTGTGTCTGTGTGAACAGAAAGTGAGAGTTAGAGAAATTGTTTTAGTATATTTTTGAAAGACAATATATAAATATTATTTCAACTAACATTCTTTTTCTACATTCCTATAGAAAACATTTTTTTATATGTTTCATTTTAAAAGACGTGTTGTAGCTGTTGTTGTTAAATGTTTGAAATCCCGAAACTCAGATAGCAACAGAAGCCTGGGTAGAGGGACCCCAACAAGAGTAATCCATCTCTTCTCCCTTGGTTTGTGGCAGTTCAAATGTAATATATTTACATTTTTACAACAATGCAAAACAGGAAATTATGTCGATGAAACAGGTACAGAATTCCGTCTCCGGTTTAATAACCATAAGAAAATTATCAAAGACAACATCAATTTCACTGAATGTTCACATTTCAACCAAACGGACTATAGGATTGATAACTTTCAGTCAGTTATTTACCATGCGTGATACAGGATTGGGCGATCATGTATCTTTTGATACAAGGCTGACGAACGAGGCAGATTTTTTTTCCGCAGTAGGTTGCCATTTCTTTCGGCTGTAGACCAGTTACCATTCAAGTCTATAGAACCTGACCTGTTATCTACTCAGAGCTGGGGGGGAGAAGAAGCGTAATCATACTTTTCCCAAGTGTATTAGCACGTGAGTGTATGTAATGGACTCGAGTGGAATTCGAACTCGGCTTTCCGACTTCTCAATCCGAATCGCTATCCATTACTCCAACGTTAACGTCATTATTTAAATACTTTTAACGTCCTTATTTAAATACTGAAAAGAATGCTGAAAATCCGAAATAAAGTAATTTCTATAAATAAATTCACACTTTCTATATTTAAATAGGTATTTACGCATACTGAATGAATACAGATTGCCAGAAAAAGCCATCTAATCCCAACCCCACAACCGGAATCGTGGCAAAAAAATTAGCTCAAAACTCCTAGATATCATTAGAAATGTAAACAAATCGCAACAAAATTATTGTCTCACCAAGCACCCAACATTTTATTTTTCGTGGAAAAAGGACACATTAGTAACATATTTTCTCGTCGTGCTTCTGTTTATTTTCCAGTTGGACGCAGCTTACTTGCAAATATTTTTACCTCGTCATTTAATAAAAATCCCCATCTGATTCGGATTTATATATTCTGTCTTCTTGTGTCGCACTTTGTAACCTTCCAAGATACTTGCATCTTATGTTATCTTCTCTGGAGATTAACAGAAAAAAAAATCAAAGCTTAACTCAAGATCACTCCCGCATAAATGCGAATATATCTAGAAGCGTTCAAAACGACATTTATTACACGATCTATAAAGAACAATTAGACTAAATCAAATATTAGGCCCGATACTTTTTTTAACCGTTTCAGCCTAAGCAAGGCAATGAAGCCACTAAGACGCAAGGTGTTATTGGTTGTTAGAGAATGTGAGAAAACAGACTATTAAGGAGAGATTAAAATAAAAAATAAGAATTAAATAGACGGAAGATAACGATTGGCATTGCATTTGAGTCTTTGAAGATCAAATTTGGCTGGGAAGGAAAGATTTGAAGAGAGTTCCACAAGCAAGAAGTGCCAGAGAAGAAACTGTTAGCATAGAACCTACGCTTACATCTAGCACATTCAACAGTAAAATGATGATATGATGTCGCCAACCAAGCACTCTGCTTAAATTCGTCTAGGTACCATACTAGGTTCATCAGAACATTTATTATGAAAGTATATATATATATATATATATATATATATATATATATATATATATATATATATATATATATATGTGTGTGTGTGTGTGTGTATAGTTAGTTAGTTTACGAAAAACTAGGTAATCCGTATGGGTAGACCCAAGGAGGATAAAATCCAGAGAGCTCAATGTAAATCAGAGCTAATAATTTAAATAAAAACAGACCACTTTAAGGTTCCATATAATAAATTATTTCACCACAGCCCTTTTAAAGGACAGCGGATCATCAGACTTTACTTCCAAATGTTGAAACGAAAAGTGAAAAGAAATTTACACATTTATGACGGGCAGTAATAAGTATATGTAAATTAACGAAGTGAGGGAGTGAAGGGGGTAGAGAGACTTGATTGAGTTAGATGTAACATATATATATATATATATATATATATATATATATATATATATATATATATATATATATGTATGTATGTATGTATAAATTCGGTACGTGACTGACATTTTTCTCTTGTAACTGCTATTACTGCTTACACCCTCGGTAATTAATTTTGATGTAAAAAAAATATTTTTAGACTTAAAAAAAAAATATAACAACATCTATTTATTATAGGCTTAATGACAAACATTTTATTATAATTTATTCATGAAGAATTCTAGGATCCACATGAACCGGTATCTATGTTTGTGAAAAGGGGCAAAGGACTTGTATCTTTAGTATCCGAATTCTTCCTATATATGCTCCCGCGTTTCACTATTAATTTCACTTCTTTTATCGCATTTCTCACCTACGGAAATCTTTCCCGTTATTTTTCATTTTTATTTATTTATTTTGCTTACCTACCTCCTATGAACTTAAATCCTCACCTTCGATCTTACTGAATTATTTTCTCTTATTGTATTTTCTCCTTAATAAAATCTTCTCATTCTCTTTCACTTTCAGTAACCCCCTCGGATCTAAGTGGTAATATAGCCTTTCTTGGAGTTAAATGATTTAAATAAAAGAATAAATAAATAAATAAATAAATAAATAAATAAATAATAATAATAATAATAATAATAATAATAATAATAATAATAATGATGATGATGATGATGATGATGATAATAATAATAATAATAATAATAATAATAATAATAATAATAATAATAATAAGATACAAAAAATTGTTCTGACAAGTACAGCCCACACTTTACGAAGGGCTTTATCTATGTAATTTTTTTTTTTTTTTTTTTTTTTTTTCATTGGAAAGTGTCATGATGCCATTTCTAACCTTAGGTCCCTGGGCGGGACCCGGAAAGAAATGTGTAAACGCCAGATATCAAAGGGAATAATAATAATAATAATAATAATAATAATAATAATAATAATAATAATAACAACTAGTTTTTACCTGTATACATTCACTATTTAATTATTTAAATTTCTGAAATGTCTTAATTCTTCATTTATGAATGAATAAGCTCTTGGCAAGTTCTACGACAATAAAATATCCATAGAAATTTTCCTATCGCATCGTTAAATATTTGAACGTAAAAACTTTAACAAAATATTGCAATAAACATGTAACTGCTTGTCGTTATTTTAAGAAGTAAGGCGGTACATATAGAAAGACTAGAAACTGACAACTTTTTCATTTCATTGAAACACTTCAGCTAAACACTTCTGTCTTTCCTTCTTTCTATCATTTTCTGACTGAAACCAAGTAGCGTCTTTGATGTACTTCTTTTTATCACGCGATCTAAACAGAATAGTCTATTATTTATGAGGTATTAGCAGGAGACGTTAAGCGCTTTTTTCTATCATTCTTTTTTTTCCTGAAACCAAGTAGCGTCACTGATACGTCTCCTCAAACCGTAATATTCCATTATTCATGAAGTATTGACAGTGTTATTGTCGTGCAAACTAACAAAGATGGAGACAAGCACAATTATTATATGATAATATTGTAAATATAATATTATACTTTATAATATTATAAATAAAACTTCATAAAATTTACTGTTATTTTGTTATTTTCTTTTGGCAACGATTTTCACACTCTACAAAACCCGCGAGCCAATTGACTCTTACAGATTAAATGGCACATTCTACGCAGATTAGTGTGGAAGATAACGGTTAACCCTATATTTGGACATATTAAGCGTGTAGCGATCGCTGAAGCATCCTCTTCGGAGTCAGTTCCACAAATCACCGGCTTGTGGGAAGTAACTTCTCATAAATTAAATTCGATATTTTTGTAAAAATATTTTTATTTTTCTCACATTTTTATAATTATGTAAAAATATGACAAACTGGAAAATTTTGTTTTGTGTCAAAAAATTTCCAGTTTGTCTTATTTTTCTAAATATTGTTTGTCCTGTAGCATAACTAAGGATTTTAATGGGTATGCCCCCATATACTTAAATACAGTAGTGAATACTGTACGTGGCCTAGGGTTGGAGATTCGTCTCCAGCTGTGCTGGTCAAACTCTCTGCCTCCGAGCAGAGAGAATCCCCAGACTAGGCTGTATCGAAACGCAGAGTCTCGACTCGGGAAAAGGCTACCCGACCCCGGATTTTTGGCCGATCCTACGTGCTTGGATACTGCACATTTGGATTCGGACTTGTGCCACATCTAACCGCGTGGGGCGGTTGGTAGATATCCTGCAGTTAGAGATTTATTGTGGAATTCACATGACTCACTTCTAGGAGTCGACTTCTTCATCTACGCGCCGCTGGCGAATCTAATGTGCTGCTCTTGTCCTACGTACTGTCGTTCATTACCAACCTTCGTTTGATTATTCTATTCAGTAACTTTCCCTAAGTTTCAACAATATTCAACATATTTAAAATATGAAACGGTCAGTCTCAATTCAGAATCAGAGGATTGCGTTGTGCATGCAACTCAGAGTCGTACTGCTGCTGTGGAAAAATGAATATATTTATATATATATATATATATATATATATTTATATATACACGCACGCATACGCATACACGCATATATATATATATATATATATATATATATATATATATATATATATATATATATATATATATATATATGCGTGTGTGTGTGTGTGTCAGTTTGTGTTTGTGTATATGTACGTGTGTGAATGTTCTCAGAATGTATCTGTTGAAAAAACAAATTGAATAAAATAGGCACTAGCAAAATAGTACATAGATTTTGACGACGCGTTTCGTCATCTGCCTTTATCAAGACAAGTGATGATAAAGAAAAATGAAACATTGTATAGATACTCGAAATTCAAAGATTTAAAAAACGCTCCTGCGAATTTCGCATTTTGGATAGTAATAACATTTTTTTTTACTAAGTGTGTGTTTTTCTTCATGTCGACGATATGTAAAAGTTCTAAGAACAGAAGTTTGTTGATATATAAAATTATACAAAATTATATATCGCAATATCATAATCCTCTAAATAAACTATTCAGTTGATAGTATGTAACATTTTTGTTGTCAGTACCCTCGTAAAATGTATCTATTCCATTTCACATATCATGATTTTAGTAAAATAACAAACGCCGAATTTTGAAACCAGTAAGAACTATCGCGGAGAAATACAGCAATTTGTCAAGGTTAAAAAGTAACGTTAGTTAGTTACATCGATATTATGCCTGATCCTAAGCTAAACTTCGCCAAAGAAATAAATGAAGATAAACATAGTTTTAAAAATTGGAACAGTGGGTTTCCTGATCGGATGCTTCCTAGCTACCGAAAAATCGCCATAGTTTCAAAGAACGGAACAGAGAATTTCCATATATTATTTCATGAACAAAAAAAGGAACAAATTGGTAACTGAAAAAGGAAGAATTATTAAAATGACCCCATAATCAATCTTCCCTTGGTGTGTAAATGACATTCAATACCAATCACGTTAGCAATTCGTACGCTGTGGCGGCTTTTGTGTTTTGATTAGCAGCTGCGACATTTCTGGCGCAGTGTAATAAAAAATGTAGGCGGAAAATCGATTCGAATTCTTTCTTCGGATGATTCGATTATATCTGATTGAATTATTGGGAAAAGTTGCCAGAGAGGAAAGGCTATTTTGGTTTAAAATATAAAACCAAAAAAAAATAAAATAAAATAAAATAAAATAAAGGAATGAAATAAAATAAAATTCATGATTATAGGACTGAAAGCTTCGGCATTTGGAAGTAGCAAATTCTGAGAATGTTCACTGAAAGTACTATTCTTGTCCGCAAGAAAGAGAGTTAAGAGGAAGAGGAAGACGAAAAGAGAGAGATTAAGAAGAGGAAGAAGAGGGGAGTAAATTTCAAACAGTAGTACAGAAAAAAAAGAAGGAAAAAAAGAGAAATGGTTCCTCTTCTCCATCGGTTTGCGAAGAGTCAGTCCAATATTCCTGATGATTCCGGTATAATATTCTTATTTTCGTAATTTTCTTCACGATTTTGTAGCAAACTTGCCAGCCATCGTCTCGTGAATAATAATAATAAAAAAAAATTAAACGATTAATTCTATTAGTATTCTGGTATTCGCACAGCCTTTGAGTTTCCCTGATTGAGTAATTAAGATTCGTTGGTCAGTTGTATAAAATCTTCGAGGTACTTCTGTTAAAAATATCACAAAGTGTGACAAAAACTTTATATTTCAAAATTCCCCATCAGTCTATGAATTATTCAGATTAGTATATATTCTTTTGTTTTCCGTTTCTTGTGTCTACGAATTTTCTTCATTCATGGATATATACAACTTCCCATCCGTTTTCGATTTTAGCAATGTTTGCGTTTTTACACTCCCGCCCTCACCTTTGTATAACATCCATTTATCTCCTAAGGTAGGTTATACACTGTTTGTATTTGTCTCCCATAACTTCCTGTGAGTGTTCTGTAAAAGTTAATATGTTCAATAAGCTCTTAGAGTCCTAGTTCCTGTCAAAACATTGAATTGCCTTCATAATTGGGCCAAGAAATGCAAACACACTTAGTCGGACTTTGACTTTTACTGAGTTCAGGCAGGGCCCATTTATCGAGTTTATTCACTTGCCAATTTACTAAAGATGTTCCGCTAGAGTCAATTCTGAAAAAGAAAGGAAAAGCATTAACATTTATCTGTCAATTATTATGGGCGTCTACACAGCTCTGAAACGCGCGCGCGCGCGCGTGTGTGTGTGTGTGTGTGTGTGTGTGTGTGCGTGTGTGTGTGTGTGTGTGTGTGAGTTCAATCGTCAGTCCCACAGAAGAAAATTAATATTTCCCCTGAGGGAAACTGTTACTGTATCTTAAGAAAGAGAGAAAATAGGAGATTTTGTCCTTTCTTCTATAGTCCTTAAAAGTGCCACCTAAATGTGGTCTTCTTAAATCATGTGGTCATATGATCAACAGTGTCTTCTATTTGGCAAAGAATATCAAGTAGGGGATGATCTGCCTTTTCCAAAATAGAGACATCTCATTGAATGTACTAAAGTGATGTGAAACAGTGATTTGAAACAGTTATAGTTGAACTGATTGGCCATCGATGAAAACAAGGAAGTTAAACCCGTAAACAAATTAGTCATCACTAATACGAGGATATTTATCACAACCTCCATGACAATCGGAATTATAATTAGGAAGGAAAATAACCCAACACCGATTTAAATGAGGGTATTTTTCAAATAATTTGTTTCCAATGCAAAAATGATAATGTGGATGCGACATCACCTGATCTAGAAGCCCGAAACTATGAAGACAAGAGAGACTTGCGTCTGGACAATCGATCTAACTCTCTCGATTTGCATTGAAACGATGGTGAACCTAACTTTGGTTTCAATAATAACACTCTAATTCTCTAAAAAAATATCATAATACAATGAAAACGTAATAATATTATTACCAACTATAGAACTACGCCTAGTACGTTACATTACATTGGCATCTTTCTTTGAATCCATTCTTAAAGAATCTAACGTATATCTATATAATACAAAAATACATTCTTAAGGAGGCGGGTCATAAATATCAAACCCGTGACTGCCCACCCCCCTGCGCAGGCTGCCCACCTAAGGTGAAGATAAAACTCCAACTAGACAGACACACGCACATAATTAAAAATACACATTACCATCCGTTAATATTTTTCACAAACCTACATACACATGGAATTATCTACGCTTTTAATACACGTGACCCGTGTCTGACCAATGAGAACTGCCCCAACCATAATTGAAAATTCCAGTGTTTTCTGTCCTTTTGAGTGTTTTCTCTCAATCTCTGACAAAGCTTTAATAAAAGTGAAACATGTTAGATTTGTTCTTTAATTCTATCACAACTAACCATATACATTCCAGTTGCATAAGATATTTTTATTTTTTACAAGCAATCATCTGTTCATCAGGTATGAAAATATATTTGTTTCTTACATATATATATATAAATATATATATATATATATATATATATATATATATATATATATATATATATATATTTGTTTTGTATTTTTTGGGATGCAAAAAAAAATATTTTCATACCTGATGATGTCTGTATACACAGATGAAAGCTTGTAAAAAAATTAAAAAGACCTTATACAACTGGAATTTATAAACAGGGATCATAACATTCATCTAGAGGTTCGGTGTTAATGTCATTTATTAAATTTGTTTGCGAATATGTATTCTCGCCATATATGTCATTAACTTAATACCTTTAGCCATTATCAAGGATGATTCGATTTTACAGCTTAATTGAGTGTGTACATTATGTGTATGTCTTAGAGTGTAGTAGAGATGTTTTTAATTTCCGAATACAGTAAGCACATTGTGGCTTTGTTCGTAGTTAATATTGTTAAGAGTTGGGCTTTTTCTTTTTTTATTATCAAAGCCTACATGATTTTTAATCTTTTTTTACAGACGGAAGCAGTTAATATATTTGTGTTTACCACTAATATGTTTCTAATGGGGTCTGGTAAACTTGTGTGCGTGTTTAAATGCATTCTAATGGAGCTGTGGTCGGATAGGTGTAACAGAGCCACAATGTGCTAACCGTATTCAGAAATTAAAAACATCTCTACTACACTCTAAGACATACACATAATGTACACACACAATTAAGCTGAAAATCGAATAATCCTTGATAATGGCTAAAGGTATAGCCGAAAGCGCTCGGAAACATAAAACATTTGGACAGTTCCTAAACACCCTTTGTCCTGTAAAGAACGCTCTTGTTCGAACACAAAAATGTATATATATGTATATGTCTATATGCACATATATATATAATATCTGGATAAAATAAATGAAACAAAATTGGGTGTTTTTTTATGAAAGTATTTATTTCTGTGTTTTTGTATATATTTATTTATTTAATATTTCAGACCACCTAGGTCTTTCCTCAGAAATCAAATGAGATACTATGAGATGTATGTATATATGTATATATATATGTATATATGTATATATATATGTATGTATATATATATGTATGTATATCTGTGTATATATATATGAATATATATAGATATGTGTGTGTATATATGTGTATATATATGTGTATGTATATATGTGTATATATATGTTTAAATATATGTATATATATACATATATGTGTGTATATATGTATTTATATATGTATATATATATGTATATATAAATATATGTATATATATACATATATGTATGTATATATATGTATATATATATGTATATATATGCATATATATATGTATATATATGTATATATATGTAATTTATATATATGCATATATATATGTCATTTATGTATATGTATATATATGTATATATGTATATATGTATATATATGTATATATATATATATGTATTTATATATATATATGTATATATATGTATATATATGTATATATATAGATGTGTATATATGTATATATATGTATATCATGTATGTATATATAGGCATTTGTATATATATATGTAGATATATATGTATATACATGTATATATATATGTATGTATATATATATATATATATATGGATATATATATGTGTATATATATGTGTATGCATATATATATTTATATATATATATGTATATATATGTATATATATGTACATATATTTATGTATATCTGCATATATGAATATATATATGTATATATATGTATATGTATATATATATATATATATATATGTATATATTTATTTATATATATATATGTATATATATATGTATATATATGTATATATATGTATATATATATGTATATACATGTATATATATATATGGATATATATGGATATATATGCATATTTATATATGTATATACATATATATATGTTTATATATATGTATATATATGTATATATATATGTATATATATCTATGTATATATATATGTATATATATAGGTATATATATATGTATATATATATTTCTATATATATGTATATATGTGTATATATATATATGTATATATATGTACATATATGTATATATATATGTACATATATCTGTGTATATATGTGTTTATATATATATATATACACACACACTCATGCACACACACACACACACACACACAGACACGCACGCACATATACATACATATATATACAGGAGCCACGCCAGTGTAATGGATAACGGCTTGGACTGAGGAATGGCAGAACCGAGTTCGAATTCCAGTCCAATCGATTACATTCGCTTATGTGCTAACCCACTTGGGAAAGGTATTAATCCTCTTCTTCTCCCTATCTAAGGGTAAATAGTAGCACAGACTTGGCCTTGGATGGCATCCGGTCTAGGAGAAGGACAACTCTGAATTCTAAACATGCGGAGGTTCGTTTGGGGACCGTGTGGCACTTAATGCACCAGGTCTCTCTATTCGTCCCTTCAAAAAGTGTGGATGGTCCTGCACGAAACCTACACAACTATAAAAAAATCTTATGTGCCGGTTTCGGGCTCTCAGTTTCTAGTAACTGATCTGCTTGATTATACGTCGCATTCGACGGGAGATTCGAATATATATATATATATATATATATATATATATATATATATATATATATATATATATATATATATGTACATATATATATATAATGTATGAATGAATTTTTGAATACATCATTATTACTTATAACTATAAACATTATTTTAGTGGTTACACATCTCTGAGTAAGATTCCCTGATTTTCTTACTTTCTTAATGGCAATATCCGATCTAGTTTCAGACCCCGCCCGACGTTGTCTAACTTCAGGGTTTTGATGTGTTGTGGTTTTAAGCCCACAAAATGTTAAACAATGTATTAAGATAAAATCGAACAAACAATGTGTTAACAGTCAGAGATATTGGGTAGTAACAATGAAGTGCTAAATTGAAAAATCTGCCTTTCTGTATGGCCCCAAATGATTGATCATTTCCTCGTGTAAGAAGATGTGACTTGGAGCAATACAATATACCATAATTAATATATAATATACAACTGAATCTTTACTATAAGCATATGTTGTATAACTTCGAAGACATAGTAACATCCATGATAAAATGTTTTACTAATGAGGTGACTGTTGGTGAGATCAGACATCGTCAATGGAATCCTTTGTCTACATATTTTAGCGTCGGATAGTATTTATCATGGAGAACTGAAATATAATTTGGCTTCCCGAGGAAAGGGAATCTGGGAGCTTTTAAGAAGTTTTGAATGAAAGCTTTAATACTGAGGAAAGAAAGCTTGGCAAATTTAACACTCAAAGAACATATTGAATTCAGGTCTGACATAAGGAAACCGAGAGCAATCTACCAAATGACCTTGAGGAAATGGAATTGCAGAATATGGGCTGAGTGGTATAAGAGGAAAACCTTGCTTAGAGCTACGAAGTATATGAAGTTGTATAGAGCCATGACCATAACATCCTCGTCGTTGAAATATTCTTATAGTTTCCGGTAGTTGACTTCTTTAAATCATTTTTCCCCAAAAAGCAATATGTCGCAAGTAGGTCATTGAGTGTGACAGAAATAGAGAAATATAAAAATAAAACATTATTAATGAGAGAGAGAACCATTGAAAGAACAAATAAATTTTCGAAGAACAAAGTTAACTGGGAAGTTAGTCCATCAAACAAGAAATGAGAAAGAAAAAAAAATCATAGCACTTACAGTTACGTCTAGCCAGTTAAACAGTAAAAGGATGTGGCCTTTTCCACCAATCAAGTAGTACGATTAAATTCATATAGTCAAGGTACAAATGTGGAAGGCTCAACATCGATATCAATTATCAGCTGATATCTTGTTAAGAACAACTGCAGGATATTACGGAAGTCGTTTTGACAGATATTGTTTTGACAAATAAGGTCTGCTGTTTGAAGCGGATCTCACAAGAACCATGTCAAACGATCCTGACAAAGAGAGCCAGCTGAGTGGAGAAAACATGATGAATGACTTAGACAAAAACTGACAGGACATTGAAGTCTGGTTTTCTATAAGATAGTTATCTCTAGCAGCCTAAATGAGGGAGGGTTGCTCGCGCGCCAACGAGAAAGGCACACGCTGTTTCGACCGTTACCGCCGTCATATCGGCTCATTTTCCTTCGCTCGCCTAACAGCAGCCCTTACGAGAATGTTGCAATAGAATAAAATTACTCGTACAATCTCGACTCCTCGTTTTATTTCGTGTGTAACGATCCGGCCAAAGAATTGTTTTCCTTGAATTAAGCCACAAATGTTTGTCGAGAATAAGCTGCACCCTGAGAAAGGACCTGATGTCTGGTCTGGATAGCAATGCTACGTTATCATGAAAATATTTACAGAAAACCCACATGGAAGACCGTTTCAGCGACGGGAAGATGACTGAGGCCGACTTGAAAGGTCAGGACAGGAAACATTGAAGCGTCTTCTTTGTATTTTACCAATAATCTCTAAGTACGTAGGCGAAACACCACACCAAATGTGACAGCAACATTCAATGCTTGGGTGGATTTTTGTTTTTGTTCATCGAGCAAACAGAGAGTAAAGAACCCGTTAAATCGATAATAACAAAAGAAAAACTTTATTTAAATAGGCTTCTTATTCAACTAAACTATGTCGAATAATCGAACGGATTCATTAGGATGGTTCCCGTCTAAAAATCGCGTTATTTTTCCAACCAATTTTTTTTTATATACGCAAATTTGATTATTTTATGTTTGAATAAAATGTTGACACTCACTTCAAAGAATTATTTATTACTTTCATTTAATAATTGAAATAAACATACAGCTTAATAACTTAAATTCCGAGGCAGTATAAAAAACAAAAAAAAATGCCAGGCTCTTTTCCCAAGCATTTCGCGCGAAAACTCATTTTTCATTATGTCATCAGAAAATAGCGGAATGATTACTTCCGTTTAAATATTAAATATTTCATATTCATTCTTCCTGAAAAGCGCTGCCTCGAACGAGTTTTAATTAAATATGCAAATAATTATTTCAATATAGTAAATTAAATGACTTTGAGATTTAAATGCATTATTTTAGATTAGATTAATAAGAGTTAAATTTTATATCGCTATGTTTGCTTCACTTTGTTGTAATGACAGTAATGTTTCTATTAATTACAGTATCAAAACTGATATGATGATCATAAGGTTATTGATTTTTATTTAAAAGTATTTATTATAATTATAATTTTGTATCGTACCGTAATACATTGTAAATTATTCGAATCTAGTCTTGTCTAATAATACAGACTCAAGTAGATGAAATACGACGTAGTGCAGTGATTGAACTAAACAGTTCATTCAACAAAGGCTGGTAACATCGTTTGTAAATTAAGTACTTATGCAGATGACAAAACCATTTATTCCTGTGTTAATAGTACGTGGTATTTGATCTTAAAAAATGATCTACACACTATTTACTAACTAGCGCAAGGAATACCCTGTTAATTGTAACGCCTCCAAAACGAAATTGCTCTGTTTTAATTGTCTGAGAAAATCCATTTTATCTTCCATCACCATGACTTATGCTAACACCCAAGAGAGTAACTTATTCAGCTTTCTCGGACTAAATTTCTCCGATAATATGAAGTGAAAATAATATGTTGAATCAATTTCTAAGTCTGCTTCTAGGAACGTAGCTTCCCCGTTTCATTTGAGACACTTTTGTCTCGTCGGGATATATCTGACATTTACGAGATGTCAATATTGCTGCCACATCTGGTCTGGTCTGGTGATCTTGCTATATATAGGGTGACCCCAAAAAACGGGAATTTTTGAAGTGCGTATTCTCAGACATGAGTAAGTGGCAACACTGCGAGACAGTGACCTTGAGCAAGTAAACATTTCGACATTTTAGTAATGTCAATGAAATTCACAGTATCACAGCTGAGATGTTGCAGCAGTCAATGAGGAATCTCAAGCGCAGATTTCAAGAATGCATTCGTACAGGAGGACGCCATCTACAGGACGTAATTTAAAAAAAAATGAAAATTCCATCATTGTTTCTTAAATGGCATGTTTTAAGGTTTCAATTACCGTGAATTAAATAGTTTTCTTCCATCACTCTTGGTTTTATTGGATTGTTAAAATGTTCCAGTTTTTTGGGGTCACCCTATATTTAGAGATTATTGATAGAATCCGATAAAAGAATCTGCAATGTTATTTCTCCTGTCCCGGCCTCTTGGCTTCAGTCTCTTTTCCCACCGCCATAATGTAGCTTCCCTGCGCCGTTTCTATAAATATTATCACGGTAATTATTCTGATGAACTAAGCTCTATGGGACCTAGACTTTATGAATTTAAGTGCAGTACTAGATTAGCGGCAAGGTATCGTCATTTTACAAATGGCTAAATGTAAGAGTATGTTCTGTGATGACAGTTTCTTCGGTCGCATTTCTCGCTTGTGGATACCTCTCCAGCTTCTTATTTTCTAGTCAACTTTGATTAAAAAATAAAAATAAATAAAAAATAATGCAAAATCCCTTATTATCTTCTGTCTTCTTAATCCTTGTTCTTTTATTCTTCTCTCTCCTTAAATATATTTATCTAATATTTTCTAACACTCGATCACCACGTTTTGTCTTACTGGCTTTATTGTCTTGTTTGGGGTGAAATTATTAAAAAAATACGAGTAGTACCTATTTCATAATACTTCAATTCCTATCCCTCCAGCGTTCACATATTCTATTTATTTATTTTATTTGATATACTATTATTATTGTTCAACACATACAAGACCCAATAGCCGCTCAGGATATAGCGTTCATAAGAAAGTTCTGAGGGTGTCAATGGAAGAAACCAGATGCACATATTATGAGCATATGTAAGATAGATATCATTTGACATTTAACAAGGCACTGACCCTGTTTAAAAGTTTAATTGCATGAAATTACAGATGGTGATTTGGAGGGACTACTAACTGGATAACAGTTATTAGTATTCTCAGGAGAATAGGTTGAATGTTTACGAAAAAATGCAAAAAACGAACGGGGTAAAAATTGTATATTTTAAATTAATAAACTAATTTTAGTTGTTCGGGGTAGAATCTGACCCAGATTGAACTAGACGAGATTCATTAAAATTGACCCAAACCAAGGTCCCATCCACTATCCACTTCTCGCTCATACGAAATCTTATATATATATATATATATATATATATATATATATATATATATATATATATATATAAAGAAATAGGTATGTTTTTTAGGGAGTAAAATTAGCAAAATAATATGAGACAAATAAATAAATGAACAAATAAACGACTTCCGGTAAAATATCCGCCAAAATAGACTACCCACAATGCACCACTGACCCGTATATATAAATAGCCTCTAAGTGTTGATTTCTATGTTCACTTATATATATATATATATATATATATATATATATATATATATATATATGTACATATATGTATATATATGTGTACATATATATGTGTTTATATATATATACATATGTTTACATATATATATATATATATATATATATATATATATATATATATATATATATATACCGTGTATATCTGTGTTTCTGCTGGTGCGTGTCCGTTCCTGTTGCTCCGATTTTATTTATTCATATATCATTCAAAATCCCTAGAAAAGATAGGCGCAGAGAACGATTTTCGTTGAGGTCAGATTCAGGATTGCAAGATTATGCGAGATTAAAAACATATATTAATTTATTATGCCAGCCATTATCATTGGTTTCATAGTTCAAGAGGAATGACTCTTGTTTTTGCTTTTGTATCGAAATTGCAGCTTGCATAAAATTTTAAGCTTGCTAAAATTTTAAGCTAGCTCCAGTGGAAGACTCTCGGTTTCGCCATCATCGCAATTGCTAGGGATGATTAGATGCGGAAGGTGTAAATAAACTACAGAAGAACTCATAATTGATCGCTACATTTAAGTATAGAATTAATGTTTAAGCTTCCCTTTTAAAAGTTCCATGACAATACTTCTGGTGCCACTTAATTTAAAGACGATTTGATGTACGTAGATCTTTACTTTCCATGCAAACAATTATTTTTATTTCAATGGTAACAGAACAGGGGTCAGTATAAATGATAAAACTGATATAGAGTAAAGATGGGAAAATAGAAATTAGAATTAGTCATACATTCAAGATTTGAAGAGTTAGAGAAACATAATAGCTAATTAAATAAAACTTATATTATGGAATCAGTATGAATAAATGCAAAATTGGAGCTTAATTCTCTCACGAATTCTGAGATGAAAAAGGCCCAGCTGTACTTTATAGTAATTTACATACGGTGTTTACTCATTTCCCCACGAGAATGAGATGTGACACAAGGTCTTTTTAAAGTGGGGACCCGAGGTCGTGCACTCAGGCGGGGACAAAAATTGTCCACAGCCCCCGCAACCGTCGGTTGCGCTGGCCTCGGTGCGAGTACCGATCCCTCCCTCTTGTGCAATGGGAGGGCGCGGCCTCGGGCAGCTGTTCCCCAGGGCTGGGCACCTCTCATTATTATTTTCTCAGTTGCCGCCCTGCCCTTCGACAGAGAAACCCCTGAGCGCACTCTGTCCAAGGACAGAGACGCAACTGAGAGATGATAAATAATTTATAAATTACATTATAGTAATTTACATACTAAAATCTAAATATCTCTCTTATATTATATGTATATTCTAGGCAATATCACACTTCAGGTTTAACTAATTTCCATATTGATTTTTTAAATGTTTATTTCATTAATTAACTGTCCTTCATTACTGTTCTTCTATTCGAGAAATAATTTTGATATCACAAATAGTTCTGTTTATAAATATCATCTGATATAGTGCAGAAAAGTGTTTCAAAATTAGTGACGAGATTTACCAAATCAGCATCTTGCAGTATAGAACTTGATTTTGCAGTATCCAATAGAGATATTTTAATCAGTCATTTTGTTTTTATATTCAATAAATCGTCTGTTAAATTTATCAACTGCAATGTGCATTTTATTGAAGGAGCTCTTATTGCAGCCTTATATCGAACTTCACGCGACCGCTAAGAGACAAAAGTTACCCGGCCAAAGACAGGAATTACCCAATTTTATCTATGGTACACAACGTAGACAAAGGTATCCACATAATACTTCGCCGTCCAACCTCAATATAGTAAAATATTGGGAAACCCGAATCAACACTATCGAGACGAGACACCGACTCCAAGCGAGGAGGGAAAAGAATGAAGGATAACCTGTAAGGTTGATATTACTCAACATAGATAGCGGAGCTAGCGACTGGGAGGAAGGGTGAGCGGTGAGCGTTTGCGTGTGTGCTGGTAGGGTTTAATTACAGACACCCGACTCTCAGTGGGTAACATCATTACGATCGTGGAAGTATCTTCTCGGGAGTACGTTCCATAACGCAGAAGTTCTGGAAAAGACCCTGTCAGATGGGAACTTCCTTCTAAACAATGGAATATAAAGTTAATGAGGATGATTTGATTCAAGGAAGTGAGTAAAAAGGAGAGACGTCCGATTTTTTCTCCTTTTTTGTTTGGTTCATTCATGTCTGGCACTTTAATTTTAATTCCCATTAACTGAATTCCCATTAATTGCCTTCTCTAAAATTTGAATTCCCATTAATTGAATTCCCATTAATTGCCTTCTCTAAAATTTGAATTCCCATTAATTGAATTCCCATTAATTGCCTTCTCTAAAACTTGAATTCCCATTAATTTCCTTCTCTAAAATTTGAATTCCCATTAATTGAATTCCCATTAATTGCGTTCTGTAAAATTTGAATTCCCATTAATTGAATTCCCATTAATTACCTTCTCTAAAATTTGAATTCCCAATAATTGAATTCCCATTAATTTCCTTCTCTAAAATTTGAATTCCCATTAATTGAATTATCATTAATTGCCTTCTGTAAAATTTGAATTCCCATTAATTGAATTCCCATTAATTGCCTTCTGTAAAATTTGAATTCCCATTAATTGAATTCCCATTAATTGCCTTCTGTAAAATTTGAATTCCCATTAATTGAATTCCCATTAATTGCCTTCTGTAAAATTTGAATTCCCATTATTTGGATTGCCATTAATTACCTTCTTTAAAATTTGAATTCCCATTAATTGAATTCTCATTAATTACTTTCTCTAAAATTTGAAATCCTATTAATTGAATTCTCATTAATTGCCTTCTCTAAAATTTGAATTCCAATTAATTGAATTTCCATTAATCGCCTTCTCTATTATTTTAATTCCCATTAATTAGGATGAGTAGACAACCGAAGATGCGTGCCTAAAATTGGAGCATCACAAACAAACAATTACAGAAATTTACTAGTAAATGTTGGGTTATTATCTTCTTGGAAAATTCGAGACATGTGTTCGAAATCACATACTAATATCCATCTAGTACAAGGCTCAAGAGTCACTCAAGATAGATAGTTGTTGAATGAGGTGAGTCATATGAGTATAAAAGTAGGAATTAGGAATAGAAGTTTCTGAGGATATAGATATTAATAATGCCCACTTGCATTAAAGAGGTGTGGGATATATCACTACCCCCACCTTCATTTTGACGCACGCGCGACTTTTCACCCCTTCCTCTCACTTTCGGCCGGTTATAGTAGTAAACCGTTGTCTTAGCCGAAGATGAGGTAGAATTCATTTTTTCGCGCGCTTTTGCGCTGACGTCACGGCAAATTTGGCTTTTCAAAATCAGTCGCCCCCGTGGTCGTCTGACCATCGGCTGCGCTGGCTCAATTGTCTCTCGCCGGTAACCACATATATACTGACAGAGACATTTTATTCGGCAAAACCTTGCCTAGACCTTATGGCTCGTCTCGGTATCTTAATACATACGACACGGTCGTCACCTTCATGACAGAAGCTAACATCTACCGAGCTCCCAATTACAGGAACTTTCAAAAAACTTCCAACCTGATGAACAAGCATTTTTCATATTCTTCGAACTGTACTCTCAGAACCTGTTACTTTAAAAAGAATTACATACACTCACAATTATAAACTCTCGCAGTGAGTATTTTTCCTTGCCGTATGTTCACTATGCATTACAACTGACTTTCTGAACCTTTCTTCTCGAAGAACTCCTTCCTGCCATTTAGCCATCTTGGATTTGAATTTTGGCGCGGAATTTTATCTTGTTAACTACCATATTTCCAGCGTCTTACTGAAGTCTTCACTCAAGACAATTAAATTTCATTCTCTACAACATTTCCAGTAATCTCACTGAAGACAATCTACTTGGCCTCTTCTTCAACTACATTTTCCAGTACATTTACTGAAGGTCTTCATTGAAGACAAACTACTTGTTAAACTCTAAATAAAAATGTATGTTTGTTCTTAACCTTTTGTTGTTTTGCCTGTCGACTTCTTTTCACTCTGTACGTTTGTACGGTGGAAAGAGCACGTCTTTTTATATTTCCTATTTTTTTACTTTGTCTGGGGATCCGGTAGTAGTGTGTAGCGTCTGGCACAAGGCCTTATTTTCGTAAGCCAGATCTGCACCGCTTTCGAGTCCACAACAGAGGTTATGATATTAGCATTGTTATAATCATTGCCGCAGGAGTCTGTTAGACCAAAATGTAAGGATAACAGCTATATAAATTTAAAACACTGGTTCCCGAACAATCGCCGAGGTTAAGAACAGTCGACGCTTCTCTGTATGTATATGGCTGACCTTTTGAGAATAGCAGGTGCTGTTAGCTTGGCTGTGCGGGTGGTGTAATGTATAATGAGTCGGAATTTGTTAATCGGAGATTACCAATCCCGTTCTGATTCCTTATATTAACTTACGTGCAAATACATTTGTGAAAGATATGAATCCATTTCTTCTCCTCCAGCTATAGGTTAATTAATACTCACTAAAACCCTATTTATCTAAAAAAAAATCATGAATCAGGAAGAGAGTTCTACAAGCGTGAGGTGCGAGAAAAGAGACTGTTATCATCTAATGAATTCGACAGTAAATTGATGACACCTTGACAAACTAGTACCGCGCTTAAATTCATAAAGTCTGGGTAACATAGCGAGAATTTAATTCGAACGATTACCTTAAAGTTATTTATAGAAATCTGTTTCAAAATTTGAAGACTGTATTGAAGCCGAATTTTGTCATATAAACAAGACTAATTAAATGGTATATAGTTCGTAATACTATAAGGTTGTCTTACAAAGTGTTTTTGCATGCATCCCGTCACCTGGTCCCTCTTAAAATCAGGAAGAAGATTATTATAAACTGGTATTCAATGTTTTAAAAAGTGATAAAGTTATATTAATATTATAATATGATTAATTA
>OZ038515.1:9435949-9475949 GCA_964036315.1 Acanthosepion esculentum
ATGGATGGAATTTTATCTTCTTCGTCCCGCGATCAAAATCCGACTTTTCCATCTCTTTTACCATTTTGTATGCAAATCTATGTCCTCCACGTTCATAATAATTTCTTCCCATTTTCCACTCGCCTTTTGGGCGTTATCTCATGTGTTATAAAGTTAAGCATTGTCGAGCCAGTTCAGTAGCGAGATGGGTGATCGCATGTGAATACCAGGTGCTGTAAACTTGCATATACGGGTGGAGTAGCTTGCGACCATATCGCGTTGAAACTCCGGTTCCAGTACGATGACCGAAGTTAAGCAATGTCGAGCTTTGTTAGTAACTGGATGCTTGACCGCTTTAGAATACCAGGTACACTAAGTTTTTGAGATGGAGATGGTGTTGTATATGACCATGTCACGTGCAAACACCGGGTCTTGCGTCGAGCCTGATCTGTAAGTGATTGTGTGAACTCATGTGAATACCAGATGCTGTAAGCTTGGATATGAGGGTGATGTGGCTTGCGGCTATATCGCGTTGAAACACAGGTTCTCGTACGATCACCGAAGTTAAGCAGCATCCTTTTCATTATTTCTCCGTCTTTATTAAATACTTTCTAACCGACCGTTTTTATTTGTTTTATTTCATATCTTTTGTATTTCTTTAATGTCACCTGTATTTAGTATATATACTTCTGGACATTTTCTAGTTCTTCATTTCGTTACCGTTTCTCGGACGTTAGTATATGTCTATATCCAACGCTTTTATTTCTGGATATTTTGAAACCGGAATCCATAAAATCCTTAGACGCAGGTGGTACTGAATCTGAAAGAATATAAGAAAAGATAAAGTTAAGGTGTGAAGATAACAAAATTAGGAATAAAGATGTTAAATATTTAACAACTTATCTTCCTTTTGCAGGTTATTTAAAGCCGGAAAGAAATATTAGATTTCCCCCAAAAAAAATTCCTTCGAAGATAATCATAATTCATTGTTACAATTCCTACTAATCAATTCACAGCTGGGGATAAGTTGTTTGTTCATACCTTTCCGAGAGGTATTTACGTGTAAAGCAAATATAAACCTATATAGGATGAATGCTGGACAATTTCCTGACAGATGAATGAGACTCGAAGCATCAGAAATGTGCTTCTACAGAAGGATGTTGAGAATAACATGAACTGAACATGCTAGCAACAATGCAGATATAAAGGAAATGACAACGATAAGGAGTCTTATACTTAACACCAAGAAGAGACAGTTAACAATTCTAGAGTCATAATGAGGAAAGTAGGTTGGAAAAATTGATACTCACAGGACGGACTCAAGGGAAAAGAGACGTACAAAAGCAACGCTAACCTTCCTGACCAGTTTGGGTGAATGGATGACAGAGCAGAGTTTCCGAGAGAGGGCAGAAAGACAAACATTATTATGAGCTACAAAAGTCAGGATATCACGGAGAGCCATGTCTCTTCAATTATCTTCTTCAGGCTATTAACGAAAAGAAAATTATGCATATCTGATAGATCCATGCTTAGTGTTTATTTTATTTGAAAATCATATAAACATGCATCGTATTGCTCGCTTATTCGTTAGTCCAACATATAGAGCCGTGTTCGAATTTCCAGTCAGGATAAGGTTACTTGCATTTCTTTAGGGGCATATCAATCTCTATGGGTTATTTAATGCCGAAATCTAAATATTTTCATTGATTTGGTTTGGTTGATTTTGTTTAGAGGCATATCAACCTCTATGGGTTATTTAATGCCGAAATCTAAATATTTTGATTGGTTTGGTTTGGTTGATTTTGTTTAGCGGCATATCAACCTCTATGGGTTATTTAATGCCGGCATATAAACATTTTGATTGATTAGGTTTGGTCATAACAACATGTTTGTTTAGCGGCATATCAACTCCTTAGGGGTCATTTAATGCCGAAATTTAATTTTCTTGGGGGCTTTGAAGTAATAAAAATATGGCATATGTTATTCTGCTTTCACAATTGAATACATGGTAGATAATACTCAGCTTTTGTACATGTAGATGTTTGTCTGGACATAGATACTAGAGACAGAGATATGTGTGTTTTATGCTGTAGTCTTGCTGGATTTATATTTTGGAATGTACTTTGATTTAGGAAATTGTTGAATATTATATGGACTAATTTCATGAAAGAATTTTTCTTGTTAGTTATTTGTTCCGTTGATTTTGTTTAGCGGTATATCAACCTCTGTTGGTTACATAATGCTGAAATCTAGATATTCTGTATGCCGCATTATTTCTATTTTTTATTTTTTTTTAGATTATAATGGTTACGGTGATACAAGTTTTACTAATTAACCCATAGTTTGGGGTGAAGTGGTGAATCCATAGCTTTCACAAGCGTATTTTGCTTGGAACTGAATATAATGAATCCAACTGGAATTTAAACTCGGCTCTTTGATTAAAATTTCCAAGCCATTATCCATTATATAACCCATACATCTGAGCTTACAGAACACGGTATTCACAATCAGTAACCCATCTACGTACTGATCAGGTTCAATGTTGCTTAACGATCGTACGGAACAGGAATTTCAACATTATATGGCCGTTATCCCAGTCGCGTTTACGACATTCACTTACGCGCAAACACCCTTAGGCAATTATGAAAGTTTCTCCTTCCGCTAGCAATGGCTTAAATAAGAGGACTTGTATTGGGAGAAAGTGTTATTTCTTAAAAAAAGCAATATTAAATTTAGAAACAGTAAATAATTATTACTACCTTCTGAGATTTGTTTAGCTTTAAATAAACTTCAAAAGGTTGATATACTACAGGGTGTTGCAGCAAAATCCGACACTTAACAAAAATAAAACGAAATAGGCAATAAAAACAAAAGTTGGATATGTAGAGACCCGACAGTTCATTTAGCATCAGTTAGTTACATACTACATTATTTTTCAATGAAACCACCGCCAGCGGCGACAACCACCTCAAGGTGGGCGCGAAATGAGTCACGCGCTTTAGCGACCATGTCCTAGTCCATAGCGGCGAATGCTTCCACGATGGCAGCTTTCAGAGAGTCGATCGTGCTGTGGGCGTGTTGTTGGTCTTGGCCTCGATCACGACCCCCAAGAAATCGTGAAGGGGGTTGAAGTCGGGTGAGGAGGGCGCCCACAAGTCCGACGACCAGTGTTGAGGAACATTGTTGAGCATCCACGCCTGGGTCGTCTTGGCCTTATATGCATGAGCGGTGCCCTGCCGTAAGACGTAGGGGCGTCCAGCGGCGATCTCGTCCATCCAGGGCTTCACCACGCTGCTCGTCAGCTCCTGGTAGATCTCAGCGGTAACTATCAAGCCCTTTTGAAGAAGAATGGTGGCATGACGACCCCCTCGCTGGAGATGACGCCAAGGACCATGACGGAGGAGGGAAACTTCGTATGCTTCTCGACGGGAAACTCGTCGATGTCATTGCAGATCCACCTGCCTGTTGATCATCTGGTCCTGGATGAAATTCTTTTCATCAGAGAAGAACTACAGCATCCTGGCGGACCCGTACTTGAGCTCGTTCAGCAAAGCCGCCGCCATGACCTTCCTCGACTCCTTGGAGTCATTCGTGATGAGCATTCTGTGAGACTTACGGTAGGATGATTAACCAATGTCCTTATTGATCGTTTGGCAGATCGTCGACTTGTGACAGCCCATGTTAGCGGCGATCTTGCCGTAGCTGTGACTTCCATCATTGTGGAGTGTCTCCTTGGCGGCGGCAAAGAACACGTAGGTCCTAACGGCCAAAGAACGAACGTTGTGGGCCTTTGATTTAGCAGTAAACCCGTCCTTGTTCTCACACACCTTCCACTTCCGTCAAATGTCTATGACCATGGTCCTCTAGAACCCAAACTAGGCTATCACTTCCGCAGGCTTCTTACTGACGCGAAAAGAAGCTACTACAGCTGCTCTGCGCTGATATTCCATCTTGGAAAAGGGTAGAGAGAAAAACGTTAGTTAGTTGTCAAACACTCGGGTATCTGTATATACAACTTTTGTTTTTATTGCCTATTTCGTTTTCTTTTTGTCAAGTGTCGGATTTTGCTGCAACACCCTGTATAAACTAAAAAATAATTTTTAAAAAATCATTTAATCAATTTTCGCTGATTCTGATGATCTTGTCTCTATGGTTTGCACTTTCTCCATATTTTTCTTTTAGTTCTAGTAATCCAGGGATGTTTCTGAATCTTCTCTTTCCGGAGAGCTTCAACTCTCCATCTTTCTGTTATCGCATTAAAAAAATATTTATTCCCGCATTTTCTGTTTTATTTCTTTTAGAATTCACGGCCATATTTCTCATTTCATTGTTAGTTTTCGTACTGACCTAAAGGCATTTCTTTTTTATTATTGGATATTTGCTTTTTTTTCCTATTATCTCTGCTGCTACCTTAATTATAGTTGCCAATTTGCTTTTATTATATTATATGTCATTTTCGTTACTCTACAAAGCCTGTAATTAGTTTCCTAATTTCTAACGGACACTCGGAGATATCCTCTCTGATCTCGTTACGAATTGTTTAGTTTCTGAGAATCGTTCTTCCTTCTCTCAATTTTAAATTCAAATTTGACTCTGCAAGTTACCATTCTCGAATCACATCCTGTATTACATTGCTTAATGACGTCTACATATTTAGCACGTTGTGCTTTGTCAGCAAAAATTAATTCAGCTTCCTTTTCTTTCTTACACATCCATTTACATCATCTCCGTATTTGAATGAACTCTCTTCGGATCTGTCACTTAACCGTCTTTCTGAAACCAAACTAACATTATATCTTTCTTATTTCGTTCCCTTATTCCAAATTATCTGTGACTATAGTCTGTCTTTTTTCCTCTCTCTCACCAAATTGGTATGATATATTTTCTTTCTGTTTATAACGCTACAAATCGCCTTGTAAAACATCTTCAATTTTCTCATTCGAAATTTTCAAATTTTCTGCATAGACTTGTACAGTTCTTCGAGAGTGTCCTTTAAATAAGGTGATAATTATTCAAACTAATCTGTGTGTTAAACTTTCGAAACATATTAATGTCACGCCCAAAACGGAAGCTATTAAGGGAACCCTGCCTCTTTTCCTCTCTTTACTATTGTAATGGCGTAACTCACCAAATTGGTATGATATATTTTCTTTCTGTTTATAACGCTACAAATCGCCTTGCAAAACATCTTCAATTTTCTCATTCGAAATTATCAAATTTTCTGCATAGACTTGTACAGTTTTTCGAGAGTGTGCTTTAAATAAGCTGATAATTATTCAAACTAATCTGTGTGTTAAACTTTCGAAACATGTTAATGTCACGCCCAAAACGGAAGCTATTAAGAGAATTCATTTTAAAGCTGGAATGATATCAGAAAGAACAATACTGATGCAAAAGGATATATACCTATGTTTTATAGATTGTACAAAATCGTTTGGCAAGGTACGTCTAAAAGTTACACCCGCTTTAAACAGCCGAAATTTTGTCAGTAGTCATGTCTGTTTGTAATTATTTGCCAGCGTAACTCTGAGCAAAGTTTTATATTTTCAGAAAATAAACCTTTCACCATTTGTTTACGACGAAAAAACACTATCTGCAAACCTGAATGGTTCAAGTATTAAATAGTGATACCAAATCTGAATAATAAAACAAATATTTATACCAAGACAGATATGTTTTAATTAAAATCACGTTCCAATACTATCAATGTCCACTTTTCAACTGCTTGAAAATCATATTAATTGCGCCAGATTTCATTAAGCAAGTCTAATAACATTTCCACAATAAAATAAGTATTAAACAAATAATAATTTCCACAATAAAACAAGTATTAAACAATATTGACAAATGATTCAGGATATATATATATATATATATATATATATATATATATATATATATATATATATATATATATATATATATATGATCGACTCTCCCGTCGAATTCGACGTATGAGGGTCAGGCAGATCAGTTCCTAGAAACTGAAAGCCCGACACCGACACATGAGATTTGATTATAGTGGTGAAGGCTTTGTGCAGGGCGATCCACACTTTTTGAAGGGACGAATACAGGAACCTGGCTCAGCGAATGCCACAAGGTCCCCAAACGACCCTCCGCAGGTTTTGAATTCAGAGTTGTTCTTCTCCTAGACCAGTTGCCATCCAAGGCTATAGAACCCCGTCTGTCCTGCTATTTACCCATAGTTGGAGGGAGAAGAAGAGGATTCACACCTTTCCCAAGGGTATTAGCACGTAAGTGAATGTAATCGATTCGACTGGAATTCGAACCCGGCTCACTCTCTCTCTCACTCTCTCTCTCTCTCTCTCTCTCTCTATATATATATATATATATATATATATATATATATATATATGTATGTATGTATGTATGTACTTTAAAGGAAAAATAGATCACTTTAAGGCTTCATGTAATAATTTATTTCGCCAAGCCCTTTATTAAAGGACACTGGCTCATCAGACTCCACTTCCAAACGGTGAAACGAAAAATGATAAATATATACATATATATATGCGTCAAATCGTGTTTCACTTTCGGTTTACAATATCTATCGATATTAGAATCAGTGCTCTTCTGAGTATACATATCACAGAAATGTTAAAATCAAGGTTAAGAGAATGGTGAAGGATATGTAAAAATGTAAGTAAATCGATATCCAAGGCTATCTCACACCTGTTAGCGGATCCCCTCCATTGTTGATCTCCAGAACACACAACTCTTTAGGTCAAGTCACTTTTTGGATTACTTTTATCCGCTGGACCGTGAGTCCTTGGGGACATGTCTAGATTAAAAGCAGTAACAAGATGTTCGATTCGTAGGTCAATGGTTTTGTTATATAGGAATAAAGTGTCGCAGTCAACACTTGACTTTGAACATAGTGAATTAAGTGGATTATGTGACCATAGAGGAAGTCGCGTGACGTCTAGATTAATATACATTTCTTGTCTATATTCTATTACTATTCGCATCGCATTTCAATTCTATCCTTTTTTATTATACGGACCGCTATTCTCAACTCTATTCACTATACTATTTCTCTAATCAGATCACTATATGGATTACTGCTCGAGAGAGGATTATCGTGCATGTACTATTAGTTCAGGTGCATTTCCAAGGCGTCTGATACCAGTATTATTCAAAGGCGTACTATAAGATGTTGCTGCGATTACAAAGTCTCTACTTGAACGAGCATTACGAAAGTGAGAACTGTATAAATATATATAAATATATATATGTCTTATATATATAATATATATATATATAAGATATTATTTTTGATTAGAGTTATGTTCCGTCATTTTAATTTTCTCCTATTCAACTGTTACAAAAATATATTATTTACGTCAGCTTTCATTAGGCAAGTCAGTGTTTCCACAAAAAAATTAGTATTACATAATCAATATATGTCTATATGTATGAGATGCGATATTTTAACTATGTACACTTTATGTTATTCGGACTGTTGTTCCCATCTTTATTATAATATTCCAAAGGTTTCGGTCGAATTACGCCTAGTCCTTCTTCAGTTTAGATTCGTTGGAATTTCTTACTGAAATCTTAATTTAGTCTCCGGTACTCGGTTGTTCTATTTCCACGTGCCGTGCCTTTTCTGGATATCTCGGTTTCAGTTATTTCCTTTTGCTAACTCAAGTTTCCAAGTTTGTGTTCACCTTTGCTGTGTCCAGGTACTGAACACACAACTCTTTATGTCAAGTCACATTTTGGGATACTTTTATCCACTGGGCCATGAGTATATTAAAAGCAGTGACAACATGTTCGAATCGTAGGTGACTGGTTTTATTATGCAATAAACTAAGTGAAACCGAAACGTTTATTGATAAATAATTCCAAACATATAGACCACAGCAACGTTTTTTATATTTATTTAACGCGATATATCATTTACAAGAAACGATTATTATTTTATTATTTAATGTGCTAATACCGTGGCTTTAGATGGGCTGGCCACGTGTCTCGTCTCAGAGACAAAAAGTGGAGGATTAGAGACAGGTTTGGGCGACGATCTGATCCGATACCTCAGCCACAAATGCCAGAAATAGGACCTGGTGAAGGTCAAACTACGAGTGAAAAATCCGTGGATATGGATTTGTATTTGGCTATCCTTGACCATTCATTTAACCATTGATTTAATTAATTACGTCATATTTCATTAGGCAAATCTATGTTTCCACAATATAATTAGTATTAAACAATCAATATTGGCAAATGTTTCAGGATATAATTATATGATTCAAAAACTTGTCTAACATGACACAGTGAACCAACATTCTTATCGAAAGGCTTAGCAATTGATTCAATATAAAATTTCCACTTCAAATCAGCGGAAATCCTTAATTGAAAAAAAAAAACACAATAATTTCGTAATCTGGGGATTAGCATCAGCCGTGTTGAAGGAAAGTAAAAAAGGTTTTCTCAGACGATTAAATGAGAGTAGCTTTCTTTTGGGTTCGTTAAAATTGATAAACCGTTTTTTCCTAAGTCAATAACAGATTCGAGATTGACTTCAATAAGGTTTTTGTAAGTGACCCTGTGTTCTTGAAAGATTTCATGAAATCGGTAACACAGTACGAACCTCGCTCGATCAGGCAGAAGCATAAAATCTTTCAGCGATATCGTCCCAAAAACACGAAGATACCACGCGTATCATACTTATTAGAAGCACACAAATGCATGACGGAATGTTTTCTTAGCCAATAAAATAGTCCCGGTCTGTCTTGTCTTGAAGTCAGAACAAAACGTTGGCTTATCCGAATTTGTTCCTGTATGAAAACCCCAATTCTTAGTTTGTGAACTTTTTGTCATATTACTGTTGCTATCCTTTACGACTGTTAATTCTTCTTGTATATATTGTTTGCTTGCTTTATATTATTTTTGCCCTGTTCTTTTATTTTTCTTGTTATTGCTTATTACACACTTTGTCACTTCTGTAAAGCATTTATTTACTTTTAACCATTTAACTCTACACATCTCCATACTGGCGTTCAACAATGTTACTAATACATCAAATCTTGCTAGAATCCAAACCCGATATCTCGCAGCAAAATATTTTACCTTCTTCACACGCTTTCGTTTTCATATTGCGTATGCAGATCTCGTGAATGTTAAGAATTCTTGGGTTATTACAACTCTCCGATTTCTAATAGTCGTGGTTAGATACCAATAGGTAAAGTCACGGTTGGATACAGAGGAAAAACTGCGGTGTATGTTCGGCTTTCAACTGTAGCTTTTGTACTGTGTTCCTGACATGTCTTCCTGGGGAAATATCTTACCTGTAAAACAAAGGTCACCGTTTCGAGGCAATATTTATTCAAACGATGTTATCGTTTAGTACTGCAATATCTGGGCAGCTACTGCCCCGTCTCCCCTTTTCAGGCTTGACAGTGGCCACATGCGTCTACCTGGCCTCGCGTGTGACTAATTGTTATCCACCTTACAACCCCACAGACGAGAGCTTGCAAGTTTCTCTATCGTTATTCCTATTGAAAATGTTCATAGGCGCTAACTTCCTTATTTCACCTAACTCTATCCCGCAGAGTTAAGACCCGCCACACAGCGTACATTGCGGGGATCCGCACTCATTCCTTTCGTATTCCATTAGTAAGGAGTAAGTTTCAAATGGACATCTTCTTTACAAAAGCTGTTTCATTATGGATCCTTCCGTAGGAGTTCTTGTAGTTGCCTTTCTGCATCTACTATCGATACTGTATTATCTGAGACGTTACGGGGTTAAGATTCTGGCCACCAGTAGTAAATTCTGCTAGGAATTCTAAGAATAGTGGTTTTAAATCTCCGTAGTTGTAAAACTAAAGATACCTAAATAAAATCACTGTTTAATATTTGCTCCCATAGTTACATCATCTTCAATTTGTTGGATCATATATACGTGTTCTCATAGTTTCCTTTCTGCGTCTGCTGTTAAAACTGTGTCATCTCTAAAACAAAACTGCTCTCGATTAACCACCACAAGGATCCATCCCTGCATTCCATTAGAATGTCTGAAGACCAAATTCTCGAGAGCTCATCTCTGCGGCTGCTCGGTCTCACGCTGTCTGCTGATCTGAGATGGAACAAATACATCGAATCTGTTGCATCAGCCACCGCAAGGAAAGATGTTTTTCTGTGCCGATCCAGGAAATTTTTCTCCCCGGAATCGATCCTCCAAGTCTATAAATCGACCATTCGCCCTTGCATGGAGTATTGCTGCCATATATGGTCTGGGGCCCCTGTTGTTTGCCTCAGGGTTCTTGATAAGATCCAGAGACGGATAGGCAACGTGATTGGCCCTGATCTGTCATCTCGTCTGCGTTCGCTCTCTCACAGACGCGATGTTGCCTCGCTCTGCCTTTTTTACAAGTACTTTCACGGTAATTGCTCCGAGGCGCTACTTTCGCTTGTCCCCAGACCTCGTGAATTTAAACGCCGCACGAGGCTGGCTTCCCGCTCCCACCCCTACAGCGTGGAAACTGTTAGATGTAGACGTCTTTTCTACTCCAATAGCTTCATGTCTCGCACATCTCGCCTATGCAACTCCCTTCCCTATTACTGTTTCCCTGACAAATACAATCTCCAACGGTTTAAGTGTAGCGTCAATCGACATCTCCAGTTGCCTTGATCTATCCACTTCCCTTCTCCACATCCTTTCATTTTTCATTCCTATCTGCTCGCTTGGGGTGATACGCTTAAAAAAGAAAAATCTGTATTTCTTATGTCGTTAATAGTTTTGCTGCCAACAATGAATACTCGTAATACTCAGAAAATCGCCTAACTCTATAGTTTGGATAAGTCCGGTGAGAAGACACATCCTTGTCTGTAACGCCTTTCTATTTTTCCAGAATTAATGAATATATATGCATTCCGTATGCAAGCGGTTTTAAAGTTTCTAGAGTATTTTAATATCCTTCAAAAATATATCAAATTTAGTTAGTAATTCAAACATTTCGTTATGACGTAAATTAAATAAGGATTTCTATCCTCTTTAGTCCTGTAACTGATATTCTCTGATTAAGGATATATCACGTCGAAATACTAGTTCCAGTACGATCACCAAAATTAAGCAAGTCGGGTCTGGTGAGTACCTAGATGGAGTATCACTTGGGAATACCAGGTTGGATGTGTAGTGGTGTAATGCAAAATGGCTTGGAAATTTAAATCGGTGAGCCGAGTTACAATTTCAGTTGAGTTCGTTATATTCATTTATACGCAAATATCCCTGGGAAAGGTATGAATCCACCTCTTCTCCTCCCGGCTGTGGGTTAATTTGCAAGATTTGCATCACTAAACGATTATTAATTCCAAAAATAAATTCTTATAATCTAAAAACTATTTAATGTCTTTAAATAACCTGTAAAAGCTTGATAGACCCTGGAAAGCGATTCAATCAATTGTAATAAATACCGAAAATAATTTATTTAAACAAGAAAATGGTCAAATGAAAGCGCTTTGATATATCATACAAAATTGCTTCATTTCATTCTTTACTGAATTTTGATCAACCTTGTCGAGGTAGGAAAACTCGGACCCAATAAAACAGACGTTGTCTGTTATTTTTTTTAGCAGGGAAGTATTAATGAAATAATTCTGTCTAAATTCACAATATATGTGTGTGCTCCGTTCAATAAATCAGTTCTTTAAATATTGAATCGAATCCTTCAAATGATACAACAAAAGGCGTAGAACTGAACGTATCGGTTAGTCTCAAGATGCATCAGCGCAGAAATACTAAAGAAATGCGAACTTTGATAAAAGACGAAGAAATTGATCGTGCGGCGAAGGGAATGAGGGAAGGGAGGAAATTAAAAATACACAAAAAATACAAAAATCCAAGCGAGTTTGAAAAGAACAGTGAATCATGGGAGAACACGTCTTTAACAAAAGAGGTAACAAACAAGCAAAAAAAAAAAAAAAAAATATTTTAAAAATATTTTTATTTATTTCTATTCAATTTTTCAGGATATCAAATAACGATTTCCCGAGAGATGAGAGTGAAGACGTCTAAGTCACTTTTTTGGATTGCTTTATATTTATTTGTTTGTTTGACGGTGTGCAAAGCGACGCCGAAACCAGCGAATGAAAATCAAAAGTTTGGTCTGAAGGAAAGCAACATGACTGCGAAGAGTGACAAAATTCAATGTGTTCTTTCCTAAAGTGTTTTCTTTTTTCTTCATTTTTTTCAAAAAACTTCTCGTATTTGCCGACGTAAGGATGTTTTTCATATCTGCTTTGTATCGTTGTAAATCTCCGCATATCAATGAGATACTATGCAAAGCGGAAAGACATGTTTGAAATGGAGAAGAAAAAAGAAAGAAAATAGCAAAGAACGAAAGAAAGAGAATGAAAAACATTAAGATTTACTTTCAGTGTGAAAAATAATGGCGAAAGAAGAAAGAAAATAGAGAGAAATTATTGAGAGAAAAATGAAAGGAAAAAGAAAGAAAGAAATGAAGAAAGCAAAAAGAAAGAAAAAAGAAAGAAAAAAGAAAGAAAGAAAGAGTAAAAAGACGTGTTAATTAGAAAAATCAGATTTGACAAAAAGAAAGAATTAGTTTATATAAAGAAAGAAAAAAAACAGAGAAATACAGAAAGGACTGATAAACGATACTGAATAAATAAGAAAGAACCAAATAATGAAACGAAGAAGGAAGCTAAAAAGAAAGGAAGTGAGGAATAAATGAAGTAAAGGAAGGAATTAAATTCTTGATAACTTATATTAAGAAAACAAGGAAGGAATGCAAAAAGATTGATAGAATTGGTCAACTACATTAGATATAAAAAAAATGTAAGACAGAAGTGATAAGTAAATTTTATGAAGAAAGAATACACGATAAATACTATTAAAAAAGAAAGACAGAAAAAGAAACGAATAAAAGTGTTAACGATACAATTTACTTGTAAAAGTGAAATAAAAAGTAAACTAAAAGAAAGGAAAATGTAGAAGTTATAATTCTAAAAGAAAATGTCCGAAGGAATGATGTAAAAGATAGACGAATGAAAAATAGGAAAGAATAGAGAAAATGAATAAAGAAAAAAAATTCATTACGACCAAGAAATAGAATTTAAGGGCGACATTTTAATGAAAAGGCAAATATGTGAGAAAAAATAAGAGGTTCGATCCTCACAATTCCAAGTTCCAACCACCTGAAGAAGGCCAGAGCGTGCAGTGGCCGAAACATCGTGATAATGAATAGGTAAATATGAATATAGAAAATGAATAAAGAAAAAAAAATTCATTACGAACAAGAAATAGAATTTAAGGACGACACGTTAATGAAAGGCAAATATGAATATAGAAAATGAATAAAGAAAAAACCATTACGAACATGAAATAAAATTTAAGGGCGACATTTTAATGTAAGAAAAAATTAAGGAGTTAGGAAAGAAGAGGTTCGATCCTCACAATTCCAAGTTCCGACCACCTGAAGAAGGCCGGAGCGTGAAGTGGCCGAAATGTTGTGATAAATATGTCAACAAAGATGAGGACAATAGTCCGATTAATGTAAATAGTGTACATAATACCTCAACTCAGAAATATAGAAAGATACTGAAGCTCTAAACAATTTATAAAATATTAATGATCAACAGCAGTCGTCCGAATGAAGTGTTATTTTCTTGTCTGAAGATTTGTGATAAAGGCATTTTATTATTTCGAGATTTTTTGATTTTTTTAACTCTCTTCTGGCTTCCCAATCAAAGTTGTTCTTCAATATTTTAAATGCAATGAACGATCGTTATATTTTATTTTCTGAATTCCTGTGTTTTGTTCTCTCCCCTTAATGTGTTTTCTTACTCTTTCTCACTCAGCAACCCTTTATGCCATAGTGGCTTTATTATCTTCCTTGTGATGACGTGACCAATCATCCTGCACGTGGACGGAAGTGCGTGTTTAGGGAATTTGCGAAAATAAAAAATAAAAAAAATGATTTTTTTTTCCGTTCAGTTTCTTTTTAATTATTTCATCCCAATCAAGGAAGGAATGCCACTAGTCCGCAGGGGGGGGGGGCAGACAGGGAATAAAAATGAAAGATTGATTTTAGCTAGGACTGAAGAAAAAACAAAAGATTAACGGCATCCAGGGAGAGAGAATATGGCGATTGACGTTGCATTTACGTTTTTAGAGATTGTACTTCCCAGGGATTCGTTTAAACGGAAGGGAATTCTACAGGTGGAAAGTTTAGGGAAAAAGAACCGTTAGAGTATAAGTCACGGTTGCATTTAGCTATTTCAAATGTAAAAGGGTCGAACGTAGATGCCAGTCTAGTATCACGCTTAAATTCATGCAGTAGGGGCACCAGTTGGAAAAAAAATCATCAGAGCATTTGCCATGAAAATAATTGTAGAAAAGACAGATAGGAATCCATGACACGTCAGTGAGATTATAACTGAAGTCGTGATATTTGATCAGTATCGATTTACATTACAGATCCTTCTTTGGATTCCGACAAGAATCGCGAAACTTACAGCAGGAACATAAGGCCAGACATGGCAACAGTATCCAAAGCACGGCCGAATGTTAGATTTGTAAATGGGCAAGATGCATTCTGACGAGAAAAAAAAACAAACTTTCTGGCACGACATTGCGAACCAACGTACCTTGGGGTAAATGTATCTACATTCCATGGATTCGCCCCACTTCAATTCAGTTGAAAACGTGAGGCCATGAAGGCCCCTGTGTGTAGTTCTTCTGGAGTCTAGCATCAGTCATGCTGATGGCAGTAAATGTTCTCTATAAAATATAAGTAGATTTGTTTTGGAGGTGTTTACATATACAAGCTATATCTTTCCGCAGTTAACCAATGCTGATCTGTATGTGGGTAGTTGGAATGGTTTCCCGACACGACCGGTGAAGGATGACGCCTCGACCCAACCCACCTGTGCCAAGCAGCCGTCCGCAAACCGCCAGCCTGGGTGTATGAGCTCCGTCTAGGATGCCATTCGCTTTAACATTGGGAGGATGAATTTCTCAGAGGAGGGACGTGGTAACCTCAACATCCCCGGTGCATTAGGAACGATCAAGCCATTGCACCATCAGTTATGTGCCATGCGTTATACAGGCTTAGGCGATCATGTACATTTTGATACATGACTGACGAGGTAGATTTTTTCCCGCAGTAGGCTGCCTAATTTCTTTCTTCATTAGACCATTTTCTATCTAAGGCTATAGAACCCGGTCTCTCCTGCTATTTACCCAAAGTGTGCTTGATTAAATGAACAGTCAGTCAGTTATGTGCCATGCGTGATACACGTTTAGGCGATCATGCATCTTTTGATACATGACTGACGATGCAGATTTTTCCCCCACAGTACGTTGCCATTTTTTCTGCAGTAGACCAGTTGCCACCCAAGGATATAATACCCGGTCTGTCCTGCTATTTACCCATAGTGTGCTTAATTAACTAAACAGTGGGTCAGTTATGTGCCATGAGTGATACACGTTGAGTCGATCATGTATATTTTGATCCATGACTGGCAAGGCAGTTTTTTTCCTACAGTATGTTGCCACTTATCACCCAAGGCTATAGAATCGGGTCTGTCTTGCTATATTACTTAAATGTTTACTGAATTAGAAATAATAACTTTTTCAATAATGTCTTGAGTATGTTGTTCAATTAATTATATTTATTGTAAATGTTTAGAATTTAGTTGACGTTGAGATGAATGTAGCCTATAGTATAACGAATAATATGAAAATAGTAAACAAGATAAAAAAAACATGATAGAATAATTCAGACGTTGTTTTTGGAACAATCGCGCTGGATATGAATAGAGAATAAATGAAGGAAGTAGCCAAAAATATAGAACCGGGCATAAGACAAGTGTCTTCTCAGTGGACTTATTCAGACTTTACAGTCAATGTTTAGAGAATTGGAAGTAATAATAGCTTTATAGAAATAGAACTCCTACAATCTTAGCAACGTACGATATGCGGGAGATACAATGCTTAGAGTAGACAGAAAAGAAACTGCAGAACATCCAACAGAAGGTTTCAAAAGAAGGTAAAAAGAAAAGGCAAACATCAACTGTAAAAAGGAAACAACTGAAGATGTGAAATAATAAATGAAAAGCGTTCTGGGTTTGATGATAAACTACATCGGGCAGCAAGACTTCTGATCAGGAGGTTTTGAGGAACGTGGAATCACCTCTTAATTTCCTGTTGTTCTCAGGTCCTACCCTTATTAGGGTCCCAACTATGGGCAAAAAGTTAACCACTAAACTAGGATCAAACACTATGAAAGTAAACATAGATTAAAAATATCAGCAATATATGTTTATACTAAAATATTACCAGCAATATATTCTTGCTAAAAAATATTATTACCAGCAAAACGTTTTTGGGGAAAAAACAGGTTACCAGCAATACATTTTTGTAAAACAAAATACTAACAAATTAAATTACCAAGAAAATTAAATTTCGACATTAAATGTCGATAAACGCCTAAACAAATAATCACCGAAATTTAAAAAAATTAAATATGTACGGATTGTTTTACAAGGGGACGCAAAAAAAGTGACACCAAAATCCGATGGCGCGTTGGATTAGCCGAATGATAATTAAAGTATTACGAAACAGGAAAATTTTTGTTAGAAATAAAGAAAAAAAAGTGCCGTTATAACATGCGCCTAACACGTTATCAATCACTATAACCTGCAGTCTCCTTCATTTACTACTATTGTATACGTTCTACTGTGCTATCTACCATAATAGCTTCTCTAGCAGATTGTTCTCTCATTAAAATGCGACTTCTGCTTCTTCGTATATAAAACTCTTTCATTTTAATCTAAAGGATGTTATCCAGCTGTTGTCAACAGTTACAGAACAAGGGGGAGTCTGATGTAGGAACTCCATTTTCTTCCTTTTGTGTGGACACACGAGAGGTGAGGTGAGGTGAAGGTAGAATTCATCGTGGTAGAACCCAGGTGAGGTAAGGTGAGGTCACGGTATAATTCATAGCGCGGTAGACCGCATACCAATGCAGAAATTGAGGTAGAACGTATACCATAGTAGCACCGAAAAAAAAAAATTAATATTTATTTAATAGACGTCCTCATATATGACAGTTTATGCCGGGAAATGTCACAAATGAAGAAGAGACTAGAAGCGACAGAAATATCATCCGCTTCTGAGAATACAGTGAGTTGAACATCTGGGTAACGACGATGTTTTAACGAAAATGGAAACTAAGAGGACCCTTGTGCTTTGAACCAGAATGTGTCATTTGACATAATGAGGAAAAAGGGGAAGGAATTTGACACGCACAGGACATGTTGCATGCATGAAGAAATCAGCTCATAAAAAACTTAACGACATTGTGTAAATGTTGTGCAGAAATCTTTTTGCTAAGAACTGCTAAGGACAGGCATTTCGGTAGAGTCATAACAGCCCACGTTCTTAAAGAACGCGCAACATAAAAGTAGCCTAAACTAATAAAGACACTATTTGTTTCAGGAAATCCGGAAGGTACCTAACACATATAACAATTATATAAATATGAAGTCCTTGGGAGTGAAATAAATGTGGTTTTCGGCGTGAAATATGAGATTGATTTGCCGAGTTCAAATTCCTACAGAGGTCACTGCATTTGCTTTTGCAACAAAAAAAAATCATTGAAAATAACTGAATTTCTCTCCTTCTTCACACCGGTTAAGGGGTAATACAAGGACAGAGTTGATTTTATAGCCTACATTGTCAAACACTTTTGGAGAATGGCAACTTTGAATTCAAAACCGTTTGCTGCTGTAGGTGATATGCCGACCAGATAATAATAACCTACTTATTACAGATATCACAAAATCAAAGTCGCTTAGGTTACTTCTTTGCTGTCAGGTTTTTCCGGCCTTCGTCGCGTTCGATATCTTCGATTCTGAAATAGCAACACTTCCGTCGTTTCTTCGTTCACCCGGTTAAAAAGGGGACGAGTCGCTTGGCGGCTTTCTTGCTAGCCACCATGGCGTGACTATTCAACCCAGCGCGATTGAGGCACGCGGTCGACCCTTTGTTAGCGGAACGGCCATGTTTTCACTGGAACAGCTGCAAGCAAACTGACGTGATCAAGCTCAAAATTCGATCACGTGACCACAATTGTGCCATCTATAAGCACGTACGAGTAGAAGACAGTGTGACAAAGCTAAACCTACGACATGGCGAAAGTGAAGAGATATGTTATTTTCACATGGTGCTTAAACGTAAATATTCGTTGTAAGGTGGCTTTGAAATCGGATTTGGATAACTTGTGTAGACATCTTTTTTTATTATTAAATAGATGTGTACAATTCCGACAACATAGAAATTATTTGATAATTTAATTTTGTCCAGCTTTTTAAAAAGAATAATAGAATAAACCAATGAAAAAATCGTAAAATGCTTTCCGCGGCAGCATAAGGTTCAGAAGACTTGGTTAAAATATCCATGTATTAATAAAAATACCTCTAGATGTGGATGAGATGAATAGAAATAAAACAATTATAAAGACGTGTGCATGTGTTGCAATCTTTGGGCATTTATTTTATATGGTTCTTATTTATGTGGTAGTGTTATCTTTTACTCATAGAAATAAAACAGTTATAAAGACGTGTGCATCTGTTGCAATCTTAGGACATTTATTTTATATGGTTGTTATTTATGTGGTAGTGTTATTTTTTACTCATAGAAATAAAACAGTTATAAAGACGTGTGCATGTGTTGCAATCTTTGGGCATTTATTTTATATGGTTCTTATTTATGCGGTAGTGTTACTTTTTACTCATAGAAATAAAACAATTATAAAGACGTGTGCATGTGTTGCTATCTTTGGGCATTTATTTTATATGGTTCTCATTTATGTGGTAGTGTTATTTTTTACTCATAGAAATAAAACAATTATAAAGACGTGTGCATGTGTTGCTATCTTTGGGCATTTATTTTATATGGTTCTCATTTATGTGGTAGTGTTATTTTTTACTCATAGAAATAAAACAATTATAAAGACGTGTGCATGTGTTGCAATCTTTGGGCATTTATTTTATATGGTTCTCATTTATGTGGTAGTGTTATTTTTTACTCATATAAATAAAACAGTTATAAAGACGTGTGCATCTGTTGCAATCTTTGGACATTTATTTTATATCGTTCTTATTTATGTGGTAGTGTTATTTTTTACTCATACAAATAAAACAGTTATAAAGACGTGTGCATCTGTTGCAATTTTTGGGCATTTATTTTATATGGTTCTTATTTATGTGGTAGTGTTATTTTTTACTCATAGAAATAAAACAGTTATAAAGACGTGTGCATCTGTTGCAATCTTTGGGCATTTATTTTATATCGTTCTTATTCATGTCGTGGTGTTATTTTTTACTCATACAAATAAAACAGTTATAAAGACGTGTGCATCTGTTGCAATCTTTGGGCATTTATTTTATATGGTTCTTATTTATGTGGTAGTGTTACTTTTTACTCATAGAAATAAAACAGTTATAAAGACGTGTACATGTGTTCCAATCTTTGGGCATTTATTTTATATGGTTCTTATTTATGTGTTAGTGTTACTTTTTACTCATAGAAATAAAACAGTTATAAAGACGTGTGCATGTGTTCCAATCTTTGGGCATTTATTTTATATGGTTCTTATTTATGTGGTAGTGTTACTTTTTACTCATAGAAATAAAACAGTTATAAAGACGTGTGCATGTGTTCCAATCTTTGGGCATTTATTTTATATGGTTCTTATTTATGTGGTAGTGTTATTTTCTACTCATAATGTTATATACTTTCTGGTTATAGACACTTTGATGTGGTGTAATGGTAAGTAATCTTGTCTCGTTTCTTCAATTCCTACTGAATAAATTGGACAATGTTTAACCTTTTCTTTTTGATGTAGATCCTGGAGGTCAATTGCGATGGACATATTTTAATATATTTATTAAGAATGAAATCAGTGCTTATTACGACTTTAAAATGACATAATACATCATTAGATAGTTTGAACTGTAGAAATCTCATCCACAATACAGAAAATAAGATGAAAATATGACTTTTTTAAAAATCATACAATCATCTGCAAAGTGATAAAGCCACTTAAACACTTCGGTTAGTGTGTGTGAAAGAAAGAAAAGGAATAACATTATTAAGGAGCGAGAAAAATAAAAAAGAAGAATAAGGAGGACAGCAGAGAAGGATCGAAATTGCCTTTAAAATTTTGTAGACCAAAGTTATCTGGAAACCGAAAAGATAGTTTCAAAAATAAAACTTGAAATAATAAAATGCCTTTATAAAAAAAATCTTCACACAAGTAAATGACACTTCATTCAGACAACTGGTTTTGATCATTAATATTTTGAGCAATTCCTTAGAGCTTGATTGAAAGCACGGTGTTTAATTGTAAATTAAAAAATCGTCATCTCGAAATATATCGAAAGCGCGTATATCTTTTGAAGTAACCTTCTGTATAGCATAGCGGAAGATTCGGGTAGCAGATAATGTAAATGTGATTAATACGTCCAGATGGACTGAGATTTTCTTGCTAAATTTTCTTTCTCTTGCCTGCGTTCATTTTCGTCACCTCAAAAGGTCCGCTGAGATCCTAATTACTTAGAGCCAGTTTCCGTGCTTGTCAGATAAGCGCGACTTGATACGAACAAGATAAAAGACAAAAACATTACACGAATTACGAGTACATATTGTAGTGTCGCTATCCTTGGGAATATAATAGAAACAATTTCTATTACGTATGAACAAAGAATTGCAGATGGAAATGCGATCCATTAATTTTGTCTGTCAAATTTGAGGCATGAAAACATCGTTACATATATTCAAACTTGTTGATATGCATACAACGCTTATTATGTGTTTTATGTGGAGCATCTTTGCTATGACTATTATTTAATCGTTTTATCCTGCGCAAGCTAATAGCCACTAAACCAGAATGTATTTCTGAGTAATAGACAATATGATAAAAAAATTATTATTAAGGAGAAAGAACAATAAAAGAACAAGAATTAAGAAGACAAGCAATAATTGCATTTACATTTTTCAAGATCAAAGTTTACTTGGAAGAAAGAAGCTGGAAGAGAGTTCTACATACTATCATGACAAAACCCCCGTGGAAACTGAAACTTGTTTCATAAGGACAATACTAATGCACTCATGGCTTCTGTTATAATAGTCTAACTTAGTAGCCGTAGATATTCTATGTACATTGACTTTAAGTTTCCCGTGAGCTATAATTATAGCTCTCTTTATGCTAATTAACTATTAGCTATACCAATCCCATTACATCTCTCTGAATCTTTTAGGTTTCACACACTGCGTGGATCTACGGTTTCTTCTAAATTCCCTACCCATGTCACTGGTTTCCAAAGTACTTCTCGTTATGGGGGACCTTGATCTAGTTCTTTTATTCTCAGTGTTCCATATTTCGTACTCCGAATCTTTTGTAGAATTTGGATTGTCTATTGATCTGTCTGCCTGCTTTCTTGTTCATCTACATTTTCATTCGAACTAGCCTCGCTTTGTACTTCCTTGTCATTTTGGCTAGCTCTTAATTACTCTGCATAGGCAACCATATTTCTACCATTATTGCGCACTAAAGGCGTGTTGTATCCTTTTTTCCAATTGTAGTTGGGACAATGCGTTTACGTGTGGTATCGTGTTTCCCTTCACATATTGTATATTATAATCAAAAGCCATTAACTTCATAGCCTATCTTAATATTCTGGATGATGTAAATTTCGGCAATTCCCTCCTAGAATGGAATATAAATTCTAAGGGCTTATAATAGGATCTAAACAAATAAATCTTCGCCAATAAAAGTTGTCTTGCTCAGGTCATACTCCATAAAACTGCAAATGCTTCCTTTTCATTATTAGAGTAGTTCAAATCAGATGGTGTCAAGGTCATCGAAATATATATCATTGGGTGTATGTCCTGGGACAAAAATATCGATACAGACTCGCATCTGTGGCTAATGCAACGTCCTTTTTAAGGTAAAAAATTTTGACCACGGGTTTTTAGATAGAGCTTTTTTAAAATTTAATGAAGGCTGTTTGGTGTGTATTAGTCCATTCAAACTCCTTATTCTTCTTTCCCAACCCAAAATACTCTTCAATTGTTTTAGCATATTTTACAAGAATTTTCTATAAAAAATGGCTAAGCGAGGAATGATTCCAATTCTTTTTAATTAGTTTACATTTTCTGTATTAACGTCGGGTCCGGCTAAGTACCGTTTTCTGAAATTTGTTAACCCAAGAAAGCCAATTCTTTGCAATTTAATATACGCTTATCTTTGTTTATCGTCATTCCTGCCTTCCTCAACTGATCCATTACGAAGTTAGTTCTTCGTTTCACTTCTTCTTCAGTGGCTGCACCTAAACAGAAATCGGCAGTATAAATTATCATATTTATAATCTCACCGCTAACAAAGTTTCCACAGCTTTTTGGAAAATTGAGCTGGCTGATAAGTGGGACCGTCTAAGTAAGCCTCTGGGGTAGTTTTTTGTTGTGATTTACTTAAATTCGTCATCTATTTGATTTCGGTGGTACGCATTTTTAAAACCAATTTTCGTAAAATATTTCATTCCTGCCAGAGAATGTAGCATGTTTTCTATATTTGGAATATTGTAGGAATTTGGACAAATCCTATGATTTACGCCTACGTAATCTCCGTAAATTCTAAAATCACCATCAGGTTTTCTTAAAAACGATGACCATCTTTTGCCTCCAGGTTCTAAATATTGAAGAATGCTTTCTTCCACCATTTTGCGCAGCTTTGCAACTACCATTGGCTTTATATGAATGGGACGCCTACGGCTTTGAAAATACGATGGATTGATATTTCTTTAGGCTAGCTTTATAGTTTTTTAATGTCCCAGTTTCGGGACTTCCCGTATACATAGCATTAAGTAAACATGTGTTATTAATATTTATCAAATCAGTTCCTACTAAACTCTGATTTTTATACTCTGTACGACCATAATAGTGACATTTTCAAATCTATTTTTTGGTCAAAAATGCCTTGAAATGACCCTAATATTTTTATACACGTTCCATCAAACTGTCTTAATGTTAATAAGCTTCTTATTAATTTTGGTTTCGATAATTGTTCAAAAAATTCCTCGGAATAAGGGTCACCTCGCTTTCAGCATCAACTTGCATTTTTAAGTCTACTCCATTTAATTTAATATTTGTGAAGGTTTTTTTTGTTTCTCCGTAATGTAAATAGGGAAAAAACGTTTATTTGACTTTTTACATCGTCTTGTATTTCGACAGTTTTTACATTGGTATCTCGCCATCTACATATGACTTAAAAGTGATTTTTCTTTTTGCATTTATTACAATGTCTGTCCCCATGTTGGACTTTTCTATCTCTTTGATTCGTTTTCATAGTTGCAATATCTGCATTTTATATTGTTCTTTTTAACGCACATGTGTCTATAAGCTCAAGTTGGTTTTCGCTTGTATTAAATTTTTTCACTTAACTCCTTTTGTTGCATGAAGTCAATACAAGCTTCTAAAGTCATTTGGTTTGTCTGTAAGCTCACTGAAAGATTTACTCTATGAGAGGTGTTGTACAGTCCTTCTACCAATTGGAGTTGAATTAATTCTTCCTCTGTGCATATTCCTTGTTTTCCTAGTTCATGAAAGTCACAATACCTTCAGGTGTCACTTAAACTTCTTAGATATGTCCTTATAGACTCCCCGAATTGTTGTTTCAGTACTCAGAATTTGGTTCTTTCAGCTATGACCAATCTTTTATATGGTTGAATAATTCTCTATATTATTTCTTTGATTTATTTAAATATCAAGATTTCAATTTCAGCCGGATAAGTCATTAACGAAATTTGTCTAATGGCTTTGCATCCCACAGGGGTCAAAAATAGATCCGTCATTTCTTTCTGTCTTTCAAGTGTTTGGTCAACTTCCATATTCTGGCACATGATACAAAGCATTTTATCTAAATCTTTACGTTTTCATGTTCTTCTCTGTTCAACAGAGCTCCGTCAGGTGACTCCATTTTCTTATGATTATCCAACTTAGCAGTCATAGATATTCTACGTACACCGACTCAAAGTTACCTGATATAGTTATAGCTGTCTATATACTAATTACTTTTAGGTAAACCAATCCCGTTACAGATTCAATGAGTGATTTCTTTGACAGTGGGTGTGAAATGATTGATCACCCTCCCTAGTCTTTGATTCCTCCCTAGTCTTTCTCCAACATAAAAATCACTTAACTCGGTATTAGTATCACAGTGGTGATGTCATATTTGCTGTTGATGAATTTTTAACCAACAAGATGAAACCTTCTTCACCAAATAGATCCAAGCACTTCAGCATTGATGAAGGAAATGTGGGCTACAAGGTGAAATATTTTGAAAAATAAACCCCCTTTGATCAAATGCTATAAATTAATCTAGCTCAGTATATGAACTTTTCTACCGACCTTCGTATGTAAAATATAGAATCTTACGTCGCCTCGCTCTGTCTTTTTTTACAAATACTTTCACGGTAATTGCTCCGAGGAGCTGCTTTCGTTGGTTCCTAGGCCTCATGAATTTAAATGTCCTACGAGGCTGGCATCCCGTTCCCACCCCTTCACCGTTGAAACTGTTAGATGTAGACGTCTCTTCTACTCCAATAGCTTCATGTCTCGCACATCTCGCCTATGGAACTCCCTTCCTTATTCCTGTTTCCCTGACAAATACAATCTCCAACTATTTAAGTGTAACGGCAATCGACATCTCCAGTTGCCTTGATCTATCCACTACCCTTCTCCACATCCATTCACCTTTCATTCCTATCTGCTCTCGCGCCAAATCTTCTGTAACTACCTTGCCCTGATCGAGCCACTATCTTTCTCCACGTCCTCTACTTTACCACTCCTATCTACTCTTCCTCCAAACCTTCTGTAACCCCTTGCGTGCTAGTGGCCTCCAGCCTTGCTTGGAGTGATAAGCTTAAAAAAAATATATATATTTACACTATTTTGACGTCATTTGTAAAATTGTATAAAGTAATGAACGACAAGTAACAATGGTTGCAATTGTCTTTGGCTCGACTTCATTAATAAGGCACTGATATTCAGAGAACTTAAAAGGATTACTTGGTTACTTATCTTAGTGCATCCTTTTACTTATAATTATTGGTACATAACGCAAACAATAATCAGTGCATCATTTTACTTATAATTACTGACATATGGAACAAACAATAATAAATGCATTATTTAAACAAATTGCGCATTAAATAATCAACTTTACCTTTTGTGTAGCTATCTGTCAATATTGCCATGTAAAAGTGTTTTGCATTTATATAAGTAGCGACGCAATCATTTTGTGTAATACGGTTAATCGAAGTAGGGTGCTGTGTACATTTTGCGGAATTTATCATCGCAAAGGCAAAAAAAGGAAGCTTTAAATAAATCTCGTTATGCAGGAAAAATAATTTTACTAACCAAGAGCATCTGGTCTAGTTTTGAACAAAAAGAAAAAAAAAACACTTGTCTGATGATTGTTCATTTCTAAACCATAAGGGAATATAAAAATTCGACGATGTTGTCAAGAAATTCATCCGGGAACTGAAGTTGCCTTTGAATATGCATGTCAATGTCATGTCCGCAATAACTCTCGGACATGAAACTATCGTCATCTAAAACAAATATTTACATTGTTTACAGCTGGAATAAGGCTTTCATGTTTAATTAACTGAGATTGCCGCTTAGACTTTAAACACATGATTGAAACTTCCTTCTTTAAGCAATTCCCTCTAAGCAAGGCAGAAGTGCCACTAGCATGCAACGGGTTACAGAGAGTGAGAGGAAGAGTAAATAGAAGTGTTTGACAGAAGGATAAAGAGAAGGTCAGGGATCAAGGACAATTCCTCAGAAGATGTCGATTGACATGACATTTGAATATTTGAAGATTATATCCATCAGGTAAACATCGGTTCTTCCCAACTAGTTTTTCCCAATGCACCATTTTCACGATAAGTAAGTCTGTCAACCATATCCTATTTTCAAGAGTGCCCGACGCAAGAAGAGGCTCTCCAAATAATATGGATATATATTTATGAAAGTCTTCATTCTTTTGTATATTATTACATCTAGATTTACATGGAATAATTCTTATCTATCTATATATATATTTAAATTAATATATATATAAATATATATATATATATTTAAATTAATAATTATATATATATATATATATATATATATATATATATGTTTATTAGTACATATAGATTTACACGGGTTATTTTTATTTATATACATTTAAATTAATATATATATATATATATATATATATATATATATATATATATATATATATATATATATATATATATATATATATATATAGAGAGAGAGAGAGAGAGAGAGAGAGAGAGAGAGAGTTGGATTGATGCAAGTTTATGACTCTGGGCTTCACGCTATTATCGCAAATAGCGTGAAACCCAGGCTCACAAACTCACATAAATCCAATTAAATATGTTAGCTCTATCACAGATATTGAGCGCTCTGCAATAAGTACCGCGCATATATAATATATAAATAATATATATATATATATATATATATAAATTTGCGTATATCTATATATTTATATACATACACTTTTTACACACACACACACACACACACACACACACACACATATATATATATATATATATATATATATATATATACATACATATATATTAGTACATATAGATTAACATACATTATTTTCATTTATATATATTTAAATTGATATATGTATATTTATTTTTATTAGTACATATAAATATACATGTATTATTTTTATTTATATATATTCAAATTAATATATATATATATATATATATATATATATATATATATATATATATATATATATTAGTATATATAGTTTTGCATGGATTATTTTTAAAGAGGATTTTTTTTTACAAATAAAATAGCAATAGAAAATTGTGTGTTTTCTTTTTTTAAAAAAACATCAAAACATTTACAGTAGCGTACTTACTTGAGTAGAAATTTTGTGTATATTTTTTTACTCACAATGTGGCAGCCCATTCTCTATACACACGTAATTTTTGACGCGGTTAAATGTAATGCATTTTGGGTGACCGGTTTCACTCTCTATATGTGTGTGTTTTTAGGTGTTTTTAATAACAAAATAGCGCAAGAGAAGACTTAAGAAAATGTTATTCTGCTTAGAATAATTGATACGATCGTAGTGACTATTTATCGTCCTCTACAAACGAAAGAGATTTCAAAAGGGAAGTAATCATAAAACAAGTGAGATTAGTCCGGATTAATTTATTACATGCTCAAAATTAATGTCCAAAAATTAAGATTTCGCACTATACATGGATTCCGCTGATACAGGAGTATATGACGCGTTCGGCGGAGGAAGGTCGTATTCAACAAAAAACGAAAATTGTTTATTCATTATATCCTATGCAAGTATTAAAAAATTAGAATAATTAAACAATATTTCAAGATCAATTTAAGTTTAAAATTCGTAAACATACAATGAGATGAGTTACCATAAATCTTAGTTTTGTCTGCGGAATATCATTACATTATTGTTACATAATTATAGTGAAATCATTACAGGTTTTTGTCAAAATCATTTTATTTTTGTTCGTATATTATTTTGAAATATTCCCTTTCACAGTATTTATGTTTTAAATGGAATTAGATCATTCTAAATTTCAGAATTTCTCTATTCCCATCAAAATAACCGGAAGAAAGCGATCTAAAAACAACAATGGAAAAGTGAGGTAACAATTCCTAGACGAAATGACTCCAGTTTGTTCAACTTAAGTTAACATTGCAGCCATTTTAAAATGCTGCCAATAACAATTGAGAAAATATAACGGACCTAACAAAATATGTAATATAGCATCAAAATTTATATTATTTTTATTTATTTGTTATGTAACTAATTACATAATTCTCAACAATGTTTTCGTAATACTTGATATTTTCTGTACTAAATTCTTAATAAATATTATTATTGCTATTATTCTATTTAAATGGAAGGTAATCCTACATTTAGAATTCTTTACAGCTGACCATGAAAAGAAATGTTGATCAAAACTGTCTAATACATTTAAGCGCGTATTGCCACAAAATTATCAAATATTAAATATGACCCTCCTTCGTGTAATGCGTCATATACAGGGTGTCCATAAAATTCGTGTGCACTTAAAAAAATTATAACTTTACTTGTATTTGCGATAGAAATAATCTGTAAAAACTGTTATAAAGTTTAATGTGCCTATTTTTAAGTATAGTTATTTTTTACACAAAATTTGCAACAATTTTTAGATGAGTAAAAAAATTTTTTTTTTTCCAGAATCAATTTGATCCATAGCTTCAACTGAGGAAAAAATAAACTGTCCTTTGGTGCGCTGAACTGAACTCTACAATTGCTGTACAAAGAAAGTTTAGAATTGAATACAATAAAGAACCACCTCATAGGAACACTATTGCTAAATGGATAAAAAAATAAAGAGACAGGCTACATACATGATAAGCCACGGTCTGGAATGCCATGGATCAGCGACGAAAGTGTTGCAACCATAGAAAAATGACGGAGGACATGTGGAAACTTTAAAAAATTCAATAAAACCTTAAAATATATAGATTTACTTCTTTCTAATCCTTTTTACAAATTATTTCTATCGCAAATACAAATAAACTTATAATTTTTTTAAAGTGCACAAGAACTTTATGGACACTCTGTACAGTAATTTATTTTAATTCATAACTAATTATTGAATAAATAAACTGAAGTATACTTCAACAAGCAAAACGAATAGAATCCCAGGGTACTCTAATTCAATAAACAAAATGTTCAATAAACGGTCACGGTATTTAAATCGATTCTATTCTGAGGAACAATAGAGTCAATCAGAAATTTGTGATTGTTTTTTTGTTTTTTTTTCATGCCGTCAGATTTCTTTTTTTTTTTTTGAACACGCATGATGTACCCCAAATTCTATAAATTAGAAAAAAAGTAAAAGATTTTTCACTTTGAGGTTAATAAAAAGATAAAGGGGCGTTTACAGCTTTTTAGGATAGAAAAGGCGCGCGCGCGAGAGAGACAGAGAGAGAGTGTGTGAGAGAGAGAGAGAGAGAATGCCATGCATTATTGGAGAAGGAAAATTCTGAAACCAGTGAATAAAGCAACGGGAAAAAGTCACTATATGTAGTAAGAAGTTTTGGCCACTCATACGTGAATTTGACCATTTAAAACTTAAAAGGACATAAATTTAAAAAAAAAAACGAAATTTCACACTGATTCGAGTTCAGAGATCATCTCAGATTTCAAAGGCCGATTTAAACGTATGTTAATCTGTTTTTTTTTTCTCTGGTACCCTCCTACTTACACTCCTTCATTTTTCCTATTTTTTTTCTTTAGTCTGCATACTTCAATTTAATCTCCCCCGTTTGGCCTTGCGGTAAGGGAAGAACTCACTAGGAAGCAATTCAATACCGAACCCTGACGTAGAAAACTGGCTTGATATTTGTCAGAATGCATTCCGTTTAGGGCATTGCACAGAATCTATTAAGTATGACGAGTTAACTGAGTAAAGTGATGCCCATTTTCAGAATGAAGAAATCTTCTGGTCGAGGGAAGAACTGTCGGATAGAAATTTCAAAAAAATATATATATATAAAAAAAAAGGTAACGGAAAATCAGAAAGGAAATGTTGTCAAAATTGTTGTAGGAAAATTAAAAGCATGTTTTCAAAAATGAATCCATTAAGGGAACAAGAAAAAGAAAGTTAAATAGACGAGAAGCGGATTGGATCAGATGTAGGAAAAGATGAAATCGACAGAAAGAAAATTTGGATTGTTAAATGGATAATACAGTTATTTAGGGGAAAAATTTTTCAAATAAATGAATATCAAAGGAAAACGAAAAATAAAGGGGCACGAAAATGATATGGAGAACAAGGAAGAGAGAAAGGGGGAGAAAAGAGAGCGAAAGAAAGAGAGAGAAAGAAACAAAAAAACAGAAGAAAGAAATAGAGAGAGAAAAAGTAGAGAGAAAAAGAAAGAGATAAAAACAAACAGAAAGAAGGAGAAGAATATAAGGAAGGAAAGAAGGAGTAATAAAGATAAAGAAAGAGACAAAAGAAAAGAAAGAAAAAGGAAGAGAAAGAGAGAGAAATTAGAACAAGAAAGAGAAAGAAAAAAGAAAGAGGTAAAAACAAAAGGAGAAAGAAAAAGAAAAGGAGCAAGAGAAAGAAAGAAAAAGAGAAAATGATAAAGAGAAAGAAAGAGAAGTGGAGAAAGAGAAAGAAAGAGAAAATGAGAAAGAGAAAGAGAGAGAGGAGAAAGAAATAAAAATAAAAATAAATTAAATAGAGAGACAACGGAAAAAGTAAAAGAGAAAGTGAGAAAGAAAAGAATAAGTGAGAAAGAAAAGAATAAGTGAGAAAGAAAAAGAAAGAAAGAGCCCGAGAAAGAGAGAGAGAGAGAGAGAGAGAGAGAAAGGCAAAGAAACATAAAGACCCTAAAATGAGCAGATTAATCAATTTTGAAACATGTCAAACAAAAAAAGACAAAGTATCACTTATAAATATATATGAACTGGTATAGTTATGAAAGAAAGAAAGAAAGAAAGAAAGAAAGAAAGAAAGAAAGAAAGAAAGAAAATACAAGTAATAGAAAAGATGAAGGAAATATAAATAAAATGAATATCGGATATGAAGAAATGAGAAAAGAGGTAAGCAACACTAAAATGAAAGAAATTTACGGACTTTTCAACAGAAATGAAATGCTATGAAAGAAACCCGAAATTAAAAAAGACGCTTGAAAGACTAACAAGAAGAGATAGGATATGAGAAGCGCAAAATAACGTAATAAATTAAAACTACTCCTAAAACTAACAAACGAGACAATAAAGACTTGAATGACGTTAAGAAAATCATTAATTTTGTTCTCAAATAACGTAAAGAAATCACAAAGAACGACAAAGCAAAGTCGGTAAACTATAATTTTATTTTAGGTGAAACGACACGAATAAAGAACATGATGGTGTCGAAGAATAGGAAGAAAAATATAAACACAAAAGAATTTTTAAATCACAAAAGAGTGAAATAAAAACATCTAAGACAATGCAACAATAAATTAAAAAATTATGAAAGAGATCATGCGTGACTGAAATTAAAAAAATCATTAATGATAATAATAATAATAACATTCATAATAAGAGTAATAATAACAATATTAATAACAATAATAATAATAATAGGAATAGTAATAATAATGATTGACGTAACTCTTACAATATTTTTCAATAGTTAAAAAAGAGTGCAGTTTAAGAAAAGAAAAACACATTGACAATGTTAAACAGTATTCCAACAGAATGTCTGTCTTCTTGACGGTCAATCTTTTCAAGTATAAATATATATAAATCTACCAAAATTTTAATTGACTTAATAAAAATATATTATGGCATTAAAAGATTGGACGCCAAGAACAAAAGAATGCTATAATAGTGATGATAATAATAATAATAATAATAATAATAATAATAATAATAATAATAATAATAATAATAATAATAAGAAGAAGAAGAAGAAGAAGAAGAAGAAGAAGAAGGAGGAGGAGGAGGAGGAGGACATATTACTTCCTAGAGAAAAAAAATTACTCCCAGCAAAACAGGAGGGATGTAAATGTGAAGGCTACGATGCAAGAACGAACTAATTAACTAAGAGGTTAATAAAAGGAAAATAAATTTATCGACAGCATGGGTCGACTACAGAAAGTCGTTCGACAGTGTACCACACTGATGGATAAAGAAGAGCCTAAAATATACAGAGTATGCCCCACAACGGTCAAATTCATAACGGAGAGCCTGAAAAAAAGGAAGACTACACTAAATCCAAACCATACAAACGGGTCATTAACATCAAGACCAATTAACATCAAAAGCGGGATCTTCTAAGGAGCTTCATTATCAACACGACATTTCTGCCTTGCATTAGCACCAGTCAGCTGACTACTGAACAACTGTAGTTACGGATACGAGACACAGAATGACAAACTGAATCACCTATTCTATATTGTCGCGTATGAATACCACCAGGGAAACCTACTCATCATAATCAAAACCTTCGGCAAAGGCATTAGATTGGACTTCGGAATCGACAAATGTGTAAAAGCCACCTTCAAAGGCGGTAAACTAAGGAAAATTTAGATCTTGATATCAAAAACAAGGTTACGGTACTAGACCAAGATGGTAGATACAAATACTTAGTAATTAATGAAAGAAGCGGAATACAACATTCAGTTATGATGAAAAGGGTCCGAAAAGAATATTATACGACAGTGTGTTTGATACTAGGAAGCGAACTTAATGGAGCCAATAAAATGAGGGTTATTAACACCTTAGCTATGCCCGTAGTAACATGCAGCTTCAACATTGTTAATTGGAAGTTGAATGACATTAAAAGACTGGACGCGATGTCCAGAAGAATACTTACCTAAATGTGGATGCAACACCAGAAATAAGGTGTTGATAGGCTGGACGCACTAATAACTTTAGGAGGACGAGGTCTAATCCAACTTGAACTAATTAAAAAAAAACTACAACAATCGGATTCGAAGCATACCTCACAAAAATCAATGACCCTCTCCTACAAACAGTTAAACACCAAATCCACTTCATCAACAAAGAAGCTTCATGAAACAGTTAAATATACCTGAAACTCTACCAATAAAAAACGAATCGAATTCTATCTACGCCGAAAGAATATAACAGAAAACAAATAATTTTGCCAAATGAAATTAAACAAAAAAAAAACTGGGAGAACAATGCGTTGCATAGCAAATAGTTAAAAAGAATGGAAGAAGCAGATTCGCCCGAACAGAAAGCACATCAGTGTCTATGGAGCACCGGGTTGAAAGCTGAGGTAGATGGCCTAATATATTGCAACTCAGGAACAAAGCCTCGCAACCAGATACTATCACTCTCACATAATCGAGTATGGAGCTAACCCGAAGTGCAGGGTGTGTGGATAATATGGTGGAACTGTCGATCATATTATCTCAGTATGTCCAGAACTGGCGAAAAATGAATATACCCACAGACATAACATGATAGCGATATATGTTCACTGGAAGATATGCAAGAAGTACAAAATCGAAATAACTGACCACCAATCAGACGCAGTTACCCAAAATAACGATGTAACTATCATTTGAAACATGCCAATTCAAACTGATAGGCAAATGAAATGCCAACAAATCTGATATTATCATAAAAGACAAAATATTCAGGAAATGTATGTTTACTGGCATAGCAGTATCATCTGAGAGAAACATCTCCATGAGAATTGACGAACAATTGTCCAAATACAAGGAAAGACCTGGAAGTCGAGATGAACAGAGTGTGAGGAATGAAAACTGAGCCTGTGCCAAAAGTAACCGGGCTCTGCGACTAGTGAGAAAAGGAATGAAAAATTTTACTAACATCAAAATACAAGTTTCCCAGAAAATCGCTCTACTAGGAACATTCCATATATTAAGAAAAGTGCAATCAATTAAATGAGAATTCTTCTATAGGGCCTAAGGACCATAGTTTTGACCCGGCTCTACAGGATACAAAGAAGGAAACATAACATACACAAATAATAATAATAATAATAATAATAATAATAATATCAGTGATAATAATAATAAATAAAAAATAATAACAATAATAATATTAATAACGATCATAAAAATAACAATAATAAAACTGTATTTACGAGTCAACAATTGAAAAACTCATTAATTCCTTTACAAACAATATTTTTAAAAAATTATATATGTTTTGAATATACGTAACGTCCCCCTGTTTGAAAGTATGGTGACCATACACAACATAATCAGAAAATAAGTGTGATGACTATAGTAAAGTTAAAGTCAACGTTCCTAAAATAAGATTACCAATAACTTTTCCTAAGTTGTTAAGATTACTGTGCACCTGAAACATTTATAAAAAAGAATTCATTCGTCATTTTCTTAATTCATGTTTTAACAGATATGCTCTCCTTAAAACAATGATAAATGTTTCAAAACCTTTTCAAGTGATTTACGATCTGTTGACAAGTACTTAGTGGCGTTGTTTGTTTTAAAATGCATCTCTCTGTTTTTTATACTTAAAGTGAATAATATTTTTTTCAACTCAGATTAATTATACTTTAATCAGCTAATATTTCTCAAATAAAGTTTCAGAATATTAGATTTTTAAAACGAGAATTAACATTTGCTTACAAATCTGTCAAAGTGGCTAAATTTAAACGATTGCGGAAAGCGAGCAAAACGTCGAGTACTTAGTGGCGCTGTTAGTTTTAAAATGCATCTCTCTGTTTTTTATACTGAAAGTGAATAATATTTTTTTCAACTCAGATTAATTATGCTTTAATCAGCTAATATTTCTCAAATAAAGTTTCAGAATATTAGATTTTTAAAACGAGAATTAACATTTGTTTACAAATCTGTCAAAGTGGCTAAATTTAAACGATTGCGGAAAGCGAGCAAAACGTCGAGATTCTAATCTTTATATATTTTGCTCACTGGAAATAGTAAATGTAATCATTTAGCTTTCAATTAAAGCTAAAGGAAAGCTTCAAGAATGATTTTTTCATTTTAAAAATTTCGTTTAATCCGAAGTCTCGTAACTGAGTGGAGGTATCTACAGTAAATACTTTCATTAGTTCGAACATTCCACATTCAACGTGTTCATGGACGACCGGACGCCAGCATTTTCCCGCCATTTTCCTTCGACTGACTAATATAGTTATGTTTCTCATTGACAAACAAAATTATTATTTAGTCGCTGATAAGCAAACGATACAACTGTTCCTCAGAAATGCAATCAGGTACTTCCTTGGGACCCTGAAGCTTCCATAACAATTGTCAACCATGGATGACAGTAAAGGTCTTGTACCGCGTGCTTACAACTTTCATCATCGTCATTATCCTGGTTATCATCTCCGGCCATTTCTCCAGCTATATTTGCCAGAGTAATGCCTTCAAAAACATCATCCCAGTCCGAATCGAAGAAATATTCAATGAAAGACGATTATTAATTGTATAATAAATCAACACTTCGCCCTTGCATGGAGTATTGCTGCCATATATTGTCTGATGACCTTATGCTTGTCTCAAGGTTCTTGATAAGATACAGAGTCGGATATGCAACGTAATTGGCCATGATCTGGCATCTCGTCTTCAGTTGCTCTCTCACAGACGTGCCGTCGTCTCCCTCTGTCTTTCTTACAGATACTATCATGGTAACTGCTCCGAGGAGCTGCTTTCCCAAACTTCATGAATTTAAGCGTTCTACTAGGCTGGCATCTGGTTCACACCCTTTCCCTGTCGAAACTGTTAAATGTAGCCGTCTCTTTTACGCCAATAGCTTCATGTCTCACACCTCTCGCCTATGGAAATCCCTCCCTTCTAAACTCCAACTATTCAAATGTAATGTCAATCGACGTCTCCAGATGTCTTGATCTATCTCCTATCCTTCGCGTTTTCGAATAGTGCACTAACATTTTTATATATCAAAATCCAATTAGTGTATGCATAATACTCGATTAGTGCTGTAAAACATTCTATAGTTTATTCATAGTAATTGAAAGCTTTTAAATAGTTGCCGATGTATAAATTAGCCGCATTAATCGAGGGATTCTTGTATACAAATGTCTATAAAAATATATAAAACTACATGACATGGAATGAAAGTAAGGGGATGATTCTACCGTATATATTCACGTTATCATGCGACCTTTGAAGACCTAATTTTGAAGCTAATTTTAAGAAGGTCTAATCATACAGGAGATATAAAATTTGCGTATGTACTGCTATCCCTGGATACGCCGTTAAATAAACTATATATGTATTTACTGTAGTGATATTAGCTTCAATATTAGGTCTTCAAAGGTCACATGGTAGGCGAAAATATTCTGTAATATCGAAAATCAAATACAAAAAACATTCAAACTAAAATAAAATAAGACCGGTCCACTCACAGTTTTTAAATGGTGTTGTGTCGCTTAATTTAACGATAAAGGTAGATACGCTTAGACTGATGTCTGTAGCTTGAAATAAATTATTCCGACTTAATGGCGTGGAAGTAAAATGATCTGTTCCTAGCCGTCGTTGTTCTTTGATATGAGAAGTAGTGTCAGTTCGATGTGCGGGTGTTGTGGTGTTTAACGGCTCGGAACCAGAAACCGGCGAACGCAGTTCGAATATTCACATTTGCACTATAAGACTGAGGAAAAGTATGAATCTATCTGTTATCCCTTCAGTTAGCAGACTGGACTCGCCAGCTGTATTCGGCAACAAGTATAGAAGGACAACTCTATGTGTCCCTAGTAGTGCCCATTCTTCATCTGTAACCCAGGTTCCCTCAGGATACTTGTAGTTAAAACTTAAGTTAGCACTGTGGATTTTAAGAAATACAAATCGTCCAGGCAGGTAGGCCTGTTTGGAAACGAACAGCCACGCTGAAGATGAGAAATAATAATAATTTACAGTATGCTTTCATTCGAAACAGCAACTTCGATGATGAGTAATGTCAGTATGATAATAAAACTGGCAAGTTAATCTTCGGGATATAGTGGTAGTTCTGCATCTGATATGTGAAGTAGATGTTTTTATTTCACAATTCGTCAAAGAGTAAGTAAATTCACATATAACATTAGAATTGTTTAAAAGACAAGCATTATTAATAACACGATGAAAAATGTTTTCTCATTGTTTTTGGTTGTAATATATTACGAATATTTTTTATAACTTTCAATTGTCGATATGTACAGATGTATAAATACGTATATATAAATCAAGATACTTAAATTATATTCGTGCTGGACATTAATTTCCGTTCAATAATATTTGAAACTATTAACGCCCAGTGGAATCATGTTCATAAAAAATTGCCAGCAATGTAAATGATTATAATACAATACAGTATAAATTCTCTTTTTATGAGCCATGCTCCCTTCAGAGCGTTTGCGATTATGTCTCTCTACAATTTATCGTCATTTAGGGCTTTTAGTAAATTTTGTACATTTGCTATATCTCCTAGACCCTGTTCTGCCATCCATTTACACAAGTTTGGCAGCTATGTTATGCTCTGTCTTCTGCTGCTCGTTTTGCCTTCGATATGTCCCGTGAGTTTCAGAATTTCCAAGCCCTCTTTCCTTAATATGTTCCCTATAACTATCAACGGTCCGTTTCTTATATTAAGTATACCTTTTTTGTTTACATTTTTTGGGAAACTTCAGCGTTGCTCACATGTTCAGTCCATGTTATTCTAAGTATCCTACTTTAGAAACACACCTCTGTTGCCTCAAGTCTTTTCGTCAACTGAGAGAAAATTGTCCAGCATTCCAGAAGGACCGATATTACATAACAGTTCAATACTCATTTCCAACAAAATTTTCTTATTTCTTAAATTATTGATTCATAAAAATCCTTTATTAATTATACATTCTAAAGCATCTGGTATTAATTATAGTGTAGCGATTACTACTATGTTTGACACGCCTACATTTTTCTCAAATGTGATTGGTCACAAATAATAAATACTACCTATCGCAGGACAATTTACTGATCGCATCCACCACACTGATTTTTTCCTACTGTTAATTCACAAACATGCTTTTGTTACAAAATCACCGATTGGGTAATTTTTCATCCAATCAAATATTTTTCGTGTGCTCTCGAAATTTCTCCCGCGTTTTTCCTGGGAGCCTACCCATAGTTATATAAACCAGAATTCGTTCCAAAAATAGACAGTAGAAGCAGAACTAAGTAGAACTCAGCAACTCACACGCGTCTACACAGACTATTCATTCTACACACGCACGCACACAGAGCTTAAATATCATTCACCAGCAGTTCTATGTAACAAGCCAAGTTGCAACAGCTCTGTTAGTTATATCTAATCCACAAACTGATTTATTACATGTTCTTCTGAAAACCTCATTCTATCTAATACAGAACTTTGAACATTCTTTCAGAAAACTTGTTTATTTACGTTTAATCTTTCAGCTAACAGATAAAGGGAAACAACTTCTCGTTTCTTATTGTTTCACACATTACAAAAAATGTTTTGTAATTGTTGATTTTAATATATATTTTATCGTTGAAACAAAAATCGGTTTTCCATTGTTTTTCCTTGATACAAAAATGTATAATTGTTAAATGCTATTCAACACGCAGCCGCATCAACCTTTTCAAAACAACAAGCATTTACAATGGTAACCCTGACGTGCAAGATCTACAATAGGTTTCTAAAAGATCCAGTATTGATTCCACGTTTACAAAAACTTATTGCTTAATAAATATGCGGTATTTATTATGGGCTTATAAAATCAGGCATTAATTTCAAATATTAAAATACAATTACTTTATTAATTATAGGATTCTAAAACCATCTGTCATTGGCTATCAGCTTAGAAAAAACAGTTATTGCTACTTTATAAATATTTAGCATATATTGCGAAAATTAAAATCAAATATTCATCATGGGTTAATTTAAAAATCTGATATGAATTATAGATTTATAATAAGCAGTATCAATTATAAAAAAGTAAAATGCGTTAATTATAGTTTTCTAAAACATCAGTGATGAGTTACAGATATTAAAAATATCTTATATTAATTATATATAAAACATATATATGTGTGTGTGTGTGTATCTTCGTGTGTATGCTATTGATGAGCGTCTGCATTTCTCGACCGATTTTGATGAAATTGTACACACATGTTGCAAATTTACCAAGGTAGATCAAGACCAACCGTTCAATCTCCAGCCGCCCCAACTGAGTTTGTCAGAAAAATCAATAAACAGAAGATGGGTACAACCTTTTGCAAAAACCAAAACAAAGTTACACGCCAACAAAATTTTTACTAAATGAGCTAATGTTCTTTGTACTAACAGCAAAACATGGCTAATGTTAAGAGGTTTATGTAGAGTGCTTGATAGTTTTCCCGTGATATTCGGTTCACACAAAAATTCCAAAAAAAACTATGACAAAATTGGGTTTTTCGTACTACTTAAAATAAGAACTTGAATAACTTCCTTAATTTTTATCCGATTTTCTTCAAACATGTCGCAAAGAATTGCCATCATGCAAGAAATAAGTTTTTATGCGTTTAGATCTGCTCGCTTCCCCGCGTATAACGAAAACCAGCAAAAAATGTTCAAAACGACCGTTTTTCGGTCATAACTCCTGGTTTAACATCCGATGCTTTCCAAATTTGACATGTAAATCACATATGATGCACAAGTCTTCTCGCGTAAATGTGTAGCTTAGACTATTTTAGTTAAGTGGACGATATCTGTGAAAAACTAGGTTCAAAATCGGCTTTTGCCATTTAGCCGATAGTTTCTTCAAATAATTCCATCTTAAATTTGCATTCGAACAACGTTTGAGATTGCTTGAGATGAATCATTGAAAAGTAAAAAGGGAAAGACTCCTGAAGAACCCCCTTATTAACCCCAGCTTAACAATAAACGTGCAAAGAAGGACATGCTTTTGCACTTGCTGTTGAATCAAGCTCTGATGTTTCATCCCTGTTTTTATTTGATTATTAGATTTGTGAACAATGCCATACTATTTGAAAATATTACGGCAATAGGAAATTTGCTGAATATCTAAAATATTGAAACAATTTAAACCCAAGCAACCACCACACAAGAAGGTTTTATCACTAGAATTCATTCATTAAGAACAATTAATCACTTAAGAAGAACATACCGTAAATACTGAGGTGGGAGTAGCTTAGTATACCAACGGATGATGCATACAAGTGGGAACGCAAGAAGACAATTCTAGACAGGGTGTGTGGGTATACAGGACTACGCTTATACAATTGCAGCCATATTAACCAGGGCAACGCCGGGTACCTTGGCTAGTAGGTTTATAAAATTATGGTATTAATTATAATATTTACATTGTGAATCTCATATTGTATGTTTCAAATTAATATATCAGGTTT